>WBNO01019305.1:180731-598282 GCA_013400575.1 Peucedramus taeniatus
GGGGGGTGTGGGTGGGTAGGGGCGGGCGGCCCCCGTGCGCATTTGGGGCTGGGCAATTAATATATAAAAACAAATATCATAAAAGTATAAAGTGTAGCGCTCTGTGGAGGGGAAAATAGGAGCGTAACGCTGTATGGGGGGAAAATCGGACTATAACATGCTGTGGGGGGAAAAAACAAAAAAGCAAGAGTGTCGTGCCGTATTACCTTCTACAGAAATAATTATCTTCTGTGGAACAAATGCTCGCTCTTGCAGAAGTCGGGAGCTTGGGGAGCAAAGCGCTGGTATTTACATTTAACGCGTGAGCCCGGAGCCGCTGCGGGAGATGGGTTACCCCATGGCATCAGCGTCACCCTGTGAAGCCCTCCGAAAGCTTTCCGCTGCTGGGATGAAATTTCCTCTGGGATGAGATGGGGCTCCTATCCACCTCCCGCAAAATCCTGCACCACCGCTGGTGGTTGGATGTTGGGGGAGGCGGATAGGAGCTACCCGACGGGTTATTTTAGATTCTCCTCCCCGTGGTTTGCAGGGATGCGATGCTCCGGTCCAGACAGCGGTTTTTTGGGCTTTTTTTTCGGATCTTGGCGTGGCATTCAGTCCCGCAAACGGGCTTGCTTGGGAAATAAGATATTCTGTGCGCTTAGGGAGGAGGTACGAGCCGTTTCGGTAGGAAGCACTGAAGAGAAGTTCACTTGATCGGGGTCTGTATAGAGCTTGTAAAATCCTGCTAGCTCTTGGCAGCCCCCCTTCCCCTGAGTAAGACCGTAAACTAGTTTATTTTTTTAATTACCCATCGTGAAGTAAATGGTACTCTTCTTCCTCCCTCCACCACCCTTTTTGTTTTTTTTTTTTTTTTTCTTTTCACTTTTCATCTCTCCACGGCAGGTAGATTATTCGCGGCAACTTCGCGAGGCTGCTTTATATAGCGCTGGCATATGGGCTCCATTTTCTGCTCTCTGGTTGGTCTACAACTCTGAAATGCACAGGAACAGCAAAGTGGTCGCAGCATGGGATTAGTAGCAGTGCTGAATAGGTCACAGATGGGGCGATAGGAGCATTTTATTAGTGACGTAAGGCTGCATAAACCGAGGCTGCTGCTTTTTTTTTTTTTTTTTTTAATTTATTATTCGTGCTGGGAGAGGGGGAGTGTCTTGAATATCTTTCTAATGGGACGTAATCAAGTTGAAACCGCTCTCTGCAAGCTGGCATGTCACCTATCGTCACAAACCAACCGCGCATAGCGAAGGGAAACATTGCGGATTTTTTTTTTTTCACTGTCTTTTTATTTTTTTCCCCTCCCCGTGCTGCCGGAGGCTTTGGCAGCCGCTGCTATGCTGCTGCTGGCAGGTGCCCGGGCTGGAAGCTGGTGGATGACATCACCCCCTCGGTGACACCCATGCGCGCCCCTCCCCGGGCCAGCACCCCCGCCCGCTCCCCCCCACTGCCTCCAGAACAACAGTGGTGGCATTTTCCTCTTTCTATTTCTTTTGCTTTTCCCTTTTAGTATTTTTCCCACCTTTTTTTTTTTTTTTNTCTTCTTCTTCTTCTTTCTGACTGTGCGTGGTACCTGGAACTGGGAGGAGGGTGGCAGTCTGAGGAGCACCTTTTTTTTGGGGGGGGAAAAAAGCTTTTTGATAAAGATATATGCCATAGGTCATTTGATGAGTGAGTGCACCTATGCTGGATGGGCTGGGAAGGAGTTTAGGATATGGGCAATACTGTTTCTTTTCTGCTTCTGATAGTGAGGTAATATCAGATGTGTAAATAGAGGGGATGGGAAATCATATCTTTTTAATTCTTTTTCCCCCCCATCAGTAGTTTGTGATAATATTTCTAGGCCTTTCTTTGCTTTCTTGTAGAAAAACCTTTTCTAGAAAGGCCTCTGATAGCCCAAGAAGACTCTGTGTAACAACTTTTAAAAATAAACTTTAAGATTCCAGGACAGGCTAATCGTGGAGTCCTCTGCCAGCTGTTTCTGTCAGGATCAGCCAGACCTGAACATGCACGAGCACAGTTTCACTCCAGATGAGAGGGGCTGAAATAGCTCTTCCCCTGGGACATGTTAGAATGGGGTCAGCAAAGGGCTTGGGCTGCAGAACCCTGTGGTAGTGACTATTCTCATCTTTGCCTAGATCAAGGTATTGTGTGGTGGTAACCACCACAGTTAAAGAGAAATACAGACCGTGTATTTGAGGAAAATGGGCAGTGCCTTTCCTAGGTGCTTGGGGAAGCCCTCTGCTGCACAGGGGGGTTGCAGAACGTCTGTGAAATTTGGTGGAGTTTTCAGTGCTGCTAGGGTATCCCACTGTTTACATTTTGGATGGTCTGTAAAATAATGGAAAGATGAGTGCCTTTTCTCATGGCTGGGGGCATGATGTCCACTTATGCAAGCATTCCCATAGATAGAGTGCTGCAGCCTCCTTGCTTCAGGCTGCTAGATAACCGATGTGAACCTTGCTCAGCTGCTGGCACCACTTCTCTGTGTGGCCAACCTCCTTGCTCTTTCCTTCAGGTGGTGTTCTTTGCTATGTGGAACAGGTCTCATCAGTACAAAGTTGGTTTTGACCAAGTCTTAGTTTGAATCAAGTAAAATAGGAGAGTGTGAATAATGTGTTTGTTCATTAATAAAGATGAAGATCTGAAAACACTTATTTTTACTGAAGTGTCTTGCTTGGTCTTTGACCTACTGTGTCTTGGTTTTTTTTGTTGGAAAATGATTGTGGTTTGCCTTTCCTTGACATAACTACAAAATGAGTAAAAAAATTAATTTCCTGAAATAAAAATTTTGGTTTTAGAAAAGCTGAAATGGATGCAGCACCCAGACTTTGACCTTCTCAGCTCCTGACTAGTGGTTGTTTACTACAGCTGCAGCTGTGCGTCTTTGAAAGAGGAGGAGCTGCAAACACAAGCATGGTCACTTTTCCTGCTAAGAGCAAAACATGTAATAAACATGCTGTTTCAAAGTGAGTTGTTAAGTAAAGTATTGAGCAGCCAGATTGTGGCTTTACCTTTCCTTGATGCCAGTTGCACTGTGCTGTATCAGTAAGACAAGTTTTGAGTCTTGCAAGTGCAAAATGTGAAAGCATGAAATGACTATGTTTCCTATGCAGTAAAAAAGATTTTTTAAAAAAAAAATTAAATTCATGCTTACACTAGAAAGGAGAAATGTTTTTGCACTGAAGTACTGAGGACGCTGTCAACACTGTTCATCATTGGAAAAAGTTCCATGTAATCTTACCCTGTGTTCAACAACTGAACTTTAGGCAGTACTCTTGCTTCACCTGAATGATTTTTTAAAAAAGTTGCTACTAAATGCAAAAATCAACCAAACAACAGCAAAAATTATATATGATGATTCAATGTCAAAGTGATTGCATTAGTTTATAGCTAGACAGATGTATGTTGACAAACTTGATTGAAGTGTTGATCACCTTGTGGCACTGTTGCAAAAGTGGGTAAAATTGGACCAGTCTGAGGAAAGTTATGGAGTCAGTTTTGGTTTTTATATATATATATATATATTTGTGTATATGTATATATATATATATAAATTCTGGCCCTAATCATGCTGTATTTTCATTTTCAATCTCTCTTCTGTGCAGAAAGTCCACTTAGATTTTTTGCTCTGAATTTGTGAACTTTTTCATACTTCTGCAGAGTTTGGTGTGACTGATAGGTTTGAAGTTCATCTGAAGTCTGTGCTCTTGTTTGAAACAATGACTATAGGAGATGAGCTCAGTTGGTCAGAGCATGGTGCTAATAAAGCCAAGGCTGTGGGTTCTGTCCCTCTGTGGGCCATTCATTTAAGAGTTGGACTCAATGGTCTTGCCGGTCCCTTCCAAGTCAGAACATTCTGTGATTCTGCAATGTGAAAAAGGCAGACTGTTCTTTAATTCGTTCTATTTACCTTTTGACTGCAAAAAACTCTTAAAATAGTGCTGAGAGATAGGAAGAAGAGGGAAAATGAACTTTGCCAGAAAGTATCTATGCTGTATGTAACACTGAGCTTGTGTGGACTTTCTGGAGTTCTGTGTAATAGCTCTTCATATTAATTAGAAAGCCTTATCTAACCTTAGGGCTAAACCAAAATTAAATTATTATATACATTTTTTGGTTTTTGCATCTGTGTCTGCTGCAGAATGATATGTTTCGATCTGGAGAAGACAAATTTAGGTTATGGTGTGTCTTGGTTCTGTAGCTATTTCTGTAATTTCTTGAATTTCTGGGATGGCATGGTGGCATGAGCCATCCAGTGTTTCTCAACATGGTAAAACTTAGGAGTGAATATGTAAAGTCATGTGATATATATTCAGGGACTGTATGCTTTATACTGTCTATGTCTTCATGCATTCAACATCTGTACACATCAACTCCTGTGCCAGAAGAGTCCCTTCAGCTACAGCTACAAGGGTAGGACTTACCTTGTTGTTGTCTTGCTGATTTTTTTTAAATTCAGTAAAATCACAAGGATGAAAAGCTAGGGTTTATTGGAACTAAAACTGTGTCAGGATCAAGGGAGATGCTATGATTGAAGACTATTAGAAGTATATATTCAGTGAAACTAAATAAAGTCGGCCAAGACTGTCACATGCTGACATTTCTGACCCTCTGAATGCGGTCCTAATAATGTCTGTGCTTTTTTAAAAATATGCTTTGTTTATTCGTACATAGATTTGGTTTTTTTAATTTTTTTTTTTTTTTTTTTTGGTTCTTGTAGCAAACGCCCTCACGTGCAGTGGTGTTTATCCTTTTGTGGGTGGCTGGCAGTGCTGGCAGTAACAGCGTTTGGAATTGCAGTGCAGACCAGCACCACTTGAGTTAAGGAATGTCTGGTTAGCAGTAGCAAGCTTTTGTCCTCTCTGTGAACCAGCCTTCAGGACGGGAATGAGGCGTGCTCTTTGCTAATGGCTGGCACGGTATTTGCTACATAGCAGAGTAATGATGGGACTGAAAAATCCCGAGCTTTGTTCCTGGCCTGGCTGTGGGGCGAGTGTGTTCTCGCTGTTTAAACATAGAACAATCAAATGCATGACCTTGGACATCAGCGCTGCTAAGGGGATAATTAATCAGATGATGTATCATGTCGGGAGACCCGAGTTCTAGTCTCGTTTTTGTCATGTGTCACCTGGGACAGGCACTTTGTTACCCTCTCTGTAAGGTGGTAAGCAGTGACCCTAATTCCCTATTAATGCGGGGTGTTGTCCCGTGGTCAGAGAAGCAAAGAGCACAAGGTTTTGCGTGCTAATGCTGATCCTCCTGCTGACTGCCTAAATAATTTCTTTTTCCCTGCCTTGTCCAAGAAGAGCTTTTCTGGTGGTGGTGGTGTTCCATCTCTGTTCTGGAGCCTTACAGGTCCTTGCCAGCAGCATGGGCAGCACAGTGGTGCTGGCAGGCTGCGTGGGTGCAGGGGGTGTGTGCTCAGAGCTCAGGCCAGCTGGAAATAAGGTCAGGTCCATTGGCAGAGCTGGAGATGCTGTCAGTGAGCTCTGGAAGCCTTCCTGAGCATGAGTGAACTGTTATATACTTTGTTCAAGTCTTGACAGGCTGCCATTGACAGGGGTAAAGGCAGCTATCTGTAACCCAGTATTTTCTCTCTCTGGATACCTGAGGGAAAATCTTTCAAAAAAAGTACTCTTTACAGAAAAAGTACTGATTTTGTTTTTCTTTTTTTTTTTTTACTACCGAAGTTGTCAGAAGTGGCTGGTTCAGATACTCAGTGTTCTCAGATACTTTCAAATCAGACTTTGAAGAACCAGTCACTGAGCATTTCTGTTGAAATGACTGAAGTTTGTTAACTGGAATATGCAGTATTAGAAATTTTCTAATTTCTAATTAGAAATCAGTTCCAAAGAATACCTGCGACTTGCTATTTACCATCGATATTTTTCCTTTGTTTTTTTCCCCATGGTACCAGCGTTTTCAGATGGTCTGCAAAAAATTGAAGAGACTTTTTATAGCAGACATAATAATATGTTGTCATCTGAGGTAGCCACTGAAATATTTAGAATTAGTGATATAAATTGCCAATTCCTCCTAGAAAAAAAGGAAGATAATGACTATGAGTATTATATAGTAACATTTGACAGGAATCTGAGCAGAACTTAACTTAAAATCCGAATAATATAGAAATTTTTATTTTTGTATCTATCTTTAATTTGAGTGTTTAATGCTGGCATGAAGCACTTTTGAGTTAGTCTTCAAATACGAGTTGGCAGTGCTCTAGAAGAGCATGTAAAGAGCTGTGATTGATGACACTTTAAAATCTTTTAAAGTGTTGGACAGTAGTTGGAGCTCTTCCAGTTCCTTTTTCAGAGAATCTTTCAGTTGCAAGAAAATTCCAAGTGGGAAATGAAAAGATTTTTCTTAAGGAAAAAAAGTAGAGAGAAACATTCCTTTCCACTTTCTATAAATTGGTAACAGTTACAAGGCTACTTAATTTTTCACTTGTTCATCTAGCCAAGGAAATCTCTTGCATAGACAGTGTCCTACATAATTTTGAAAGGAAAAAATGAGGTTTTGAAAGTGAGAGCATGCAGAGTTGGTCTAGTTAGGAGGCAGACTTGGAGACTGCTATTTCTGATAGCATTGCCATTTTCACTTTTACTTTTGAGATGTATATTCAGCTAAATCAACATTTGGCTAAAATGTCTATCTTGAAAGAGTGTATCTTAATGCTTGGAGACCTCCTATTTTGAGGAGATGGTAGATTTGTAATTTTTGATTGTGGTTTTAGTGGGATAAAGTTTACAATAGTCACATCAAACAATTAAACATAATAAACTGAAAAAAAAAAGAAGAGATTTAGTGCACATTCTCTGCTTTGCATCCCAGCCAGTATCTGAGATAGTTTATTTTGTGCTTGCTGGAGATGTGGGTTTTGCGTGTTGCTGGATTTAGGAACACAGCATTTCTTCTGCATTGTGATGCTAAAGAAGTATGTGGGATAGGCAGGAATGGAAGACTGAACTCTATGCAGAGCAATCACAGACACCTGCCTAAGTCAGTTCTAGGTGGAGAGTTTGAATAAAATACTTTCCTTTTCCAGAAAAGAAGAGCTTAGTTCATCCCCACCTCAGAAATGTGTACTAAAATCACGACACCAGAATAATTCTTACAGTCAAAAGACCTTCAGAAAACCCCTCTGTTGGCTGACAGTACAGGAAGCCTCAGATGTTTAGTTCACACGTAAATGAGTACATTGTACTTGTTTAAAAATAAGTGAGAGAGCACTTGCAGTACTCAAATCCTGGAAGAAGCACTGGAGGCCCTGAAGGGTTTGGTGGTGGTGGTGAGGAAGGATTAGCAGTTTCTGTGGGCTCTTCTTGTGGCTTTAGTTATTTGGTGTTTAACTTAGCCCATATATTGTGAGAGCAGGTAGACCCAGCCTCGCTGGAATTTTCAATAGTGGGGACAGCATCAGGAGCATAGTGGTTTGCTACCCAAGTCCTCTTGAGGTCATAGCCTGAAGTCCATAAACAGAAATGAAAGATATTTGTACCTTCAGATCCCACCTCCCCCCCAATACTACTGAAGTTCCATTTGTGTGGCTTTCATGGACACATCTTTTTTTCTTGTCTTTAACAAGAAGGAAATAAAAAAGAGGAATTAAAATAATAGAAGGAAGTTTCTTCTTTTGATGGATTCTGAGTGCAGTTGATACTGCATGTTCCCATCCATCAGTTCTCATCCTTGTATGTTTAATTATTGTGCTGCTTTCTGCCTTTTGCCAGCAGCGCTGCTCAGCCTCTCTTTGGGTGAGGAATGCTGCTCCCTTCTTCTTGCTATAACCCTTCTGTTGATGACTTTGTCATTAAAAAGCTGCTGAATTCTTATAAGCAACCACATTTTCTGGATACTGGATTATTTGAAAGTGGCTTCCCTTTAAAAAAACCCTAGCCACTTCAACTACTCCCTACCCCTGTTTTTTCTTTTCATTTCTGCTTGTACAGTTGTGTTTTCAAGACCTCTGAACAAAGAAGCCTTTATAAATTACATTTATATATGTGTGTGTGTATATTTGCTAAAATGGCTACTTGCTTTGCATAAGGATTATATTCTCAGTAGTTCAGTGCCTAACTGGCAAGCCCTTGGAGCAGGCCTGCCCTCCTGAAAGCACAGCTTTCTGTGGCAGAGAGAGGGAAAGGTGGGGCGAAGGTGTTCCCCTGCATTTGGTTGTGGGTACCCTAGTATCTTTCAGCAGATCAGAGCAGGCTAGGGTTACTCCCATACCCGAGCTGACTCCTTGCATATTACTGCGATATCAAAAATAGAAACATGAGGTTAGTGTGAAAAGTCTTTTCATATTGCTAATGTATTAGAAATACAAAAATAATCAGTGGAAATACTCTCCTTGTGTTAGACAATGTTAGAACTAGTTCAGAAAATCCAAAAATTGTAATCTCTCGAAGAATCTGTAACGGTAATTTTTAAAGGAGAGAACAGAAATGAGACATGTGCTATGGCAATCATTTGGTATGATCTAAAACAGTAATTCCAGTCAGTATTTGACAGACATTATAGAGTTTTCAGTTTAAAAGTTGAATGACTAGACTGCAGCTCTTTTGAAGCTTGAGGTTTGGCAGCTGTGTCAAGTACAGAAATTGTGTCCTAAAAGTGTCTTGACAGCGCTGAAATGCCATGGAAGAAGCAAAGCCACAAAGCCACATTTAACCAACACAGAAGTTGTAAAGACTTTTAAGGATTTCTGCCTGTATTAACAAGTTGGAATTTAGCCACACATGTTCAGAGTCTTGGTGGTGGACAGGTTGGCATTTAAGCAGATAGCACAGGAGGTGTACAAGTTGAATACAGTATACTCACTGGAGGCAGGACTTGGTGAAGTGAGAAGAAATATTAGTTTCATTGATTTGTGTATCAGAGGAGACCATTGTGATCATCTAATTCAATTTAAATAATCAGTAGAGTATCACCTTGTCCTGCACAAACTGTGCATGGCCTCTTGGAGCTGGAACATTCTGTGAGTAGATGTTTGTAATGTAAAAAACTTTATGCAGTGGGCAATCAACTGTTGTCTTTGGTGAGCTATTCCAGTGGTTATAATTACTCTAATCTCTATGCATTATTTCTTCACTGAATTTAGCCATATATTTGGCTTCCAGCCACTTAACCTTGTTATACTTCTGTCTCTTAAATGAGTGGTCAACCAGTCTCCTGTCAATTCCTTCTCTGTCTTCATTTTCAGAATATGCATAATTGAACAGTGTTTTACTTGGCGGCTGTTAAAGGCAGTGAATTGATTTAAATAATTTTGACTTCAAAGTAGTGGGCAGGAAAACTTGATTTAAACAATCAGTTTAAATCTTTTTTGGTTTCTGCAGTTCTTACTCGTTTTCCATTCCTAGTGCTGTCTTTTGGGCAAGTGATGCTTAGTGTGCTGATGCACAGCAGACAAAATAGTCTATACAAAGAGTATACTCAAATTTTGATTTGAGAGAATGCATTGCATGCATACCTGTATGTTTTAAAAGTTCATGGAATTAATGTTCATTTGCTGAGCTTAAATTTTGAGGTGTTTAATATTACAGTATGGCTGATGTGTTTCTGATTTACTAGGTAGTTCAGTTTTACGACTGACTTTGTCAACTATACTTAGAAATTAGACCTTGTAAACCATGGAAAACATAATTAAAATAATTTAAAAAAATATTTTGATTTCTTTTTGATATGCCAGGTTTCTTTAAATATCTTAATAAAATGTATTAGTGTTATAATTAGCTTTTATAGTGAATAAAGGAAAAATGGTATTTGGTTATTAAGAGAAATTCTCAATTTCTTTTAAAAATACCCTGGGGAGTTTTAGAACTAGTAGCTATCACCCTTCAGCATATTGTTTATATTAAAAGACTGTAAGAGAAACATATTTACCTAGTTTAACTTACTCATGGTAGATTTTTTCAATTTCTGAATGATTCAGTAATTTGTGGTGGTTGAATAAGCTGTGAGAAATAAGATACTCTGTTCTGCACCTGCTTATTGATTAGCTTGTGTTTCATTTTTGTTTAGTCTGTGTTTTTTATAGGGTAAGTAGTTTCTTTGAAACTTTAACAGCAAATGGGTACTGCTTGGGCATTGATGAAAGAAGGAATGTAAATTTGTTTCATAAAATTCAAATGTAATTTTGATGAAAAATTTTAGAGTCAGAATTTTTCATTGGAACATATAGTAATGTTACAGGAAAAAGCGATTTCTTTACCAGACAGGTTTTGGAATAGCCCTGGTTAGCCTGCTCCTTCTAAACATTATCAAAAGGTAGGATTGGCCAGCTACCCTTGCTTTGTGAAACTGCTTACGAAAATAATTTTTTCAAATACTTTATTTATTCTCAGCTGATGACATTGATGCTGGAGTTCTCAGGTGCCTTTTTGGGCTTGTCTATTCAGTGTATTATATAAATTATGAAATAGGATGCTCGTTGGCCAAAGGTACCAGCTGAGCAGGAGCACCCAGGCTCCAGTGCTTACCTGGTGCTGCACTTCTCAGACTTTCAAGTCTCTTACTCTGTTTTGTTTTTTATTTTCTTTTCTTCCTATGCTTTTTAGAGATAATTTCAGATTTAATAATGGGATAGTCCACTCCCTCTCCACTACAACTGCTTTGCATTAATCATACCAGTTTTAAAACAGTTACTGAGAAAACTTGGTGATTTTGCTGAGCTTTGCTTAACTTGGGGAAGTTTTGCTCTTTAACGGTAATCGTATCTTTGAAGTCCTGCTGGTATTCAAACAAACCAGACCTTTTCACTTCAACTATTTCATCTTTTTTGGAGACATTTTTCAATGCTTAGGTATACACTGCTCTATTTCCTCAGTCTTCAGAGAGATACAATTATCTAAATAAAACTTAATTTCTCCATATTCTGGCTTCAAAACTGTGATCATTACTTATTTTACAGGTAAACTAAAGGTGCACGTTTCTCCTTTTTTCCCCCTACCTTCTCCCTAACTTCTTGAAATAGCAACTAAAGACCAAAGCAAGATCTTTTTACTTGCCAGTTTTTTCATTGTGTAGTTTCATTCAGTGTGATAACTTCCTTTCTACTTGTATTTGTCATGGAGCCAGGCAAAATGATGTAGGACACAAAGCTATCAAAAAACAGTACAACTGGAAAGGTAATTTGCTTCTTCCTCAAAGAGGGAGAAGGAAGCTTGTTGGCTGTTTTGCTTTCTTTTTGCAAATTGACGTAACTAGTGCAGATCCTGTGAGAAGGATCAGGGCTGGAAACAAGGCCCATTGTGCAGTCTAGCCTTGTGCAGCAAGTTAGGAAACTGGAAAGTGGTGGTCAGAGGAAAGGTTTTATTAACGCTTCAAGCTGCCTGAAAGCAAAATGAACTAGGTAAAGAGCACTAGAAATACGTCTTGGCACGATGAAGACCCTCTGATGAAAGAATATCTCTTTATGCTCATGAGAGAAGTCCAAATGGATGTTTACTTACCTGTGTTTTAGAAAAGGAAAACAAAGTACATTACAAAGCTAATTTTACAGTCACCTCATGTACTGCTACTGCGAAACAAATTGGCCTGTGAGGAAAGATATCACCTTTCTTAGATCCAGTTGACTTTTGGTGATTTGTTAGTCCCAGCATTTGCTCCAGTTCCTCCTCCTTGACAGACTGTTCTTCAGTGCAGTGTCTGTTGAGGCTTCCAGTGGGATGCTTTCACTTTCCTCTGTTGAGCTTGCTACTGTTTATGATCTTTATGTTCTTTAGCAACCACCAGTTTATTAAGAAATAGCCCTGTGCTATCTGTCAGTGATGTGCAAGGCTCCTGAATGAAGCTCATGAACATCTCAACACAGAACTTTTGAACTTTGTCATCTAAGTACAGTGCTTTGCATAGCAAAGAAGAAATGTGAGCCTAAAGCACTTGTGGTCATTAGCTTAAAATCTTTTCCCTGCAAAGGCTAATACTGATTTCATTTTTTTATTCACGTGGAATGTTTAGGTGTTGTTTCTTGTTCTTCACCAGTAATGTCGCTATTGCTCTCTCCGTGCAATGACTGTTAGCCCTTTTATGTTTTTACTTTTGAGGTTTTAGGGTTTTTTTAATGCAGAATCAGTTTCTGTTGCACAATTTTAAGTGTAAAAACCAGTCATACCTTAATTCACATTTTTGTGTTAATAGATGACATAGCATGTTATGGGTCCCTGGAGCTCTGAATTTCTGCTGGGGATTTATTGCAGCAGTTCCTGAAAACAGTATGGTGAAGCAGTAACCCCTTGGTTTCTGGGTTGGTGCCACAGGCAGTTGGAGCTCAGTGCTGGTGTCTTGTATCACATTTGGAAAAGTTTGTAGTACCTCACAAGTTGCTACATGGAAAGCAATTCCATTTCTTTCATTTAGATCAGTCTGTCAGATGCTTTATGTGTCCTGCTCTTCTGTAACTGGGACAGCTGAGGTTTGAGGTGACCATGACTTGCAATCCAGCAGGAGGGTCCCAGGGGTCCTTTCCTCTCCTCGCAGTCTGGGTGTGGTCTGCGTTTTCTATGTGTCCTTGTGTTTGTACTGCCTCCAGGATCTTGGGAAAGTGTTTCTGTTCTTTCCCATCTGTTTCCCAGTTGTGCTTTCGGACTCTGGGCATTGCCTTTCTCTGGGATAAAGGCAGGATGCAGGGGAGAGAAACTACTAAATTAAGGGGTATGAGGAGGACATAAATGTCCAAGAAAAGTGAAGGTATGCATTTCATGAGTAAAGGGTGGCAAAAGAAAGCCCCTTGTTGCTCAGTGTTGACTTAAGGTCTTTTGGAAACTACTTGCTGTGGAGTATACTTACGAGTATACTTACCATGCAACATGGATTTCTCTTATTGCAGCGCTGGTTATTATCCCCTGAACATCTTGTCCATTACTATCATCTCAGTCATGAGCTGTGAAATGACGTTTTTTATTCTGCAGACAACTTTGAGACTTGCTGCAAGGCAGAAAGTGGTTTTCACTGCTTGCCAAAGAAGTTTATGTACCTAGTATGATGGCTGGTGTGTTAAGTGATTCTGTTGCAATGGATTCAGTTTTGTTGTTAGAACAATCCTCTTTTGTAGTGTCAGAAGTGTTCTGGCTGCTCCTTCAAGGTTTTGGGTTTTATTTTCTGTGCTGTTCTTGAATATGTGTCTTTGAAAGTTGCAGATTGTTGCTGGATGCAGTGAATTGCTACGGCCGAAGTCCATGAGTTTGGCTTTGTGTGTATTACATCCAGAGGAGGTTCTCAAAGGGCTGGTGTTTCTTTGCTTACCCTGAGCCACCAAAAGGCATCCATGTCTTAACCAGGATTGACTTTCTCGGAGTAAGCAAAATGCAGCGTCTTGAGCTCTGGGTATGTTTTGTGTATTAAAACAGTTGCTGAAGGTGTCTTGTAGGTAGATGTGAGCAGATGAGAGGGTGAGATATGTATTTTCTTAGTCTATATTCTTTTGGTGAAGCTTCAGAATCTTTGTTTTTTAGCAGGAATGTTTGGACACAAAAAGCTCTCAAAATATATAATTTAAAACATATTACCTGGCTATTTGGAAACAGAAGTCCTACAGAACTTCTAAAAGACAGGAAAATAAATTTCTGTGTTGCTTTGATCTGCCTTCAGAGTGGAAGAGCACAAAAATACTGTTGCAGGCATTTTGTTTTAAAGTTTTAAGTATTCACAGTTATCAAAGTGGAATTCGTAAATTTGTTATTTCTGTTTTAGACTTTACTTTTTCCTTCTTTCTTCTTCAGATAAGATATTATGTTATTGCTGCTTAGCTTATAATCTGCCTTCTTCCAAAGATCTCATCAACAAAATTACTTTGAGTGTATTTTGTGCTCCTCACCATTTATTTTATGTCTGCAGGCTGCAGTGAGCATTCATGCCTTAAATTTTAGTAAATATCTGTCAAATAAGAAAAATAGTAGAAAAAGGATCAAGTGAGCAGTATTCCATTACAACATGCTACTCTGTTTCTAGATTTGATTTCTATCTTCATTAATATTTGAACTTTACTATGAGATGCATAATAATGTTTTTAGAGAGGGCGGTGAGATACACACTGTAAGTGATACACTGATGATTTGGAAATGACTTAATAGGTGCCTCATTTTTACATGTGCAAAATGAATGTAATGCTATTTACTCAGGACTCTTCTAGGTCTACTGTTGGGAAAAACACGTACAAAAGCTGAGTAATACAGTGGTTATAAGTTGTGTGCTTCAGATGGCAGAGTCCAGAGAGATTACCTGTAGATGCTTGCTGTGTACATTACTTCAGTTGCCTCTGCATACTGATATATTTTCTTGGAAGATATAAGGAAAAGCATAACTTCTTTGTCAGACTGAGAATAACTTCTGTGAGCCTTGTAGCCATGAAAAGTGTATTGAGGGAGGCTGTTTGCAAGAGGTATTACCCACTTGGTTTCCTTGGAAACATGAAACATGATTTACAAATATTGACTTCAGAAAGCTACAGCTTAGAGGAAATCCTAAACTGTTGGTTCAGGCTTTTAAATTAATATCTCTAAAGAGTTCTGGCCATGTTGAAAGTCACTGCATGTCCACGAAATGACATTTATAATAATTCTGTGTTTCTTGGTGTAATAGCCAATTCTGAATGCTGGAGGACTGGAAAGCATCTGAGTTTTACTGGAAAAGGGATATTGAACTGGGAACCCGGCCTCCAGTTTCACCTGTGTTAAACAGCTCAACTCCAGACAAAAAGAAAAAATTGATGCTTTCAAAAGTCAGATAGTTAGTGCTTTACTACTGATGGAGTGCAACGTGGAATACTTTCTTCATGGTGAAGTCTAAACACTGTAAATTACCATTCATGTCTTGTAAATGTTTTAAAACAGTGAAGGGGGTTTGAATGCTCCTTGTTATGTTCATGTTCATGATTGTGTGATAAGCTTAAGTAAATTACATTTTCTGGATAACTTACTTTTATTGTATAGGAATTTTCATATACGCTTGCTTTTAAAGACTTCTAGTCATAATTTGATCTTGCTGGCCTCGTTAAATTTTTTTAAAGGAAAGCTGCTTTAGCCCTGGAGCACAGTGTTATGTTATCTTGAAATTTGTGTTAGATTTATGCTGGGGGGATAGAAGGGGCACCCATATGAGAGAAGAAGCATACAGCAGAGTATTGCATACATGTTGTGAGTGCTGACTGCTGGGTAAAGATTGCCTCTGTGCACTCATTAGGGAGGAGCAGGTCTTGATTCAGTCAATCTGAGGTGCTGCTGGCCGTGGTTTAATTTGTGCTTTTGGTGTCAGTACTGGCTTAGGTGGTTCCAGTTACCACCCATCTCCTATGGCGTGTCCCTCTGTCACTCAGACAGCTTCTGCTGTCAGCAGATTTGGTTGGGTCAAGAAATTGCCCAAACTTTTGCTAGTTATTCTTAACGTGCGTTATTTTCCCAGTTCATCTCCCAAAACAGCTGTGGCTGTGCAGGAGCAGTCAGGTGGTTGGAGGCATGAAAGCACCTAGCCATTCCCAAACTTAAGAATGGGAAAGCCTTGTATTCCCTGTGCTCTTAATCTGGAGGAGAACACCTCCAGAGCAGAGATGAGGTGAGATCTTGGGTTTTCGTGCAGAAAAGCCATGTGTTTGTCTGCTGGTTGTAGTGCTAGTAGTTTCACGGTCATGAGGAGGTGGCAAGGCAGAGTTTTTAGGAAGGTATGATGTATCAGGATGAAAAGGTAATGTAATTTGAAAGAATATGAACATATAAGTCTGTGCTTCTGTTTTAGACCGGGGTAAGACTTTGTGTCCCAAGCCATTGGATTCTTTTCCCCCAAGATGTCTTTCATGTTTTATACAAAACACCATTACTCCTTATGAACTGCGCTTTGCTTGGAGATAACAAATGGTGGGTGGCCTAAGGTGGCCTTATGTAACAAAATAATTAAGGCTAGGGTGAGCCTAGGTCTGCCTTCATCTGGGGTTGCAGGAGGAATTTACCCTGGAAGTGGGAGGTGGGATGCAGGCAGGTGGCTGCACAGGTGCTTGTAAGGATTAGGTCTTCAGTGTGCAGAAGCATTGGTGGTGTAGGCAAGCAAGGACAGCTGAAACCTGTAGGTGAAAGTGTCAGATAAGATGGCTATGTCTGTGAGCTTTAAGTCTTGTGAGACAAAGGACTGAGAGCAAATAGGACACCACAGAAACCTCTCTGCATGGGCTACGCAGTGCTACTTTTCTCATCAAGCCAGTTTAACTAAGCAGAAATGCTTTGCCCAGTGGTTCTGTAGATAGTGTCTAACATCTTGAAAGCTACAAAGCTGTATGTCTCTCTGCATGCTAAGGAGGGATTCATCTGTATTGTTTTTCAGTGGCTGGTTCTAGCTGGTGAGGGCAGCTTGCCCTTGATTTACCCCATGCAGTGGCTATGGATTACAGTGGAATAGGCTGTGAGGAGGCAGGAAGATTAATGAACAGGAGGAGGAAATTAGGGACCTGTGGAAAAGGAAGTTCATATGCAGAAAAAATACAGAAAAGTGGAAAATGACAATATTGTAAAATCCCAGAAAACAATGGAGACTCTTGTTGGTAACTTGTGTACTGAAGCTTTAAGCTGAAGGGGAGGTCAGTAAACTGCAAAAAAGTCTTCTTGGGGTTTGCAGAAGGAAGAGTGAGAAAGGGCTTGAATTTTAGGGTGGAGTGTTTTTTTGTTTGGTTATTTTTAAAGTCGACAGATAATCAGAGCAGAAGGTGGGGTTGTGTATGGCTGAAGTCAGAACAGGTGTGTGCAATTTTTCATTGAGGATTGTAACCATGCCTTAAAAATTGAATATGAAGGCTTAGGATAGCAAACATAGGAAGATAATGACATCAAATTAACTCTAGTTCTTTGTGTAACCAAATAAACTACATTGCTGGATTACTGCAAAATCAGTCAAGATGGAAACAAGGGTTTACAGCATAAGAATCCTGCTAAAATTCGGATTGTTTTCATGTGAAGCCATGTGTCAGTACAAAATGAATTTCATATTGCAGGATTGATTGTAAGATAAATGCCTCCAGAGGAATCTGGAGAGACGACACTAACTTAAACTTAGAAGGATAAAGGAATAACTGCAGTGAAGATGTACAGAGAATTCTGAGATCACAAAAGTAGAAGATAAAAATGTATGAGATGGCAGTGTGATACTGCTTTTATTATTATGGTTTTTTTCATTTCATAATATGATGAGTGTCTTCCGATTATCACTCACTTTAAGGGATTAGAATCATAGCCATATAAGGTATGCAACCTCTAAGGGAGAAGCTGGGGAAAACACCCTTAGACCTCTTGCTTTTTACTGATTTTCTAGGGCATCACCACTACATTGGTAGTTGCAAAAACTCACTCCTATAGAAACATCAAAGGAACTTCATATATTCACTGTTTTTCTGGCAGAATATTATTTATCATATAATATCATTTTTAATTTTAGAATCCTTGTTGTTTTTAGCACGTATAGGTAGATTTAGAAGCAGTTATGTGATATTTATTCAGCTGTTCTTGTATAATACTGGAGGCGCAGAGCACCTCTCGTCTTTGTGGTGGCTCTAAAGCAGCTCCAACCCAGCATTAGCATCAGTTCTCAGATACATCACCTCTTTCTCTACCTTGTATTGATTTTTGTGAATAAGGTGATGAAAAAAGTGAGAGATGACATTAGGCACAGATAGAGATCAATTCAAGTAGCAACTATCTCTTTCTTGCTTACCTTCATCCTGTAACGTGTGAATCTGTGACTATAGTTGTTTTAAGAGGCATGAGAGCTACAAGGTGTTAAATCTTTCTGGACAGAGCACTTGTGTTATCTGTAACCAGATTATGAAAGAAAGAGCTATTTCTGCTAGAAGAAGATGGAGACTTCTGTTTTCAGTTCCATGATAAGATGTTTTTCATGTTGAAGCTGAAATCGCCATTTGAAGTGTTCAAGGCCAGGTTGCCTGGGGCTTTGAGCACCCTGGTTTAGTGAAAAGTGTCCCTGCCCATGGTAGTGGGGTTTGGAACTAGTTGATCTTCAAAGACCCTTCCAATCTGAGCCATTCTATGATTCTACATGAGAGGAGCTAGTGTGGAGGTCAGTTGGAGATGCCGAGTCCTTCAGATCATAAAGGGCTTTTCATGTCTTCCGTTCTGTGTCTGTCACCAAGTTGTCATTGCTAAGTGTGAGGTTTGAAGCCAGATGGCTTCCTCTGAGAAGAGGAAAGGATGAGAAAGATAAGTTATGGTAGAATTGGCAAAGCCCAAAGAGTCATTCTCACTGACTGGAAGGAACTAATTATTCTGGACTTGTGTTTCAGATTTACTTGGTCTGGGCTCAGATCTGTATGATTTGAAAATACGTTCACCAAACAGCAATACACTGGACTGGGCATAGGTAAATAGTAAAGTTACTGGGAGAATGAAAATTACTATGTTTAAGGGAGAATGATTAAATTGTCAAATGGCAAGTTAAAATAGCCCCCTTTTCATGTACTCCTAAAAAAGCCAACCCCAAATCTGAGATACTGCCAGACACCCTCTCTAGTGAGCAAACTGCAGAAGCATGTCTGTGTAAAATGGGAAATGTGTTTACTTAGCTAGCCTTTTTGAACTGAAACATTACAGGTGTTGTGAAATACTGTAGAATGTACAAATGAGCATGTTGTCCAGAAAATCACATTGCAGCACGTGGGGCAGTTCATTCACTATGGTGCACCTCACTTAGTCATGGTGGTGGTCCCAAACTAATGAATGTTGAGATTTTGTGGACAGGACTTAAGAATCTACTCTTAATTGGAACATTATGAGTATTTTGCTATGTGTGGTGGGGTGAGATAGAGGTGGGAATGAAGAGGAGGGAGGAGGAGCATCTGCTTCTTACTGAGTTAAACGTGTTTTGTTTTTCTGAAATTAATCAGTAATTGAATTAAAGCAGGGAAGAGTTGGGAATCAAGGTTTGGAATCGAGAGGGGAGCTGCTGGAGGACTAAAGTGGCTTTTGGTAAAGGGGTAGTGGGAGGTAGGGTGGACCACGACATCTCATATCTTTCTAGTGAATCTGAGAACTGTTTGGGTTCCCACTTGCCAGCAGGATGTTTAGGAGAATGACAGATAATAACAGAGCAAGGGCAGCAAGACCCAGATTCACTCACCAAATAGCACAGAATGAGGGAATAAGGTTGTGCTGCTCAGAAGTGATAAACTACTGGAAGTGCTGTGCTGAAGGTGCTAGGGTGCTGCCTGCATTGGTGAACAGGACATATTGAAAATATGCATTGGTGGGCCTTTTAATTCCCAGCTGAAGAGCCTATGTTTCTGCAGGGGTAAGTCCAGGTTGTTTGGTTGTAAGAGCAACTCTTCGCCCAGAGTTATGCACCTGCACAGCATCTGGCTCTTTTCTGACTCTGTCATTTTCCACTCGTTAGCAGATGCTTCATCCTTGCAGGGGACTGGAGAGCACACCTCTCTGAACCAGAGATCCATCTCAGCTGAAGCAGAGATGCTATACAAATATACAAAGACTGTAGCATAGGGGGAAAAAAAAGTGTGTTAACATTGGATTTACTGGAAGTTTAAAGAGTGAAGTTTTCACTGTTTACACAGTAGATAGAAGAGTATCTGTTCAGCGAAATAAACCACTTCATGTCAAAATCTAAAATGGCCACTGAGGGATTTTTTTTTTAAACAACTGTACTTTTGAAAAGTCAAGTTTTTTTTTTAATTTGCAAGCAGCAGGGACATTGCACAGTGGAGTTTCACTTTCAGTTCTGTCACTAGCAGCTTTTCGCTTGGGTTGTTACTTTGGTGTGTCCTGAATGCCAATACAGCTAAACTGAAGTATTCCTATAGTTTCATTATAGTGTTTGGATTTCCAGTAGTGAAAAATCTTATAGTTTGTAGATTCTCTGGGGTCACCTTTGCTTCTTTTCATAGATGCTTAAGCTAACTTTTCTTCATGCAGATTTTAATATTTTATCATTTTGTTTGGGCTTCAAGTTAAAAAAGAGGTTAATTTTTTTTCTTTTTCATACTTGACAATTTGAGCTGCTCTTTGCTTCCTTTTCATAATAAAAGCACAGCAGACAAATAGAGGCCTCCATTCACATGCAGGTGATAGCAAAGGAATTAAATACAGACTGCTGCATTGTCTACTTTCATTTCCCTGTCTAAGAAAATAGCTAACTTCATTGGGAAAATACAGGAACTCAGCATTGTTCATCTTGTTCAAGCATAATACATAGAATAAGCTATTAGTTCAAGCTTGCACTTAGATTCTTCATAGCACTTAAAAGTTCTTCCAGTCTTGTTGCCAGCTGTTCCCTCTTAATTAATCTCTGTGTGTATAATTTTCTTTCCCCCCCCCCCTTTTTTTTTTTTTTTTTTTTTTTTTTTTTTTTTTTTTTTGTGGTGTTCTTATGCTGTCCTTTATTTTTTGGGCCTTGAAATCTAACCAGGTAATTAGGCAACAGCCCTCTCCAAATTCACTTCCCAGTGGCTAACTTCTCTAGCTGATGCAGTAGTGTACAGAGGAAGATAAAGACTGGGGAATGTGGGACTGTAGGCAAGGGTTTTTCCTTTCAATTCCTGGTACAGGTTGTCTGTGTGAATCTGTATCAGTGTTCATTTTTCTCTTATTTAAATGTTGATGATAATAT
This sequence comes from Peucedramus taeniatus, assembly GCA_013400575.1. Classification (NCBI taxonomy): domain Eukaryota; kingdom Metazoa; phylum Chordata; class Aves; order Passeriformes; family Fringillidae; genus Peucedramus; species Peucedramus taeniatus. Next base: position 201,342 of record WBNO01019305.1, read on the forward strand.
TTGAGGGAGGGGAGTGTTGTTATAAAGCTACTAAAACTTGGGTTGTATTAGACTGAATTGAGACAGTCTGGGGCAGACTAGAGGTGCAGAGTTTCAGTGCATTTACTGAAGGAGTAAAATTAGCCTGAAAATACACCCATAAGGTAAATAGTAGGTATCTGTATAGGGTGCTGAAAATAGGTATCTGTAGTTGAGTACTGAAAACGTGCATCTGCTTTTGAAATAGAACAAATTCTGTTGTTAGTCTTCATATTGAGACTTTGAAAAATGGGAGAGTTGTGTGTATTTATAAATAAGCATAGGATGTTAGTGAGAAACATTCCGTATAGATGGCTCTCCTTAAAAGTTCTTGAATGAGTAAGTAACTGGAGACAGTCATTACCCTTCACATTGGGGAGGTACTGAGAGGCAACCAAAGAAGTTACTACCTTTGCATCATTTGCCTTTGTGTCCACAGGCACAAACCTTGGTTTAATATCGACACAAAGGAGATAGTAACTACCCTTTTCTCAAGAAGTTAAGCCATAATTTTCATCAGTACATATTGTGATAGGAAGAGGTGTTCTTCACATTGTGTCACTTTAAAGGTTTACAGATTTTACAGAATAATGGTTTCAGACAGCTGAAAATGTGATTCAGATTTTAGCTCTTGTGAATTGTAGCATAGCAGTGACAAGGAGCTGAAATCTTGGAGAGGCTGGCTTTGGGTAGTATGGGATTTCTGTCAGTATTTCTTCTAGAATGAAGGGAGGAAGAACAATTTTGATCTTTCTCTTCAGATACCAGCTATATGAACACATAACTGTTTGTGTTTGGTGCATCAGAACTCTGTTAAACTGAAATCAGAAAAGTAAAGTTTTAAAACTTTTTTTTTCTGTCTTCATACTGAATTATATTAGAGTCACAGTGCATCCAAATGGATTCTTCTTATTCAGTAAGTCTTTCAGAAAGTGTATGAACACTATAATCAACCGGTTTGCCAAGATCTTCCGTACAGGATTTTTTGTAATTAAATCAGTACTCAAAGCACACTTCAATTTTGCTAACAGTAGTGGCTGATCAGAAGGCCATGAAGAATAATAAAGAATACATGGGTGGTCCCTTCAAAGAGAAGCTGATCTCCTCATTTGGGTCTATCCAAAGACTCAGCGACTGTAAATTGTGTAATTTGCTTTGAGAGCACAAAAGCTATTCAGTTATGTTAATCAGCAGTTCTGCATCATCACAGAGTTGAGCTGTGCTTTTCTTGTTCTGTCGGAGAATTTTATCTATAAATGTGTTGTAAATATTCCATTTTCAAATAATTTGTTTTATTTATACAAGAAAGGTCATAGGTCAGGATCCTCTTACGATAAGCATTCCACATTTAAGAGTCTTTAGAGTTAGACACTGGGAAGTAGATGGACACAAGCAGACACACAGGAGAGCAATGAGGTGATATTTATCACAAAAAAGAAGCCACAAACAAGTCAGGACAAGTGGAAAAACAGCCCAGGTCTTGGCACATCAGCATCATGCTGAAAGTTTGAATGTGGACAAACCCTTGTTGTTACTACAAAATGCACTATGTAGTGTTTGTACATATATTTAAGTGTGTTCTGTAGATACTACACTTACATATGTAGATAAAGATGGTCTTTTCTGTGTGTTTCAGCCATTCTTCATTTGATTGTTGCTGTGTTGTACATGATCTGCCTTACTCTCTTGTGAGTGTTTGTCATTTCAGTACAACTGGTGTGCAGCAAAGGAGCTTGTTTCGTAGCAGTGATGGTTCACTGCTCACTGGCTCTGTGCTCCTCTTGACCTCCTCTTGTTCTTCCTCTCTACATAGAAAGCAGCTCCTTGCGTCAAATCTACCCGAGATGCATCAAAATTACTTTTCCCTTAGATTTTAACACCATTTGCAACCCTTCTGGTTGGAGTTGGTTGGTTGGTTTGGTTACCCCCGCCCCTGAAATCCTGCCATGTCTTGTCCTTGTTGCCATTCATTGTTGTTCCTCCTATTTTACCTAATTGGTTGACATTCAGGCCAATTCAGAGCAAAGGATACATGCATTCTCATCTGTCATATTTGCTCAGAATTTTTATTTGTCAAGGAGACAGCTTTGTCCTTTGCTATGTGTTGAGTATCTTCTGGTGTGTGTCTTTACTGTGCCTTCTTTTGGAGATTTTGAGTCCTCCTGGATAGACGTAATGTGAAGTTGGCCTTCACGATGGGTGCTCAAAACTGCTCCCCTGCTCCAGCAACCTTTTAACCCACACCCATCTGTAAAAGTTGAAAGAAAGACTTAAGACTGCCAGAGTCTGGCGAGGTGGGACAGGATGCACAGAGTTAAGGGCTTTGCTGCCACTGAAAGTGGGGTGCACCTCTGCCTGTGGCATCTGCTTTGTTCTTGGCACACGTTTTGATGCTCTAGGGGGAGGGTGCTTGCAGGCAGGACTGGTCCTGCTGGGTTTGCAGCCTGTGCACAGGCAAAGAGAGCTTTGGGTGGAAAAGAGGGTTACCAGCACAGCACTGCTGTGTGAGCTGTGCGAGTAAGAAAGGTGAAATGTGATGCTGTGTGGTCAGCAGCTTTGATGAAAAAAAAGAAAGGGGGGGGAGCAAAAGATGATGCTAACAGTTTAAAGGCAGCTGGGAGGTTTTTGTAGAAGTCTGGGAAGTTTATGACAGTTGTTGATAATATCATGCAAATCCTTATGCTTAACAAAAGCTTTAGTCAGCTATCAAGTGACACCAGCTACTGACATGGTGCTTAACTCTTATGCCATAACATGTATAGCTGACTAAGAAATGTAAAAATGAAGTTGCTTCATGTTCACATAATTTCTGGCTGAAAATGTCATCAGAGGAGGAGTGCTTGGTTGTGGTGTTGTGGTTTTTTTTTTTTNTTCTTTTCTTTTTCCTTCCCTTCCCTTCCCTTCCCTTCCCTTCCCTTCCCTTTTTGTGCATTACTGAGCGTAGAAAGAGATCTTCAGGCAGTTGTTTGCCCAGTGGTTGCTCAGCTGAGGCATTTTCTGTGATGTGCTGTAATAGTTTGGTCCCTGTGGTTCTGTGGTGTTGGCGCTTTGTGTGCAGGAGCTTCCGGCATCCTGTGGGACGGCCTTTGCACGGCCAGACTTCAAAGCTCACTCCTTCACCTCTGATTCACGCAGCAGCTGGGGCACTGACATGGAATCCTGCTGTGCTGGAAGTGGAAAAGAAAGTTGGTTGTGGACTGTTTTTAGAGAAAACTTTATAGACAAAGAATTTCCTCAAGGAACCCAGAATAGGATTTGGTACTTCCATACATCTTTGTGGGAGGGAGTGGTTGGAGAGAGGAGGCAGCATTGGGCCTACCAAAAAATCCGTATTTTTCAGGGACCAATTATATTTTCACGGATGGTAACTCTGTTTTCAAATATGTGACTTAAAAATGGGGCAAATAAATTCCTAATATTTCTTGTATGGTTTCAGAAGTAAAAATATTCTGTAATAGGTGAGGCTCTGCTGCATCTCTGAGTTTCACCTCCATTTTTCTTTGCCGTTCAGTTGTCTTACCCATGTGTGTAACTTCAGCTGAAGTTAGAAACTCTGATAAGTTCAAGGTCAGACTTCTCTGGATCATGACCTCCACTGCCTGGAGCATGAGCCGGCTGAGCCAGATAGATTCTTACTTGGCAATTATGTCTGCTCAGCAGTAACAAATGTAGCAAGGTACTAAAGAGTTTTTAATGGTCACTTTGAACAAGTTGATAAAACATGATGGAAATAAGCCAGAGATGAATTGAGTGCAATTTGTTAATAGTACTGCAGCAATTCATGGTAGTTTCAGTGTTGCCCATCAGCCTAGTTCCTCTTCTACTCAAAAGTACCTCTACCATGCTATAGAGAAGTAGAAATATTTAAGTCCAGTGGTACATATTTCTCCTTTACCTTCCCCTTTATAGCTTCCACCATCATCGGCCCTCGTTGTCCTTGAGTTTTTGGCAGCATTCTGCTTTGATTAGTCAGAGCCAAATCCCCCAGTTACTCCTCTGCAGACTGCAGGTAGGTGTGCTGATGGTGGTGGGTGTCCCTCACCGTGCTCTGTGCTGTTAAACACTGAAAGAGATGTTAAGTGCCACGCGCCAGGAAAGTATCTAACCTGTTAGGTGTTTACTTAATTTTGAGTTGAAGAGTGAGCCTTAGATGTAAGTACTACAGGTGCTTCCTCTAGTGGTTCTTGACCTGTTTCTTCATCCCTGTCTTTGTCCCCCAAGAAATTAAAATTCTATGTGTTTTGTATGTTTTCTCTAGGTTATTTTCTTCCAAGTGCCCAGTAATTCCAGTAAAACCTTGCAGACTGAGAGGGTGAAAGTTGAGGAGGCTGATACAGAAAATACTGAGTAACAAAACCCGAAGAGGGTGCAATAGTTTTGGTGTTTGATGTATCCCCACAACAAGGCCTGAGTAAAAGGCCTTGAGTAAAAGGTAAAGTTTCTTGGAAACTTGATTTACATAATGTGCAAGGGATGGTTATCATATCAGTCAGGCACTGAGGTAAATGCATGTGTAAATTTTCTCATTAGTCACTCTTTCCTTTCCTTTTACTCTGAATTGCTGTCCTTCTGTTCCATGATTTAGTGGAGTTATTAAAAAATCAAAACAAATTACTTGTTTTTTTCTTCTTTTTTTTCCTCCAAATTTCTTCCCCACTTCTGATCTACCTCTTTGCAAATCAGGTTTATTCCCTCACTCCCTTCACTCACTGGTAAGTATATTCAGTCTTGGCGGGGAAGAGGCATGAAATTGTCGTCTTCCTCTTTTCCCTCTGAAAAGTTTATTTGGCAAGTTAATGAATTTCCTTTATTCCCAAGAGCAGCTCATAAAGGGGAGATTTCTTCTCCCGAGGGCAGTGAATGCGAGGTGATTGCCAGAGCATTGTTCTTCTAGATAGTTTATTTTTCTCTGTGGCTGGACCCTCCCCCCAGCTAAATTTAGAGTACTGATAAAGTGATAATTTGTGTTTAGGCTTCCTTGAAGTACCCAGTAAGTTAATGCCGACTCGCCTGTGGGTTTGGTATTCTGGGTGGAGCATCAGCAAACTCGTTTATTGAAGCTCAGATGAAAAATGTAGCTCGAGTTTTCCCAGGAGAGTTCAGGGATCTCTTGGCCCGTCTGTTCCACTGTGCAATGTTGCCAGTATTCAACTGGGCTGTTTGAGGTGGCAGGGAAAAGATAGATGAAGTGGCTGGATCAGTACTCACAGTTCACATGTAAGCAGAAGTGTCCAGCAGCAGAGCTGCTCTGGCACAGAGCTTTGGGATGACTGGAATGCACAGCTGTAGGAGGAGGTGAGCCAACAGCCTCTCCCAAGGCTGATGTTTCTGGACTTCGTCACACAGAGCACTGTGTCCTGTGCTTGAGAATGAGACCCCCTGAGATCCATTTTCACCTCCCCCCAGCTCCTTCAAGGCTGATGTACATGTTTTGTGTTCTTCAGAGCACAGGGTGAGTTTGGTATGTGGGCTTGGCCATTCTGGCCTGCCTACCTTACTGCCTCTGAGGAACTTCCTCCCCTCTCCTGCACCCTCACTCAGGGCAGCTGGATTGTGTCCTGGCTGCTGCTTCTGCCTCTCTTCCCTGCTGTGAAAAGCTTGTGAACCTTGGTGTTGACCTCTCTCCTTTGCTAGAGGGCTGATGCATCTCCAGCACAATCTCTGTGTCCTGGCAAGAAGTGTTGCTTGCTTTCCTTGGTTCATGTAGTCACTGTCACAGTTGCAGTGTCGTGCACGGATTGCAGGGATTGAATAATTTGTGCCAGTGAGCCCTTTCAGAGGCCTATGGGCCTGACAGGTGTGAAATGACTCCTTAGTGGACAGTTCCCAGCAACTTTCCAGGGTTCTTTTAGCAATATTTTCTAGGTTTTGTAAAAAGTTTGCTTCACCTTGGGGTTGCAGTGGTCCTGTGCTATGGGGCTGGAGACAACTGAGCAGTTCTGTTTGTGTTCTGGGCTTTGGTCATCCTGACTCTGAGGAGCTCTCACCTGCAATAACCTGCTGAGTAATTGCTGTTGAAAACTCTACTGATGCTGTTGGGCTGTCAGCTGGGATTAGTTTCTTTTGAAGTACAAAACTCTCAGAAGTATTTACAGCAAATGGTACAATCTGTGAGAGTGTTCACAGAAGTCAGCTAACAGTTGTGCAGAAGACTGCTCTTAAAAGCTAGCCCTAAAGCATTAGGGTAAACAATGGTTGTTTTGTTAAAAGTAGAAATGTCTCCTTAAGAGCGCCTTCTTGCAAAGGGTCCATTTTAGTAGTGAGGAAGTGAAGGCCTGTGCAGCCAGGACATAGGTGACCAGGACAGCCTGCCTTACTGCTGTCACGGTGACTTTCTGGCATGAGTGTCACAGCTGCTCTTAAAATCAGTGCCTTGTTCAGTTCCTTTCTATTTCATGGTTTCTCATAGGCAATTTTTCTATTCAAACCGCTCATATTTTAGTTTATTTCTGGACATAAGTCGTGAGTTAAAGTTTCAAAAAGCTGCTTGGTCATCTTGACTTTGAATGAGAATAGGCTCCAAGACCAAGCAGCTTTAGCAATGGTTCTGAAGCATCTGAATTGGAGAGATGAGTGGGAAAATGACCTGGGTGGTAGTGAAATAGTTAGCATAGATTTTTCATATCTACTTAGTTCAAACATTTTTGTCTTACAAAACATCCTGTAGTATTGACACCCATGACTGCTGCCAGTGCATCATGACCACCCACACCTGAGCTTGGGTTAATATCTTACATGGGTGAGTGACATGTTCGGTAATCTGATCCTAAAAAGATGTGGAGTGGTCATGGGCTAAAAAGAAGCGTGTTGACCGTGCTACCTCACCTGTAAACACAATTCGAGGTTGCTCCTCTGCATCTTGAGGTGCACAAGGGAGATGCTGAAGTCTCCTGAAACACAGCCCTGCAAGCTTGGGTGGTTGAGGTAGATGCAGCTGTGGGAGCATTACTCTTCAGGCTTTGTCTGGAGGCAGGGCTGTGAAGTTGTGATGCATTACAGGCACTTGCACTCTGCATCATTTTGTGCATTGAAATGTAAAGCATTGATTGCAAAATATCGCCCACTCATTTACAATCTTGTTGGGGCAAAGCTTACCACAGATGTCCTTATGGTGAACTTGCTGATATGCGTTTAAGAAAGTGTACTGAATTTAGATCATCTTCTGGATTATCTTGTACTGTTTAGCAGGCTGAACATCCATCTCCTCCCAGTTCTGGTTGTATTGGAGGTGTTTTGAGCGCTTTTCTTAACTGTCCTGTTTTGGTATGCCCCTGTAGCTCTTATATCTCTTTCTAGTCAGCCTCTCCAGAATAAAGTTATGGCAGAATAGCAGAAATGTGAAATTTGGGCTTGCTTGTCAGTTTTGGGGTTGTCCCCAGGTTTTCGGACAGGAATGCTTTTGCTCTGAAGTGGTGCAAAGAATTAGATCAGCAACACTGGGGGCATTTCTGTAGCTCATTGCTTTGCTATAAACTTGCTTGTGTTTAGTAGTTTTCTCTGCAGTCATAACTTTTTGGTTGTCTTAGTTTTCAAACAGAAAATTAATTTTTGCAGAATCAGATTACACTGGTGAAGTTTTCTTACTTGCCAGGAGTAGGTGGATGTGTGAATTTTTCAGATTATATGTTCAAAAGAGAAATATTTTCTTTTTTTTCCCATGTAGTCAAAATGAAAGTGAACATTAAGACTTGGGGAACAGGAAATAATAAACTATCCTTTTCTACCCAGAACAGGACTGCAGCGTGTGCTAACTGGCCTCTCTGAGAGAGCCAGTGAAGTTGTCAAGCCCATCTGTTTTCATCCACTGACACAGTGCACCAAGGCAGCTGTGCAGACACGCAACAAGCTAGAGAGGGAGGGTGGGGTTTATTTTTCCTTCCTTTGCTCCCTGAGCTGTAGAGGTTTTTTCTTGCTCACTGACAGCATCACCGTTTCAACCCTGTCGAGCTTTTGGTAGATGGAGTGATTGGAAGGGGATGGAAACTTCTCAGCTAGAAGTGTTGAAGGGACACCTCAACATATGTCATCTAAAGAAGCTGGTCTCAGCTTCACATGCATTTGTTTCAGTGTCAAGCTGCTGTTGCTGACTGGGTTGCTGGGGGTAGGTGAAACAGTGACCATTAGGGGCTGCAGGCAGAATCCTTAATTTAAACAGCAGAATGGTAATTTTTTTTTGATGAAGTAAAGGTCAGAAATGCTAAGGCTGCTATTAGCTGACTCAATCCTGGAAGAGATAAGACAAGTGGTACTACCAGAAGTAGGACACACATAATTTATAATTTATCAGTGTATAGGAAAACACATTTAATGCCCTGCTGTGCAATAAATGTATCCGCTACAGGATCACCAAAGAGCGATAAGATGCTCTGCTTGTTCTTTTAATTCACCTTTTTTCATCTAGTTAAAAAGAAGTTGCTTTTGTTCTTTATTGTCCACTTAATCTAAGAGCTTTATTTCCTGTGCTTGTATCTGCAGGGTTAGAAGAGTGAATGACGAATAGGAGCCTATCTTGAGGATTACATATTTGCCACTACAGTATATTTAAAGGTGTACCATGAAGTTCATATTGCGGGCAATTAGTGAAAACTGTTATTTCTGAAACATGAAAATGCGATTAACGGAAGGCAGCCTGAAGGAGTGTGCTGGCAGCCTCTCGGCTGGCTTAGGGAAGAGGCAGGCTGTTCTGGAGGTAGGCACAGAAGTGCTATCTCACTGCAGTGTAGTTAATGGAACCAGACAGAGTTGTGGCATGACTGCGTTCGGGGGTCACGGCGGTGAGGGATGCCATGATTCAACCTGATGTAGCAAGGGAGCCCTGGCAGGGAGCCGCTGTGTTTGTAAGAAGCAGAGTAACCACAACTGCCAGCGGCCTTGAAAGATTCCGCTGTGGCTTTCGCTATGAATAGCAGGCACGGCTGCTGAAAGCTTGGGTTAAAAAAAAAAAGTAGATACCAGCAGGAGACACCGTGTGAAGGGGACATGAGTTCTGTCTCCCAATAAAAATAAAAATTTGTGGTTCTGCACCTGTCATGGTTCTTGTAAGACAGAAGAGGATTGAAGATCAAATAATTCCAAAACACCAATTACACTGATGTGTGGGAGGAGTGTGGAAAGAAGAGAGCCACCATAGTTCTGGTTTGTTTCAGTAGATGTGGAAAAGATGAACTCCTTACAGTCTGCTGCTCACTATTGGTTTAAAAGACGTCTCCTATCAGTGGTTTTGTTCTGTTACAGAAATCAGATGGTTTTGTTTTTATTTTAAAATGATTTCTGAAAATGATAGGCTGCATTAGCCCAACTGTAGAAATAATGTCTTAATCATTTGACTGCCACACAAATACATCTCACTTGCAACCTGACTTGGAGTTTACATCAAAACTGTTAAATTCCAAATTCTGCAGTAGTTTTTATTTTGTACAAGGGATGTGCTTTTCTGTCTTAAGGGAAGGGAGATCCCTCGAAGTTACACACCTCAGTTAAGGCTGACACTGTCCCAGTGTGTTTTGCAGTGTAGGTAGATTATATTTATGCATAAAACATCAGATGTGAACTTCCTAGTCTGTGGCTGTGATAACAAATGAAGCATAAGAGCCAGGATTTTTGGCTGATGTGTTGTGAAACAAAGTGTCAGTCAGTTTTGCTTTCTCAATGTCATTTATGTGAAAATGGTTTAAATTGCCAAAGATAAATTGAGAATTTTTGGCCAAGCTTTTCCATTGCAAATCTGTTTCTCTACTATGAAGGAGGCATGGATTTTGCTTTTAACCTGCTATATTATTCCACATAAGAAGTGGTATAAATCAACTTTCAAAAGAAGTTTTGTTTTCTTTGTTGGCTTTTCATTCTGCAGTCTATTAATCTCTTTACTCTTTCAAGTCTTGGGTGTCTTTGGTGTGTTACTGTGAATGCTTAAAAGGATGCTGAACCTTTGTGTGTACCAGGTTCAGTCGTGACTTTTGTTTCTTCTGTGTCAGTATCGACTTCTATGAGATTCTTTCTATTTTGTAGCTGTGAGCTGGGCTTGCCTTGATCCTTGTAGGGCTGGGTACCTGGTTGCCAAAACTCAGTGCCTAATGCTGCTTCTTCTGTGTCTGGGGCATCTCTCCTGGTTTTGCTTGCCCTTCCCAGGGAGTCAGGACAAGGGCAGCCTGCCCCTGCCACCCTTTGCTAACCTGCCGCAAGGTTATTTGTGATGAATTGCATAAGCACAGTGCATGAAATTGGTGCAGAGGGCAAGGGGTGGGGGTTGTGCAGGGAAAGTTGCTGCACATTTATAGTTTTGTTCTTAATTGGTGCTTCTGGGCATTCTGCATCAGCGGGAAATTTGACAAAAAGTAGTTAGTTTTGAACTTAGCGGGTGTTACCTGCTTCTTCAAGAGTCAGGAAAAAGAAAACTTGAGCTTGGTTTGATCACTGCTGGATTTGAATTATTAGTACTGCATGTGGGTTGGGCAAATGAGGTGTGCCCTCCAGCTGGGAAGGGAGGAACAAAGAGGTGGAATCTGGCTGGTCAACACCTCATTTTGTAACTGAGTAACTAGATTAGAGTCTTTTTACCTAGTACCTTGCTCTTGCCCAGCCTTCACAAATAACATATTGTTGTGGGTGGTCTAGATTCTTGATAACTTGGTTAAACGTAGTGGTATTGTCTTAAAAAGGTTTGATGGGTTGCAGAGGTGATGATGCCAATCCCCTGTCTTGTGATGTCTTTGTAGAGAATGTGAAATTTCCTTATACAGGTTGTTTACATGGCTTTTTGTTTGACTTACCATGTAGTAAATCTCTGGGGAGCAGCATGTGTAAGAACCCCTTTCTCTTCCTCTCTGATGCTCTGCTCTTGTGGTGAGAAAAATTACTTGAACCAGAGTCCTTAACACATTGAGACTGTTATTAACAAGATATTTTCCATGGGAGCTTTGGACTTTGGACTTGATGAATTTGCCCAATTTGTTTACTGTAGAGCACAGTACAAACCACTCATGCCTGGATGACTTCTGAAGACCGGGGATCATTGTAATTCGTGTGCTAAGAAATGAATTTTGCAGCTGGCTTGGGTTTTGCCTTTGGATTTTGGTGAACGGTTCTTGGCTGCTTTCTTGTGTTTGTAAATTTACCAGACTCGGGAAGTGCTTAAAACTATGCAGAGGTTTTTTTTTTTGGTTTTTTTTTTTTTGGTTTTTTTTTTTTTTTTTTTTGTTTGTTTTTTTCCCTTTTGCTCCCCTGTGATACAGATCTGAAGCTGCTGGGTTAGAAAACTTCAATATTGCAGAACAATGTAAATATGTAGGGGGCTGTGATGCCATTAAATCTATTACAACAAATTAGTCTTGTAATGTCTGCATGGAAGAACTAAAGTTCAGAGTGCTGTTTTGCATTGACTCCCAAACTTTCTGAAAGCCACAGGAGTCTTAGATTTTTTGACGATTTGCTTCCAGCCTTAAAGACTAGCTTTACAAGGAGTAGCAAACATAAAATCTAACCACTTTAGGACCTCTCAGTTGGATACATAAGCTCTGAGAAGACCAGCCTCCTCTGAAAATCCTGGCTGACAATGCAGGTTGTTTCATTTTTTAATGTTCTTGTGGTTTGGATTTTTGTCTGTCTGGAGTTGGCAAAGTTGAAACCATAGGGTTTGCAGCAGCCTGAGAGAGCCCTGTGAGGGAGTCAGGGATGCATTAGAGATTGGACACCCTTTCTCTTCCATTCCCATGTCTGTCCCCAGCACCAGGGTTTTGGTGGAGCACATCATCTGGTGAAAGAATCCTGGGTTTACTTTCTTGTTGCTCTGGTGCAAGTCAAGGGATGTGTAACTGAATGCAAAAGACCTAAGGGTGTTTGGATTGGAGGAGATGAGAAACCAGCAGGCCCAGAGGACTGATCTGTCTGAGAGATGGGGGAGTGCAAGTGGGTGTGGGCAGTGGTGGTGGGGAGGGACAGGCACAACGCATGGTGTGGGGGTCTTGCACCCTGTCACCTTTCTAGACTTTGTCCTCCAGTGGGAAGGAAGAGGTTTACAGTCCCTGTGTGCTGCTGGCCTGGCTGGAGCAGGTGATTGTTGCCTGTGAGAGCATGAGCCAGTGGTCTTCAGTAGCAGACACCCACAAGAGGGGCTTTTTCCCTCCTAAGTGAAATTTGTCAGGTTCTATGATAAACTTCTGGTTTTGGCTGTTCCCACCCACCTGTCCAGAGCTTTCCATTTAGGTATTGAGTTTCAGAAGACATTGAAGAACTATTTGAGTTGGGCATCAGAGATCTAAAACTTAAAAATGGGCTGGTAGACCAAGATTTGATTTTTGGAAGTTCAAAGTGACTTCTCTTACTTTCCCTGAAGTCTAAGGGCAGAAATGTGCTATATCTTAAGAGCCTGTACATGGATGAGAAGGATACAATCCATTTGCCAAATTAAAGAGCAGGTGGTCTGATGACAGAAATACCAGTAAAGGAAACCCTGAGAAGTAAGCATAGTGATTCAAGAGAGTTTCTGAGCACAGATTTTTAAGTGAAATTTGAGTTTCTTTTTTAGGGGGGAGGAGAGGAAGAAGGGAAGATCTTTGAAGATGTTTTGGTGGTGATGGTGCAAGTCATGATTGAGTAGAATTAATTCAGTTGTGGACATGGTTACATTTTTGTCTTTTCTGTGCTTCAAAATTGGGCAGAAAGCTGTAATCTTCATCTTTTTCAAACCAAATTCTGTTTTCTAGACACAGCGTAAGTGTGGGAACTCTAATGCTGAATGGTAGAAGCTTACTGCTGAAGTGGCTGCAAAAGACTTAGGGTGGCAATACTTGTGTGACTCCAGGGTTAGACAGTCCAATTTAACACACTGTCATTAATCATATTACCCACTTTCCTTTTTGAGTATCTTCTCTTCTGAAGAGAGGGACATTAAACTTCATATTGCTCGGTGACTGTGAAGATCTCCTTGTGTTTGGGTCTGTGATGCGGTAACCAGTTAACAATTGTGTTATTTTAAAATTACGTATATGCCTGAAAGATGAAATAAAGCCTAAAGAGGAAGACAAAACTGCAGTGTATTTGGTAACAACCACCAGGCCTTCTCAGGTGTTACCTGGTGGTTGTTACCAAATACACTGCAGATTTGTCTTCCTCTTTGGGGCTGTTTCCTGTTTGAATGTGGTGGGGTTACAGCAAGCAACTTAGGTACTTTTTTGGTCCATTTATAGATGCCAAAGAATGGGAACTTAGGGTTCTTTTGGGAATGGCAAGGGCACAGGAGGGAGGCAGGGCATTCCTTGTGCAGTATATAGAAAGCAGTTTTGAAGCTTGCAACTACATTTCCAGATACTCAAGTTGTAATTGCCTTAAAGTATTAAGGAAAAAAAAAGCGAAACTGCTTTTATGTTGAGAGGTGATTGAAATGAAATGAGCCTGTTTGGGGTCTATACCTTACGATGGTTAGAAAACCCTGAGAAACTTGATCTTCCTCAATATAATCATTTTTTCTAGTCATTTAGAGAATTGAAGATGCACATAATGTGCGTTAATTTTTATACAGCAAGACATGTTGGATAAAGTGAGTTGTAGCTTATCTTTTCTCCTTTTTGACTTTTCTCAGTTTCTTGCTACAGACCATCTATTTCCTTAATGATGCTTAGACTCATCTAGATCTTGCTGCTCCATCCATCTTCCCTGAGGCCATTATCAAATCATCCATGTTCTCATGACTAAGGATAAACAAATGTGCAGATGCATGTGAGGGACAAAAAAAAGAATGAAGAAACTCCAAATCCCCCAAGCACTGCAGTGCATATGTGGTTTTTCCCAGGGGAGGTTTGATAGACTGAGCCTAAGATGACACATATTAATGATGTTTCTTTGCATCCTTTTAGAAGATGCTCAGACACTGTAGAGCAAAGGACCTGAATTCGTTCTGTTTGTTTAGATATGCTCACACCTTTTACATTTTGCTTTCTTTATGGTCAGCAAACTCGAGATTGTTCTATAACTGCTTGATCTTTTTTCCTGCCTGAGGCAAACATTTTAAATGTACTAACAGTGCATGAAACCCTTTTTGAAATTCTCACATTTATTTCTTATTTAGTAGTTCTAACACCAAAAAAAAATACCAGTATGTTGTAAGAGAGGCTTTCCTTTTAGTACATTGATCTCTGCAGTTGTGAAACCCCTAACAGGATAATAATCTAAAATTTCTGTGACAAAGATTTGGCTTCTTAATGCCAAAGTATTTCCTGGATTTGGTTTTTACCTAGTATTTGTCAAGACAGTGGCATTTTTGATTTCAAAGCAGCTCAGTTTTCAGCTGGCAGAAGTCTGAAGCTGTATTTTTGATTCCAGACAGGAAGCTGGAAGGCTAGCAATGCATTCTTCCTTCTGTGACAGGCTTCCTATAGAAAGCTGCTGAACTGCTCAGCTCTTCTGCAGTTCACTGTGTGCTTTAGTAATTTGAAATGTTAATGCACTGGAAATTATTACTTTGCTAATTTAACTAAATTTGGAGATCATTGCATGAAGGTGATCTAACGCAGAGTTGATATCTTTCTTATATAAATATATAATTTATATAAATTACATATATTTAATGCCCTATATTTAAAGGTAAATATCTTAGCAATAAATGTCACTATCTAGAAGAGAAGGGTTTTTAATCTTTAAAATTCAAAATGATTCTTTTGAGAGCAGCTTACTATTTGCTCTTGATATATTTTATGTTTTAGCTTTCAGAATTCAACATCGGTTAGTTGTGATTCTTCTTCTCAGCCATTATTGGGGGATGTGATAAATATTTCAGAGCTGGTGGTATTAGTAAGAACTGGAAAATAAGGGAGAGTGGTTCAAAGAAGCAGCGGGAGCCAAGCAGAGTAAAAGGAACCATAAAATGTCCAACAAATACTGATCTGGTATTATTAAAGAAGTATATGTCGTATGTCAGCACCATGACTTCTTTTTAAAAGGGATTTGAAGTGGTTACAGGACCTTGAAATTACCAGATTTAGACTTGTTTTTCCTAACTGTGTGCTGGAGGCCATGTCTACGTGAGCAGGTGATGTGCAGCATCAGATGTAAAAGAGGGGAGCAGTTGTTTTTGCAAGCCCTTATTACCTTGCTGGGGTTTGGAGTATATTTTTGTGCTGCTGGAGAGGGGCTTCTGGTTTAGCTTCCTCCAGAAGCAACCTGGTTTGCATGCACTGTGGTTCTCCTGGGAACTAGTATGAACTGATAGTCCAGGCTGACATGGTGATACAGAGGTGGTCTCTCTTGGAAGGTATCTCCTGAGACAGACACATCTGCAGGGGAAATTCAGCT
Organism: Peucedramus taeniatus; assembly: GCA_013400575.1. Taxonomy (NCBI): domain Eukaryota; kingdom Metazoa; phylum Chordata; class Aves; order Passeriformes; family Fringillidae; genus Peucedramus; species Peucedramus taeniatus. The sequence continues at coordinate 216,645 of WBNO01019305.1, forward strand.
CTGCTGTCTCTCTTGAGTGTATTTGGAACTTAGGGTCACTAAACTAATTAGGATGGTTTGGCATTTAGAACTTTGATGTAGTGAAGATTGAAGATTGGTAAAAAATTGCTCCTTTTGCTGCAGAGTTTGTGGTCCTGTGATAAAACTCTTGTTCTCACTTGTTTTGATGAAAGATTTCTTGCACACTAAATTTCTGAATTTTAGAGCAGACCCAAATTTACTTAAAAAAAGCTTCTTCCCCTTCTCAGAAAGGTAAGAGGTCTCACTTCATTTATTTACTCTAAACTTGATGTTTGTGGAGCAATTGTCTCTGTTTCTGGCATCTTTATTTGGCCTGGATATTCCTCAGGGCACATGGATGAATCATTTATCTCTGCACAGGGTGAGACACTTCAGTTTTTTAATGAACAGTATTGTGGCAGAACTTGTGCTGTGTTTTTTTTCCCTGGGAATTGCTGCTGCATAGAAGATCAACCAAATAGGATGTAGCTATACAAAAATAATTCGCCCCTTGCCTTGCTGTTTACTGGAGGAGGTCTCTGGGGGTCACGGTGCAACGTGCCATGTGCATGCTGTTCATTTAGGATGTAGTCTTGTAGAGGACCATTACTCCACATCTCCTCACTTGGGGTCTCTGTTCCTTTTGGCCCCTGGAGTCAGTTAATTTCATTCTTTATTATTCCCATATCTCCTACAAGCAGGATGTGTTGCCTTATGGTAAATAGATAATTGAAGCTTTAGATGTGTTTTATAATTTGTGTATCTTGCTTAATGCGTCATAATAATTTGGACTTTCTTGCCTATCTGATAAATAAGCTGTAGAATTTTATTGTGTCGAATTGTTTAATTGTTGGCTTACACTATAATTCATATTTTATTTGTGCCTTGGACCAAAGAGCAAGGGAAAGGCAATAACAGTCATGAAGGGTTTAAAATAATTGGACTTAAGTCAAACCCCCAAAAAGTTAATACTCAGAGAATATTGGAATAGGAGTGTGTTTGTGGATTTCAGATGCATAGACTTGAAGCATGGCTAATTACCTTAAATTTCCTTTAAAATACCTTAAAATTCAGTTAACTATTACGTGCAAATTACTGGGTTTTTTTTGTGCTACATGCAGGTTTTTGTAGCGCGAAAGAGATTGATTGCCCAAGTGGATTAATGCCTCTCACATCTGCAAGTCTTAGTTCAGGTCAAAAGTGAAATAAGCCGTACGTGTTCAGAGCAGACATGTGCATACATCACAAATGCTGCACAGACTGGCCTGGTCTGAGAGTTAAGAGCTCTTTTTTTCTGTAGGAAGGATTCATGCTAAAATCCAAGTGTTTCATAAGCAGTACAGATTTAGCCTCAATTGTTACGATTTTTTAATTATTATTTGGTTTAATCCCCAAATCGTTCTTATGGGAAAATTTCAGTCAAACTTTTTTCCTTTAAAAAAAAAAAAAATTAAATTTACTCTACAATTTTGAAGTTGTATAGCCACAGGATTTGAAGGACTTGCATTGTCTGGCATTTTTCCAGCTAGTCCAGCTGTCTTCAGAGGAACTGAGTAGGTTGGCAAAGTGTGGTGTGAGCTCCTTTGTTAAATGCATCAGAGAGTGAGAGAAACAGGCAGTAGCTGTGGTGAGGCCTTTATTGTATGAGTACTTTCTGTCTTTTCATCTGGATCTCCTAAAATTCTCTGTTCTTCCAAGGCTTCCCTTTTTTTGTGCCAGGTTTCCTGAGGATGTTCAGACATGGCAAGCCTGAAGTTACTACTCTGCTGTCTTCTCAGGAGCTGCTGGGAGAGCAGCATGATATTCTGTTGCATTTTTCTCTGGTGTCTGTGCTGCCTTGAGATGTCCTGCAAAAGTACGTGACAGAGCTTTGTCTTGAGGGTCTCCAGCTGCAGGAATGGCTTCTGAGCATCCTGCTGTAAGGCAGAAGCAGCTTTCTCATCTTTCAGTCATAACGTGTGAGGGATGGGATTTCTGAGACTTGTCAAGACCACTGGTGAGTGTGGGACTGAGGCTCTCAGGTGCTTATTTGACATGGCTTACTTGGAAGTATGGATGAACAAATACAAAGATTAAAGTAAGCAGTGAGCTGCAGGTGTGGACACTTCAGCAAACACAGCCGAGAAAAATCAATTTTTCACAAATGAAAGAGGAGGGAAAAATCAATAGGGAAAGGACTGTTATTTTCAATTTAAAGCCAGAGGACTTAGGGTTTGATCTTGGAGTTTATGCATTCCTGTTCTCATTCACATGTTGCATGGCTCTTTTATTGGGAGAACTGTAGACTATCTTGTATAGAGATCATTAAATATAAATGGCTGAAAGAATGTGAAATGCTCCCCATCCTTATTTATTTATTTACTTGTCTGCCTGCAGACACTTCTCCCACTGTAGTTAACTCTTGTGGATGCTACTTCCCTGTATGGAGTATTGGAGTGCATTGAGATTTCTGTGCTGTGAAGTCCACCAGCCTTTTCCTCCTGTGTGTTTTGACAATATTTAAAGCACACAAATCAGACTGTAGTTATTGATCTGTGTTTGTTTCTTTTCAACAGACTGTGATTCCATCTGTCTACCTGATGGTGTGTGAGTGCCCCACAAAAACATGACCAATATTTTAAGTAGAAATACAGAACTCAACTTTGCAGTGCAGTCTGCATGAGGTCTGGTAAATACAGCGTGAGTGGACAGAACAAGGTGGAATGCAGAGGACTCTCTTGTCTCATCTTGGTGCAGTCTGCTGTAATGGCAGGGCAGAGTGCCAGTTTTTGATGTCAAAAACAGAAGCAAACCAGTATTTTTGGCTGATTCCTGATTGCTAGATTCCACATTGCCAGATGCATGCCTGTGATCAGTAACTGTGTGAGAGCTGTACTACCTTGTAAATCCCCTGGTCCGGGAGGTAGTAGGCAAAAGCATGTACTGATTGTTCTGACTCTTTCTTTACTAAAGCTCTGCCTGCTTGGAAGCAGGTGCTTGCTAAGTTTTGGCTCCACTGGCAACTCAAGAAAGCAAGCAGAAGCGATCATTAGGAAGGTGCTGCCAAATTCATGAGTGATCTGCAAAACTACACATCTGTCACTCTCTTTAATCCTAGGTAACTACTTTTCCTAGAATTTGTTTTTTAACTTAATTGGGATTGTTTCTCTGCTGTGTATGACTCTAGCTATGCCAGTGTAAAAGTCTTTTGGGAGAAGCACCCTCACCCACTAAAGGCTTAGAGGTTCTGTAAAAGTGGGTGGAAGAAACGTCTGTCCTGGCTTATATCAGCTAATTTATTTGCTAAAACACTTTACTGCTTGAGTGCAAGAATATCAAGAACAGTTTTGCTGAGAAACGTGTAAGTGCATGTATATGTATGTATTTGTATGTACTCATTCATGAAAATGTATATATAGCATGTGTAGATGGATATGAAATACATGAATAAGAGAAGGTGACCTAGGCTTATTTCATTTAACACCTGGTGGAGGTACTGTGCTCAGGTAAATGTGTAGCCAGCTGTGAGCAAGAGAGAGCTAAAAAGCCCTTCTAGATCTTCTGAGGACTGTGACAACCTCCAAAGATGCCTGTTCCAGTGTCAGTTGTTTCTAGTGAGAGTCTAGGACACCTTGGGTCTCCATCTCATTACTTTTATTAGATGCCTGACATTAGGAGGAAGCAGATTTAGACTATGATGGCACAAAATACTGTAAAAGGTAGGAATTTTCAAATTGAATGAGGTTACTAAATGTGACTCTTGTTTGCAGTGGGGTGTGTCTGAATGGCTAAGATGCTCTTAAAAATGCCTCTTAAGCTAATACAGAAGGACTTTCAAACTAAACCAGAAGAAGCATACAAATGGCAAACTAACTGCTATGTGAGACCACTTTCCTGTATTCTAGGAGTTCTCCTGTATTCTAGGAGTTCGTGGAAAACCTGATGCCCCAACCTCACCCCATCATAAGTTGCTACATACTCATGTGTTTAGGGTATTTGAGTGTGTTACTGTTGCCTAACAGGAAATACTGGGTCTGAAGAGAGGGTACCCACTGGCTGGGACAGATGTGCCTGAGCCATCTGGCACATTGTGTTGCTTTGTGGAGAGTAGTGGGAAATCACAGCTCAGTCCTGTGTTACTCTCCCTCCCTTCCTTGGCACTTTCTTGAGGCTGTGCAAGCCTCAAGCTTGTCTGTCCCTGCAACTTCTGCTGTGAAGTGAAGCTGGTGCATCTAATGAGGGAGAGTTGTTGCAGGAAGAATCCTTGCCAAGTGTTTTGAGGAGAGGTTGTATTAGCGTTCTGAATCATTTTTTTTGGCTGTAACTGAATGAAGATATGAGAGACAAACAAGGGGGAAAAAAGAGAATAATTTATGTTGGAAAATATCTTTAAGATCATTGAGTCCAACTGTTACACTTTATGAATACTCAGACTAACATTTTTAAGAAATTCTTATAATTATTATATGTGTATGCACCTGGTGGGAAAACAGCCAAAGAAGCTGGAAGAAAACAAGATGTTTACTAAGTGGAGAGCAGAAAAGACAGAAGTGTGTTGGACCCAGAGCTCTGCTCCACTTCTAGGTGAGGTTAATGGCGGAGGGAATAAAACCAGCTCAAGGTTTTAAAAAGTAATCCTCAGCTTTAATTGGCTGCTGTTAGGTAGGGGTTGGAAAAAGCAGGAACTTCTCTAGGATAGTACAGATCTCTCTTGCTGTGGGGTTTTATCCCTTCCAATGAGATTGCTTTAGTTGCCAGTAACTGAAAGTAGTATAGATAAATGGTTCTTCAAGTAAAGCAGCAACCTGTGTGGAGGGAGGACTCTTATGTTCCTGCAGAGCTGGTACATGAGTACGGTAGATGTTATTTTCTCTTTATGTCTTGCTACTGGTTTGCTAAAACCCGGAAAAGCCAGAAATACGGGTATAATGAAAGTATTCCTACCATTCCTATCACCATTTTGTTATGCTTGTAAATACAGGACATTGCCAGATATGTGTATTGTAGGAGCACAAACATTTCAGCTGTGTAACTTGATATTCTGCATTTTCCTGAATTTTTTTGTCTTCTCATTTCCTTGAATGCATTTTTTATATTTTTTCTGTATCTGGCTCATCTTCATACTAGTGTCTTATATTTGTCTGACAGTTCCTTTTTATGGTTCACACACTCACCTTTTTGTGTCTCATTTCATTCTAGTTTCTTGCTCATGAGTATGCATATGCAAGATGCTCTTGCTATTTAAAAACTTGTAAAATCAATAGATACAGCTTGTCTCAATGACTTCATTTTACTTCCTGATAGTGGTTAACTCACTCAATTTTCTGATCCAACAATTTCTATATAAGCAAAAGCAGGAAAAAAAACCCCACTACACTTAATAAAATAACAGCAACTGAAAGGACTTTTTTTCATCAGAGGAATATTCTGAAACTTCTTATGTACTTTAAAATTTTCCATTCTGAAAGAGCAATTGAAGTGTATATAATTTCTTTTGCATTTTGTCTCTCCACCTCTTAGTCTGTTGTTCTTCCTTTTGCCCATCATGTTCTACATTGTATATTCTGTTCTTGTCCTCATGTTTATCCACCTAGTGTTCTTTTCCCTTCCTTTGTCCATCATTTTTCTTTTCAGAGAGGAGATGATACTGCTGCTGTTCTTCCTGTCCCTAAAGGTAACTGCTCCTGCTTGCCATCTCCCTCTCTTTGTTTTCCTCTATTAGTGAAAGACTTGGAGGACACTCTTCTGCTCTTGTGCAGCTGCGTTCTTTGTTGCATCGCTGATGTGCTTGATCTGTTCATCTTGTTCCTTCAGGGTAAAAGTTTGTGAGCATCTAAATTCTATTGAAAAATAGGTGTATGTTTATGTACTGAAGAAATTACTGTCCCAGTGGCTGTTCTAGGAACTTCAGAGAAGAATCTGTTCTAATTACGGAGCAAGGCAACTTGGTGTCCACCAGAGAGGGTCATCCAAGGTGTGCATGAGGCTGGACCTCAGTGAGGGATTTAGCAGCTTTCTCCCGTGAGTATCCAAATGCATGAAACAGCGCTGGGAAGGTGGCTCCGCCTTTGCGGACTGGTTATGCTGTCCCGTGCTTCTCAGTGCCTTCTGGAAGAGTGACTCTCTTGTTCCTGGCTGGGAGAAGCTGAGCATGGGTTTTGACCCTTCTGACCCAGGAGGAGCAGCTTAGTTCCCTCTGCAGCTTCTGATGGGTGTGTGGAGTGGTGCTGACCCCCTGTTGCCGCTGCTCTGTTTTAGCCTAGAAGAATGGAACATTGTCAGCTCAAGTGAATAATGTTTGCTCTTTGGTTGTGGGAACCACAGAACTGGTACCTTGTGCAGAGGATTTGAGTTTAAGATCAGCCTCTTTTTGGTGCATTAGCAGTTTGCTAATTCTGGTCAGCTCTTAAAAGTGTGGGTGAGGGCTTTGATCCTGCTGTGAAGTGCCTCACTTTTCCCCTGCACACAATCCCCATCATGGGCTTTGGGTGCCAGAGCCTGAGGACTGGTTGCTTGTGACTTGGAGCTGCAGTGGGGGATGTGTGGACACTGCTGTGTACTCTTATCTGATCTTCAGGTCTGTTTGTAGGTGACAAATAATTCCACAAAATGAGGACGTTCCTTTAGCCTTGCCTCCTAAGCATCATAGTTTATGGGATCTTTTTGTTTGTAGTTGGGATTATGAATAGGTAGCTGGTGGTGAAAAATCATTGGGACAAAGTCAAAATGAAGCAGTTTGATCTGTAGTTTGAAGGATACTTCATTGCAAGAAGTCATACAAAAGAAAAAAAAAAGCTTTTAAAATGAAGACCGAGATAAGCACTATCAGTGAAAGGACTTTAAAAATGTTGCAGCTTGCAGTCATAAAGATAGGACATGTATGGAAGCAATTGTAGATAATGGTTTACCTTGAACTGTCCATTTCTTTTTATATTGTTACCATAAAAGTTTTTGATAATTTTAAGTAGCTGAAAATTCATATTTCTTTTACCATCCTCAAGTTAAATATGTCTGCTGGAATCCCTGTCTTCAGGGACTGATAAGTCTCAGCTGTAAAAACGTGTTCTAAGCAGAAACAGCATAGGATAACTCAATGGAAATAGTCACATCAGGTATAAATCACTGTCTGCCTGTAGAAAGCAAATTAACAGGACTGGAGAAGATCCATTGTACTGTACTGCAGGGAAGTCCTCTATGTAATGGAAATGATGTATTGTCCAGAAAAGGAAGCTAATGGTCTGGATGTGAGGGGAGTTAGGGTGTTGCTCAGTAATACAGGTAGCTTTGAATTACCTTGGAGGGATCAGCTTTTTTAAAGAGAATGAAAATGTTGTCTGTAGATACTATGCCAAGCTATTCCTAGATGTGTGTAGGAGTTTGTGCTCTCCATTTCCTTAGCAATTTGGTCCAGAATACTGCCTCTCTTGCTGGCCCTACAAGCAAATCTTGGAGGTTTCATTCTAATTTTATTTTTTTCTCAGGAAATAAAAGTGTAATTTAAATATAACTTCTGTGCTGCCTGCTGTCAGAGGCCATGCATGTATATATTGGAACGTTAACTTGTATGGAAGTCAGGTCCTGAAAGTCATCACAGCATATTCTACCTGGTCTCTGATTGTCTGGTCTTTGTTTGTGCCTGTTGGCATTGTATCTGACAGATAAATAGCACTTGGGGGTAATTCAGTTTGCTTCTGAAGTATATCTGTAAAGTTAAGAGAGTGTTTTAAGAAATAAAAATACTCCTGTGGACCCTTCATATCCTTTCTTTTGAAGAGTTGTTTTTATGTTTCACTTACTGTTTTGGGAGTACAGTTACATTAAAGATTGATCCCAGTGAAGTTTAATGAGAAAGTGTATAGATATCTCTGACAACAGTAGGCAAGTCCTGAGACAATTTCAGAATTACAGGAAAAATGAAATGATTACGGAGCCAGAGAACATCATTCTACCAGCTCTTGCTGATTAATTCTTGACATATCTATCCTGATACACCAGTCTAAAGTGTTTTCTTACATGATTTTAAAAATTCATGCCACTAATGAAGAATGTAAAAAGTTCTGGGAAGTTTTTCAGTTCTGCAGTAGCAGCAGCTTGCATGTTCTCTGATTTGTCCACCAGTTATGGTTTTGATGAGACTCTAAGCAAACCCTGCACCTTGCTGTGCCAGAAGCACATCTCCATCTGCCTTTCTCCTGCTATTCGTACTCCCTTCTGTGTGTTGGTTCCAGCAGTGATTTGGCCTCTGGGCAAGCAAGAGTTCACTAATATGGCTGAAAACTAGTTATTTTTAGAAGTCAATCGTAGATTTGCCCGTTTGGGACCTTAGTTATCCAAAGCATTCAGTTCAACATCAGAGGTAGGGAACCTCTCATGAGCCGAGTCAGTGATGTCAGGTGAGAGTGGGGGCAAGGGTGGGAAAGAAGGAGCTAGTGGCAGCATTGCTTTTAGATGTGTCCCTCTGTTTAGATGAATTGTGCCCTCACCAAGAAAATGACTGTCCTCTGGTAGAGTTGCTGCTCTCTGTTTTACAGCTGAGGAAGCTGTGGCGGGGGTGGGCCAAGGGGGTACAGCATGAAAAGCATTGCTGGAGTTGGGGACTACTTTGTGCTCGGTCTGGCACCTCACACAATCGAGGCAGTGTTTTTATGTGTGGATAAAGGAAACACTAGTCCTGTACCATTACCGATACATTATCTTGAAGGATTAGTTACAAATGTCTGATACCAAAAATTTGAACTGACCAATGCGGGTTTTTTTCCCCTGCCTTGGTTTATATTTATGCCGTTGTAATAGTTGTCAATTTTTTTTCCCCTCTGATTTTCAGTGAGAGCTAATATGTAAAACTGTGTTTGCCATACTTCCCTTAATACTTTCATTACTTACCAATGTAATAATTAACTGAAATCACCTGTGTTTTCCTCTTCAAAATCCATGAGGGTGAAATCACCTGTGTTTTCCTCTTCAAAATCCATGAGGGTGAAATTAGCTTTGTGTTTCACCAATAGTAGTATGACAGTAAAGGGCTCAATTAACAGATTGCTAAGATGTTTTAGGCAATATGTATTTGTCCTCCTGCCTTCTATCCCTCCCGTGGAGAATAAGGGTTAAAAGTTAAAACAGCAAAGACTTGTGACTATATTTTGAGAAAGAGGATTCTTTGCTTTTGTGGTTGGGTTGGGTTTTTTTCTTTCTTGGTGGTTTATGGTTTTTGGGTTGTTTTTCCTCTTCTGTCTCCAGAGCTGTATATTTTTGTTAGTATGATTTGATCGTTTAAAAAATGTGTTTCTCTTTGAAATTACTGTTTCAATGCACAGATGGTTATGGGACAGAGAGTTGGATATCTGGAGTCAGCTCTGGGTTTGTTTTTTTTTTTAAATTTTTTTATTTTTATTTTTTTTATTTTGCACTGAGTACTGCTGCCAGTATCTTGGTTGCTGCTTGCTTATACAGAAATGTTGAATTTCTGATGATTATCCCTGGTGTGATGCTACACAAGGGAGGAAGGTGTGGTTGCTTGCCCTTGGGCACCTGATGGTGTGGTCCGTGGGGAGCTGAGCTGAGCACTCATTGCTGAGGGCGGTGGCTGCTCTGGAGAGATGCCCAAAGGTGCTGTGCACGTAGTGAACTGGACCAAAGCAGAGCTACTCTGCTCTCTTTGAGATATTTCCCAAGGATAGGTTTGTCCCACGACCCAAAACCAAGCGTGACCTTCATGATTTATGGCTGAAATGCAAGCAAAATTTTCCACAGTCTGCTTTGTGTTCCTTCTTGCTGCTTCTATATGGAATCAGTTATACCACTGGAAAAAAAATAAAAATTACTGATGTTGCTGAAAACCACACTTATAATGTGGAGTTATTAAGTATTTTGGAATTGACATACAATCTGGACACCGTTATCTTTCTAGAAGGGAGAAGGAGTACCATCTGAGGCTGTACCACTTTTGAAGTGAAAAGGGAACTGAACTTGTCCTCTCAGTGCTGTGTAGAGTCTAACTTTAGCATCAAAGTATAATAATAGTTGTAGATTCCATATGTAATTCTGCTGATGCAATCTGTGGAGTCCTGGGTGATTAATATCATGTATGTGTCCTGGTGCTCTGTTCACAGATGATGGGAAACTGCAGAAATCTGTTGTTCCTTCTGTTTTGTCTTGTGATCTGTATTCTTGTTTGTACATAAAAATCTGAAACTTTAAATTTCCTTTTGGCATATATTTTATGTCTCAGATGGATTATACATGCTTACATAAATGTATCATGTGTGCATAACAGAAAACAATCCAAACTGGTGGAATTATTATTACTTTGCTTTTCACATCTTGATAGTTTACAAACTCTTTGACAGAGCAGTTGATTTGAGCTACTGAAGTCCCCTAGATGTAGTCTAATAGTGTGTACTAGTGGTGGCATGCAATTTAGCACTGAAGTAATGCAGGTCTTTATTTTCAGTTGAAAGCATTCTGTCACTTCTCTGCTGTCTGTACGAGCTGTAACTTTAGCTCTTGTTACGCTAGTCGGCATCGCAAGTATAGGAAACCCGTGACACAGGAGCTGATTTAAAATACAGTTTGTATTATGGGAAAGGTGAAATGTCAGTGGGATAAATAAGCAAGAAACAGTGAGAATTAACTATGTGATTTGTATTTCTGTGGTATAGTACTTAAATACGATGCTGCTGCATTCTTTTACCTCTTCAGAACCATGAGTATTTGGAAGCTTCAAGATATGTTAGCAAATACATATAAATAGACAATATATATTTTTACATACACACTTATCTGCATATTTATGATTAGATGTTCTGAAGAAAAACTGCATTTTCTTTTTAGCAGCTTAGAAAGAAAAGAGAATTTGGAGGATTTTTTCTTCATCCCAGTTGTACGAATGCTGAAACTTGTGTGAAGCTCCTCTGAACTTTGGGTCTTAAAAATTTGTATCACAGGAATGTAATCTTTTTATACTCTCAAGAACTGTATTGTCAAAGTCTTAATGCTTGGAGAAACCTAATATACACAAGAAAAAAAACCCTCTGAATGGCAGACTGACATAGCTTGCAGGGTGTGTCTGTAGACCATTCATTTGATCCAGTCCCTGCTCAAAGCAGAGTCAATTTCATTGAGGTTGCTCCAATCCTTGGATAGTCAAGTGTTGAGTATCTCCAAGGATTAAGATTCAGTCAATCTGTTGCAGTTTTTGATAACCTTTATCATAAAGTCTTCATTTTTTAATTTCCTTAATCAAAATTCCGCTTGCTGCAATTGTGGCCTTTACCTTGGGTTGTGTTCCTGCCTTCTTCAGAGAGGAGTTGGACTCCTCTGTTGTCTTTGCAGTGTATTAAGTAGTGGCAGAGACCACGGAGTTCCCCACCAATTCTTCTCCTTCCTTAGGCTCAATAGTTCCAACTCTTACAGCTCTCATGCTGGCCCTCAAGTACCACCATGTGTTACAGGTTGGTGACCTGTCCTGGATGCTGTTGTGTTCATGTCTGTCTTCTACTGGGAAGCTCAACACTGGACCCAGTATTCTAGATGTCTCACCAGAGCAGAGAGGAAGGATCATCTCCCTCAACTTGCTAATGATGTTTTTCCTAATGTATTCCATAAGGCTGTTGGCCTTCTTTGCCAAGAAGGCCCATTTCTGGCTCATGGTGAACTTTTCATCCACTGGGACCCCAGCTCCTTTTCTGCCCTGTTGCTTGTCAGCCCCCAGCATGTACTGGTGCTTGGAGTTATCTTTCCTAGGCGCAGGATCTGCTGTTTGCCTTTGCTGAATTTCACAATGTTCCTTACAAAACATTCCTCTAACTTGCTGAGATCACTTTGAATGGCAGTGCTGCCCTTGAGTGTACGCTGCCTCCCCAAATTTTGTCACCTGCAAAACTGCTGAAACTTCATCCTGTCATACCAGTTTTAAAGAAGCTGTTGTACAGTGTTGGCACCTAGAAATTGGCTGCTAGTGGGACTTGGAGTAGCTGGTTAATATATCATGAGGCCAAGTGATCTAGCTGTGCTGTGTAGTCCAGTAATTGGAGGCGAAAGACAATTTCTCTGGTGTATGTGATAAATCATAGTGGGTTTTTTGCTTTGCTCTAGATAGCAGTATTAACCCTTCCTCTTCTAGACTGTTTCTCTATTATCTCATTTTTCTAGTCTTACATGAAAATTTCTGTCTTGGCCATGCTTCTCCCTTGCACCTCTCCCTGCACCCTGTTTGCAGCTTTGGAGGCAGGGTTTCCTGTTGGCGTGTGAAAGAAAACACCTAGGCTCAGGCTTGTTCACACAGGAAGGAATCGCTAAAAAGGACAGAACTGGGGCACTGGAGTGTGAGCAAGAAAGCAAAAATTTACAGATACACCTGTTTTAAAGGCAGTAGGAGGGCACAGTCACAAAAGAGCAGTCAGTTGCTGGGCTCATCTGCTACTTCCCTGAAAAAAACTCATCAAAATATTAGACTTACACAGAGAAATTAATAAAGCAAAATAAATGTAACTTGTATTTTTCCATTAGTTGTATTTTGTATATCTGTTTAATCTTCTTAAAGAAATTTTGTGTAGAGCCCTAGTTTTACACTCCAGGGTTTGAAGGTTCCTTCTGTGGTGACAGTAAGCTTGGTGGTCTTCCCTGTGATTAATACACCTATGTTTCCATTTTTGAGGAGTGAAGAAAATGCAGATAAAGTAGAGTGAGTTGCAACAAATGTAGTTGTTTCCTTCTCTACTTCTCATCTGCTTTTGAGTAATTTTTTCCCCCCTTCTTGCTATTTCCTTTCCATTCCTGTTAGTCTGGCCTTGTCTTTCACAAGTGTGTATTGATGCTTGTTACTGCTTTTAACAGCATTGTTGTCTCATGTGACTGTAACATATAAGAGAAGATAATTAAAAGTTACATAATTGCTCCGTACCAGTGAAAGCTTATGATAATGGATTTACTAATACCCTTTTCAGTCAGTGCATCCCTGTGCCGCAGTACAGCAGTGAATCATTCTGTCTGACCATTACTTACCTAAATATCTATATAGCCAAAATTATATTAACATTGTATGATCAAATTATAGTAATATTAAATAAATTAGTTTGTAAGGTCTTGTTATGCAATAGGGAAAAAATCCTGGTATTATTTGTGGTGACTCTCTGGGTGTGACTAATCAGATATAACCAAATCCTAAGGGATCAGAGGTATTTAGAAGTGTCTGTAGGTCATAACTTCTGCACATGGTTACCTTGAGAGTGTCTAAATTTCCTTTTGTCTTTTTACTGTACTAAAAAGATTTTCATTGTAGTTGTGAAAACAATGTTGAGCACATTCACTACTGTTCATTGCTAACATACAGACTTGCATGTAGATTTATACTCACAAATTTACGTTTGTCTTTTTGTACCTTGAGATGCATTGAAATAAAAAAAAAAACAAAAATAAAACATGGACCAGGTACTGATTCATATTTCACTAGTGATCACAACCAATTAGATCATCAGCTCCACAGACTTTGTAATGACCTAGATGTGCCAGTATTGGAGTTCAGTGGTATCTCGAAACTTCATCTGACTAGGGTTAGCAATAGCCTTGCCTCTCTGGGAAAGTAAATTTAGCCAGGGGAACATGGACTTCTGCATGAAGGAACTGCCTTTTGTCACTCCTGTTATTTTTGGGGGGCATGGATCACAAAGCTTGTGTATGAAGTCAGTTTTAAAGAAGCTGGAGAAATGATTGCTATTGTGTATGCTTTTTTTTTTTTTCAATTTAAAAGTGTACTCTATTATCTCATACTGAGGAATGAAAACATACTGTGCTTACGTTCTCTCTTGTTCAGGACAGCTAAAACTTTATCATAGAAGTTAATATTGATTTCTATCTTCAAATAATTTTGCAGACATCATCTATGATAGTTGATCTGGAAAACATCCTTAAAAGACATGTAATTAGTCATATTTTGTGAGTGGGTTTAATACTAATTTTGTGTTGCAAAATGTTTATTTCATAGACATCTTTAGGAGCAATTGAAGTAAATATCGGAGCTCTGGCAAGCTTCTCAGCTCCATATCCTGAGTATTGTTCTATTTTTGGTCCTAGTGATATGCTAAAGCAGATGTTCTGTCTTTAGAATGAATCAGGATGAAATCTTGGTGCTACAGGCAGTTTTTCTTTGCAGGTCTAGTAATTCTTTTCCTGAAGCTTGTCTATAATATATATAATAAAGATAGAATGATTTTTTGAGGTAATCACAGTGGTGTGAATTGCTAGGGAGAGACTAGATATCTTTTAAGGTTTCCTCTATCCTAGTTTTTACAATTTGTGTGAATTTTCTATTGAGGGCTCTTTAGGTGGCAACAGAGAAAATGAAATTGTGAAAGCAACAGTGGGCCAGGTGATGAGGATCCTGATCTGGCATACTGCTGGCAGGAGTGGAGGAAAAAGTCACATAGTGTTCTAGCTGTGCACCCCCTTCCTGCTCAGTTGTTTCAGTTTGGGAACAGCTTGGAAAATGCCATGGTCTTGTGGGGCCTTGCCTCCAAAGTGGTGGCAGCTTCAGCTCAAGCTAATGTAGACTAGCTGTTCTAAGCTTAACGTTCACTTAATATAGTGTAAATGCCCCTGACTTCTGTGGAAGGGGTGTTTTGTCTTGGTCTAGCCTGGGAGATGGAAGGGGAGAAGATGACTTGGGCAGGAAGCTGAGTCCTGGAGCAGTAAAACTCAACACAGCTACATCTTGTCCTTGTTGCCCTCCTCAAGAGAAGGCATTTTACGACTATCTACTAAATCTTCTGTCTTGAGAATTTATTCTCCTTCTCTTTCCAGAGTCCAGAAACAGTGGTAGTCTGAGCGCACTGGGTGCAGGGTGTGAAAAAGCTCATAAGAGGGAGCAGGTGCTGTGGTTGCCCTTAGTGGCATGCTGGTCCTCAGGAAGCTTCTCAAGAGCAGCTTCTATGAAACTTCTGCCTCCCTGATACAGTGTAGAGATGTTTGTTTTGAGGGCATTTACAGAGTAGTAGAAAGATGTCTGTGAATGTCAATGGGTATTAATACAAATGTGCATATTTAGATAATATGCTCCTCCTGAACTCATTCAATAGAGTGTTTCCTTGTGGGCTCTTTTCAAATGCAGATAAGAAAAACAGCAATAAAGAAAATATGGCATTATTTCTTTCAGTACATGTTTGAAAGAGCTTACTTGTATTTGCTGACATACTGCAGGTTAAGATGTTTCTAGTTAAGCTTGTGGCTTTTTGGTGAATTTGCTTATTAGGAAGCCAGACTCTCTGCTTTTCAATTTGAAATGGTGCTGGCTTGTTCTAATCCTTCTCCGCTTGTCAAAGCCCTTTAAACTGCTGGCCCCAGTCCATGAGATTTTTTTCCATAAAAGAGGATGACTTAACCATATTTGCTGCCCTTAAGATTAGGGGCTTGTCGAGATTTGTTGACTGCTTGACACTTGTATTTTAGCGTGCCTGCTGTGCACAGCAGGACATGGAAGCAGACGGGAGGATGGGTCACTGGGCTGATCTCATGTTGTTGTCACTTGGTCAGTTGATAGAGAGATGAGAAGTGAGCTTTCTCTGTGTATTAGGTTGGAAAAGCAAAATAATCTGACTAATGCATGAATGGGATTAAGAATAAAAGTGATGGAGCTGGTGAAAATGGCCCTTAAATGTAAGAAGCCCTGTTAGCCCTCCCCAGCTGTAAGCCTTTGGTTTGGTACCAGGGCCTGATGGGCCAAGGAGGGATAGTAAATCTGCCTGTGCTGAATATGGCCCACTTGGGAGCAGTTTGGGTTTTAACTCTTTATGTGCATTCCCTGTGTGGGTTTGTAGAAATATCTGCATGCATTTTTTAATTTACTTTTTTCCTTATTTTTTTAAGCTAAGCTATGAAGGGTCTAGTAGAGCGTAGAGCAGACATTGTTTTCACCTCCATATTTTCTCCCATATCAACTTCAGGCCTATAACACTGGTTTTTGTTCTGTTCTTTTAAGCTGTAAATGCATACTTAGGGGACTCTTACTTTCAGTGGTTTACTTTTTTATCATCTATAAAACTTGGTCTGTGTAACAAAAATTTATGATTTTTATTTTTATTGACTTATATTACTTTTTCCCATATATATTGAAATTGGTTTGATTTCCTTCCCCCCCCCCCCCCAGAGGCTAATCTTTATTTTGTTTTTCTAATCTTTAATTCATTGTCTTATGAAAATCATCAAGTTACAACCTGCTTCATATTATAAGTTTGAATTACAGTTAATTAAAAATAGATATTTGTAATGGGTATTTTAACAGAATCTTAATTGTGATAACTCTACAGGATGCAGCTCAGTAGGGGTTATCATTAGGATGATGACATTTGCCACTTGTGGGAGTGTAAGTTGTTTGCAGTATTCCTATGTTTATTAAAAAGACTGTTGCAGATACCTCTGCTTTTAATATAACTGTTCTCAGAATGTCTTAATACTCCAACATGCAGCAAAATCTGCTGTTTGCTTCTGGACCACTGTCGGTATTTTAGTTGTGTCTGGTGATGTTATTAACTGAAGTTTTCTCCTGTGGTGATGCTCTCATAATTGCTTTGTTTTTGGTAAGAAAACCTTTCCAGTAGGAGAGCATTGTGTGAGACAGATTCTGTTTCATGGTGTCTTGGAGTAGACAGCACTGGCCACTCTACTGCTAGCAGTGAATTCAGGATATTGAAAACTCAGAAGGTAGAGAACAGGGAGTATTTGTACCTAATGAATAATCAGGAGCACAACTTAGGATATAGAAGAAATAATTAGCTTTTGTATTAAAAAAGAAACCCAACATTGAAATCTTTCATAGTAATGGATTAAACAGCAGGATGGAGTCGGGATTTGGCTTTCTAGTGGGAATAAAGTCATTTTCAGTGATACTGAGAGGGTTGTTGTTGGATTAGTGCTGCTGGATGAGTAGTTTGCCCAAGATTTATGCTCTGGCAAGAGGGTGAAGGGAGAATTATAGTAAGAGTAGTGGTGAGGGTAGGTGGGACAAGTCACAGAGGAGTGTTGGGCTTGCAAATTCTAAATCACCTTGTTTTAGATTATAATTTTAAACTCTTTTTGAAGCCACTGAATGTCAGGCAGTGGAACATGAGACTGCTCACTCCATGAGGTGAGGACAGGGTGGTCTGGTTAACAGGCTTACACCCCTGAAGTGTGCGGCTGTGAAGGTGCCCCTTAGGGCACCAGTGCCGGGGTGTGCGTGGTGGCAACTGCGTTTGAGCTGCAGAAGCTGCCAAGTCACCTACCAGAAGCCTATCCTGGAAGCAAGGGAAGGTGGAAAGGGATGTCCAGTGATTGAGAGGGTAGCATTTCTCTCCTGGGCCAAGACCGTGTGTCTCAGGGGTAGCTGAAGGGTTCTTGAACCTGAGAAGGATGGGAGGATTCTTAAGGCTGGAGATGAACAACTTCAGTGTTTGTCTTAGAGTACCATGGAAAGAAGAAACCGTGTCACTAAAGGGGGTAGTTAGTAGAAAAGGTAGGGTGTGAACTCCAAGACACTGACAATAGACGATGGGCAACTGTTTGAAATTCTTAAAATAGCAGAAGCTGTGTTGGCAATCTCTTACATAATCAAATTGCAGAAATTTTTTTCAGTAGTTGATCTAATTGAGGAGCTTCCTCATAATTGCAAAACACCAGGTAGGTGTATTCCTGGCAATAAGCTGAATATGGGTATAGCCCCAGTGCATCTTCAGGTAATGTGTCTCCTATTGCCAGTTGAACATCTTTAGGTATTTGAACTCATGTATCATGTCAGGAGTTACCTGCAAGTCAAAAAAGGAATCAAAAGGAACTGATAGAAAAACAAAAGCTTTGATTGTCAAGGAGTTGTTGAATGAAATCCTTGGGGAAGTGGTGAGTCAAGTTGGTCATGTAATTCGTGGTGTTCTGAGTCAGGATTGTTTGTGGGGCTTACTAGTCATGGTGGTTAGGAAAGGATAGTTTTTTGGGTGTCTTGGGTAGAAGGCTTGCTTACTTTGAAACAGCATCCATATTGTCACATTGTTTTTGTTACACCTGGGGTATTGAGGGGGAAGAAAATGTTTCTCCTCAGTGGTATTGCCTGTGGTTTTCATGTCTCTTGTGATTAATTATGTTTATTAATTTATTTGTTGCATTCTCTTCCCTGAAAGATAATTAAATGCAATGAGTCCACTTTCTGCTATGGGAGTGAGAATATTGGGAGCATAAATTTGGAGTTGATTTGTTTCACTGGGGTGACATATAGAGCACGGGATCAGCAGTCTGGCCAAGTTCGTGAAAAACTTTGGTCTTTACAATTGTGTGTTTCCATGTGAAATACAGGATTTTTTTCATTGCAGCATTTTTGTCTCTCATTTAGTAAATCTTACCATTCTCACTTACTGATTTGTGTAATATTTTTTTTTATGGTGATGTCTGTACAACTGATGAGGTTTGGTGTACAGGAAACTTAGCATGGCTGGTGTCACCAGTTCCTGATTGACAGTAGTATGTAACCAGTTCAGGTTACTTTTCTGTTTAGCGTTTTTTTCCTCTAAGCTCTTGTAAAAATGGGATGCTTTTCAAAGTCCTCCTGGCTCCATTGAAATGGTGTCTTCTTAAGTCTTAAAATTTAGAGTGTTTGATCAGGAAAATGAACCCAAGACTGGTTTAAAAAAACAAAGCTCTTAAAACTTAGAGTACCTTTCACTTTGCAGACAACTAAGTACTGTTTTATTTTAAATGCTTTTTGGTCAAAAGCAATTGCTGGACTGGCTGCAGTGACAGTGACTCAGGCCCTTACACTGCCTCTTTCTGTCCTTTAGCTGCAGAGCCATGAAGGGCAGCTGGCACAGGTGTAGGTGTCCATCAGTAGGTGAGATGAACCTGCCACTTGGCAAGAACTTTATCGGCTAAAGTTGCTCTTCAGGTTATGGTTCCTGGGCTGTGAATGTGAACAATTGCCAAGCCACGATTAAGGGGGTTGTTTGCCCATGCTGGTCTGCAGAATGAAATGTCACTGGCTTGCTGCATGCAGATGGTGAGTCCTGCAGGCTGCTGCAGTCACCTCAGTAGGATACTGGAAAGTACAAATTACCTTTGGAAATCAGGCTACTTCTGGATTTTGGACTTAAGTATGTAGTCAGATTTGCAGATTAATGTCCCCCTGGAGTACTGCATGGAATTATTTCCCAACTATCCCCTTCTCTAAAGGGGAGAAGCAAATATATTTCTGTCTAAGCAAAGACAGGAAAATAGAGCATCTGCGTGTCCTGTCCATCTGCATGTCGAATTCCATCCATTGCTGATGGAATATGACCAGGTGTGTATTGGGTGGATCTCCAGACACGTGTACCATTTCCTAAGGTTAATGATGGCTTTTGCTGAGCTTTGCCATGTATTGGGAAGGTTGAAAAGCTGGGATGGAGAATTTACAGTGGAAATTCTCTAGGAATTGTACAGAGATAAATTTTATTCTCCTCATTCCTTCTGAAGACATCAAGAGCATGAGTATGCTTCAGTGATTTTCTCTGGATTTCAAATTGCTACTAAAAGATTTGTAGCTGCTGAATCTGGTAATGAAGCTGTTTCAAGCTGGTCAGTGCCTGATGGGAATGTTGTATTGACAGATTTTGGGATTTCTCCCTTTTCTCAACCTTTTGCCTCCAATATGCTGAGAGATGATTATAAGTAATAATGCCAGTCTGCACTTTTAAGGAAGGGCGGGCTAGGAGAAAAGACATTAAAAATTATTAATTAAAGCACTTGTGGTCAATTTATCAATTTTAGAGAGTGTACTTTCCTATTAAAATAGACACTCATCACCCACATTTGTAGGATGCCAGCCAAATAGGCTCCTTAAATTGATTAATAGCATCACTGGTGTCATGTAGTGCCCCTCGTTTAGAGCCTGATTATGTAACTTCATAGTCACATAGATAGATACAATGCTGTAGATACCATGCTGATTTCTTGAAAAAGCATTTTATTGATATATTTCTAATGGAAAGCAAAAGAAGGGGTCCAAGTTTAAAAAATTCAGTGTTGGAATTTGTTGTGCAAAGGCAGGAATAGGACCTGAACATTATTACCTGCTATGTAGAGCAGGATGTATTCAGCTTTCAATTTTATTTCTTGGAAGCGTAACTCAGCCTGGAAGTTGGGTTTCTTCAGTGTATATCACAACTTGGAATAGCATTTGCTTAGTTTTCTTTGCTCTTTTTTCCCAACTTTAGGGTCAGTTGTGGAAGCCTGTCCTTCGATGCTGTGGCTGTAGCTAGAGAGGTCAAGGCCGTATAACTATTGCCACCTCTTTGGAGGATCAGAATAGATTTGTTTAAGGAGTTTGGGTTTTTGTTAACTTATCTTACATTCATTTATTGATGCAGTGAGGTAGAAGTTGAACATGTGGGCACTTGTGAGGTGGTGACCATCTCCAGGCTGGGGCTTGTTGGGACGAGGTGTTGGCTCTTGCTGCCTACACAGGCCTCAGCAACATCAACACTGACTTTACAACCACCTTCTGGTGATGTATAAACTTGAAGCTTGTTCAGCTTTTTTGTGCTGCTTGTGGGAACATTTTTGTTCCCTTTTTTAAAGGAATTTTAATGGGTACAACTTCTCTGTTTTTGCTTATTCTTTAAGTGTCTTTGCTGTGAAAGTTGGCTCTGACTGCTTGACACTGTGGTGGAGAACTGCGCAGTATTTTGTCCGTGGTGGGATGGTGGTTACTGCCATTTTCTAACTTCTTTTACAGTATCTTGCACAATGTAAAAAGGAAAGGCATGCCAGGGTTTATGTAAGCTACTACATAGTGTTACATTTTTTATTCCTGCTCTGATTTTTCCATTGTCCTGGTATTCCCTCTGAAGTCAACTGTGAGGATACACTTGAAAAAATTTTGAGTCACATAAGGGTAGTATTTGCCATCTGAGGCAGTATTAATCTGTTTCAGGCATTCATGTGTTTTAGACTTTCTTGCAGGCTAAACCACCAATAGTAGCTCTGCTCACTACAGCTGACTTGACCAAAGAGCAGATTTTGACACAGGTTGTCCTCATTCCTTTGGACTTGCAGCATGGGACTTTAGGGGTTCATCCACCCTCCCTCAGATCAGGTAATCAGGAGGTTGCCATCACATTGAGAAGTATCAGAGACATGGTCCTCACAGAAATTGTATTCCTAAGTAAAGTGGTTCTTAAGAGCTGGTCATTTCATTTATAAGTGCATACAAGTGTGAGACTTATTTATTCTTCTGGTGGTCTCTGGGATTCAGCAGCATCCTAACAGAAGGTAAAGAAAATCCTTGTTTTATTTTTGGAATGAGTTAGAATATTGAAGATTATATTGCAACTTTGAGAAGAGAGATTAAGTACTGCTGCTTGTATCTCAAGTAGGCTGGCTCAGTTCTGTACTGAGCATAAACCTAGTTTGAGTAAAAGCATTAAACCAGAAGTGGGACAATGGGTGATAGTATCTGGTAATGCTAATCTGTATTATCAGGGCAAAAGTAAGAGTAGGAAACGTATAAAGTTAGAATCTTTCCTGTGCAGCATCTGTTGTGTCAATCTAGTCTTGATGGAGCTCTCCTGCTGGAGAGGTTGATCTTTATCCCTTCCCCCACTGTGGAGATATGGAAAAATCACTAGCAGGTCTCTTCCTTCTTACCCTTCGTGAGGCACAAGCAGTTTTCCTGTGGTTTACCTTCCTTTTCATTTAAAGTTTGACTTCATTTTTAGTGCGCCTAATGGCATTTGTTTCATCTGAAGTCCAAGCAAAATGTAGAAACAGAACATACGTTATCCTAAACTGAATTAAGAATAACCCCTTTTAAATATTTAAGTATTATTTTAAATACTTCTTTCAGATGCTTATGAGCCCTTATGAGTACAAATCTTGAATAATTCTTCTATGGAGAGTAATAAACTGTTTGCTGACAAAAGGGAAAAAACAAAGTCTGAAAGGGAAAAGATGACTTTTTTTTAATAATTGCAGTTCTTTGTGAATTCAGAAATGGAGTTCGGTTTTTCATCCAGGCTTTAAAAT
This sequence comes from Peucedramus taeniatus, assembly GCA_013400575.1. NCBI lineage: Eukaryota > Metazoa > Chordata > Aves > Passeriformes > Fringillidae > Peucedramus > Peucedramus taeniatus. The sequence goes on from WBNO01019305.1 coordinate 238,638, forward strand.
GTGTGTTGTTTTGAATGATATATTAGAAAGTATGCTTTCTGCACATTCGTTCAGAAAATTATTTACCAAAAAAAACCGTATTCATCAAAAATTTGTGACTGAACATGTGCATATTTTTATATTAATATATACATACAAGTGCGTGTGTGTATGTATATATATGTATATATTAAAAAAACCCTATAATTTTTGTAACAAGAAAAGGCTCGTCAAGTCCTTTGGCATTATGCAGAGGCTGGTAAATAAAATGTTCGCTCTGAGTTTGAACTATGTGCGAGGATAAGGGGGTGAACTGACAGACCTTGTCCTGCTCTGTAACTGAGCATTTCTGTATGTCAGAGAAGCTTCCCAAAGTGATGGGTGATTGTGTTTATCCCTATTTGTTTTATTTGGATCTAATGAAAAACAGTGTCATTCTGTTCAAGCTAGAATTGTGAAGGTAGTATCAAAGTTTCAGAGCTATCCATTCAAACCACTGAGTGTCAAAATTCACTACTTTTGGAATAAGAAGTCAAGGAGTAGTATTTGGCTGTGTTTTTCTCTACTCCCTGCAATTTATTGCAGTCTTCTAGACTGACCACTGATTATTACCTAAATTCAGTCATTTGAGGACTCCACTACCTGTCCAGAGTTTAACTAAATCTTGTTCTATGTTTACGATATTATCAGTGTGGACATACACTTCCTCATTTCATTTGTGTTCATTGATGCAGTAGCAAGGCTTTTTAAGTATTACTGAAACACATCGTCTTTCTCTGAAACTTTGTCTAATAGTTGTCAAAGCAGACATTTAAGTTCTAGGCAGAACAAATTGTTCTTGGAATTCATCTTGAAGACTCAGAAGGTCTGGGATTTACCCTTGAAGCTGTTCAGTTCAGAATAATTCATTAATGTCAAATGTAAGACCCTGTAAAGAATAATGTTTATTCCTCTAAGCCTCTACTGAAGGACTGTGTAAGCACTTGTTGAACGTTTAGTATAAACCTTTAAAAGTGGGGAGCGGGAGGAACATGGCATGAAGGTTGTGTGTTCATTTGATTAATTGTTCATCCACATTTGGCCAACTGCATGCTTTTTTCTGTGGAAACCTATTGTCAGAATATAGTGGTTTGGGGAAAAGTACCCCAAGCATCAGGAAAAGAACACTGCTTTCTGGTCAGGTTGCCAAGGATGTATTTACTTGCACTGTCATGATCGTGATGGCATTGAGATCATTCTGGTTTGGCATGAATGTATTGGAGGCATCGCTCCATAAAGGCTCAGTGAAAATTGGGGTAGATATTTAGGAGGAGCTGTGTCATCCCCATTCCAGACTGCAGTCTTCTCATCTTAGGTGCCCTAGGGACCAAGCAGGTGGCAGAGTTGCTGCTTCTTACTTTGAATCCTGATGTACGTTAGTACGTGTGTGTGTGTCTCTTTTCTCTGCTAGATGTCGTTCTTTGTGGGAGTCTGGATAAATATTTCAGTCTTTAGGAGTTCAAGAGAGCTAGGTATCACCTAGCAACAAGCATCCCACTCTCTACCTCCTGCTTCTCTTTACTTTTATTAAAGTATCTGAAAACCAGAAGTTGAAGCATTAAGGTAATTTTCAGAAATATTTTGAGCAACTTTAGATATTTTTGTTATGATGTTACAAGCAGAGGAACAAAGATGTTGGCGTGGGGGCTGGCATCTTAAAGTAAGTAACTGTACCTTGTTTGAACAGCAGTTGCAATCAAAAACTAGCAAAAACTTCAGCTGGAGACAATAACCCTTATGATCGCAGTTGTTAGGATGCATAGCAAGTGATCCTTTGGTCTTGTGAGATCTGCAGTTACCCTTAACCTAAATGGAATGAATTTTAGGCTGTACTATGTGGTTTGTCTTGCACCTTGTAATGACTGCTGGTGGAACAGTGTCTTGCATTGGAATTTCAATTTTTTTCTTTTTTTTTGCAAAGCTTTGTGGCAAAGTGTATTGGCTAGTTTCAGTTACAGTGGTACAGCACTCGGTTTACAAAGATCCTGGGGACCAGACCCAAGTCAGGAAAGGGAGACACTTGAAGTGCAGTTGAGGAAGACTTCAGGATATTCTCAGTACAGTGCTGGACTGTATGCCAGCATCTACTATCCTGTATCAGTTTTAAATGCCAAGGACTGTTGTGGATCTTTAGCTTGTGGTTAATGTATATTTTATCTGTAGCTTGTGCAAAATGTCACTTTATGGAGTTTATTAATGTCCCTGCAAGAGTGGGAAACTTAGAGAAAAAGGACAAGTGTGTGACTAGTGTTGCTACAAGGGTAGCTATCCTTTGACACGGTGTTGAGGATAACCTGTGTTCCTTCATCTCAGAATAGTGCTGAAACTGAGCTTTCAGTGATCCTGTCTTACCTGGTGGCCAGGGTGATCTTGATGAGTTTGGGAGAAGTCACACTGGTTTTGGGGAAGTTTGCTGTGACTCAGGGCCTTTGAAAGGGGTTGCAGAAGTCAAAATACAGATCTAAGGGCTTTCAAGAAGAAAACGGTATACTTTAAAAATAAAATAGATGATGTAAGGAGGTGACTAGTCCCCTTATGCCCAAATAAGGAGTTTGTTTTGTAGAGGGAAAAGTTAGTAAATCCTGATTCAGCAAATTACGTAACTTTGCTAATGAGTTGGTCTTTTCCAAATGTATATTCCCCTACCTATCTGAATTATAATAGAGTAAAAATAGCACAAGGAGTAATTCTTTACTGTATTAATGTGATTTTCCTTTAGAATTATTGATATGTAAAATACAAGTAAAAGTGATACCAGTGTGGGTTTATATGTTCAGAAGTGCTCTATTTGTAGAGGTATGGCTACCTCTGCACCCATAGGGACTTCTGTTTTTCCTGAAATATGCTCAGCATGATTGTCGTGAAACTCTTCTCATGCTCCTTAGTGTGGTCCAAGAGTCTTGCTCAGCTCCACCAGGGGGTGGCCATGCTGATCAGGGTGGCACTACCAGGACATCTAATTTGATCAAGACAGGTTTCCAAAATGGACTAGGTGTAACCAACCAAATTTGTTTGGTTTCTTCTTGCTGTAGAAAAAGGTGAATGAACGTTTGGTCGCATTTATAAACTCCTGGGGTTCCAAAACACTACTTTAAGGTGAAAGGTTTTGGGTAGAAGAGGACGTAATTCTGTGTTTGCTGCTTCAATTTCATTCTTTTGGTTGAAAATGATGGTTTGTGCTTTGTTCTCTGATTACTTAAAGAGCCTTTTAAACTTAAAGGTAATCAGAAATACTGTGCACTTGTTTTGTTGGGTAGATTTTCTTCTACTCTAAAACCTGCTTGATGCAAACGGAAGATGTTTCTACTTAGACTTCAATGTCTGATTTCTTACTCCTGAAAGTAACATTTCACTGTAAGGGACTGAAAACCAAAGTCCAAAGCGGGTTTCATGGCAGTGATGCATGGCAGAATGGATGGGCCCTTTTTTTGTATGCATTTCAAAGTCCTTTCATATGAAGTCAAAGCTTCTCAGCACTTTGAAAATCAGGGCAAACATTTGCAAAGTTACTAGTTAAATGACATTTTCAGAGGAAAAAGGTTTGCTCTTAATCTTCTCAAAAGCAGCCTAAAATAGGAGCCCTTTGTAGAGGAGAACACCCCAATGGTGCAAGGATGTGGGCAGTTTAGTGCTTGTTAATTGTGCAGACCTGAAGAGAATTAATAAGCAAACCCAGTTACTTGTCATTGCTAAAGAAGTAGCTTTTCCATGAGGAGGACCCTTGGACATGATTTAATAATGCAAAACCACAGCTGCAGCTGTGGCTGGTTGGGTAGTGGTTTGTTAGTTCTGAAACAGACCCGTGTTTGCTGTGTCACCATAGCCACCGTAACATAATAGGACTCCAGCGTTGGTGTGTAACTTGAAGCTAAGTTGTGTTGTAGGAACATGTGTGTCTGTGTGCGTGTAGAGAGGAGTAATGATGAGAAAACCTGGAGAACTGGAAACAATTACAGGTCAAACTCTGTCTTCTCTCATGGAGACTCCACCAAGCTTTTGGATACATTGCATTTAATTTAAAAAAAGGAAATGACTAAGTAATTTCCTGTACGGGTTAGGTGACCACATCATGTAAGTCCAAGCTATGGAAAATATGGTCCAGTTGTCCCATTTTTGGACAAGAGCACAAAGGAAAGAGAAGCTGTAAACTCAAAGGTAGTTCTTCAAGTGTGCAGTTAAAAAAAAAAAAAAAGGAATCTACTACATGAAATTTTGAAGTAATCCAAATAATGCCAAGGGAGATTAAATAACAAAAGGGAACGAGTCTACAAGATGCACGAGGGAAGACAAATGGTCTACAACGGTTAGCATGCTTACAGTCCATGGTATTCAGTTAGGTCAGTGTTTGTGGTGACTTTGCAGCTTTTTATAATTCATACAAATATTTGAAACTTACTTTTTTCTATTAAACTTAATATTTTCTTGGAAATAAAATACAGGTACATGATGTTTAGTCAGTATGAAATTAGCTCACTATATGAATGGATTATTTTTATTTTCTTAAGGGAGCTTCTTGACTTCTTTTCACTCTAAAAGTTTATGTAGTATTTGGAAACCTGTCATGTTGTCATATATACAGCAGTAATAAAATACTGGAATGTGGTTTAAAATCAGGCAGGTGATGCTCTACTGGTATTTGAAGGATGACCTTATTTTGAATGACAGAAAAATAACAGCAGATTGTTTATAGTAACTCTGACAGCAGATTTAGATTCTTGACTTCACACCATTTCCATTATTAAGAGAGACATATGTAATAGTGTTTGCTTCCAGATACATGCACATATTCTGTCAAGGGGTTTAAGACATCCTGTCTATTATTTAAATTTTGGACATCTGAATATTTTTTTCTCCCCCAAGGCTTTTTTAAAAAGTTGGACTACTGGGTTTGATTATTTTCTTAAACCTGAAGAAGCCTCACAAAACATAATATAATATTTGAATCTCTATATGGTTTTTTCTTTTATAGATTAACATAGAATCATAAGTTTTTTTTTATTGGAAAGGACTTAATGTTCATCTAGTTCCAACCTCCCTGCCATGGACAGGGATGCCACCCCTAGGTCAGGTTGCTCAAAACCTCATCCAGCCTGGCCTTGGACACTTTTAGGGATGGAGCATCCGCAACTTCTCTGGGCAAACCGTGCCAATGCCTCACCACCACCGCAGTAAAGAATTTATTTCTAACATCTTACCTACTAATCTTAACATCTCATTTCTAACATCTAATCTCTCCTCATTTAATTTGAAACCTTATGGTATGTGTCCATGTAAAGAGTCCTTCTCCAGACCCTTTAGGTACTGGAAGGTGCTGTAAGGTCTCCCCAGAGCCTTTTCTTCTCCAAGCTAAGCAACCCCAATTCTTTCAGCTCCTCTTCACAGGAGAGGTGCTGCAGACCTCTGTTCTTCTTCGTGGCCCTCATAACTAAACTTATCATGTATCAATAGGAAACCCTGCAAGAAATACGTATTCAGATTTTGTAGTGGTCTTGGACAGTTTTTTAATGTGTTACTGTTGGGATCGTGCATGGTATTTCTGGGAAATAGTGAAATATTGGTAAAGAATGCTCGCCCTCTGTAGGTGCTGGAAAGTTTACCTGTACAAATGCAGGGTACTGGTACATAGTGGGCTCAGAAGACTAATTAAAGCAGTTGGGATTTAGTAAGCTGAAATAGCAGCTCAGAAGTTAAAAGCACAGTGCTTTGACTAAAATCATTAGTTAAGAGGAAACATAAGGCTTTCTCCAATATACTTTTTTTCATATTTATCCATTTTTAAGTGGTTATAAAATTACTGTTCTGCTGACCTCTGTTTTACTATGGAATAGATGTCTGTGGTTAGATTTTTTTGTATTTACATACACAGCATACTTGAGAAATTATTGAACTTCTCAGAAAATACACGAATTAAATTATTTAATATTTTCTTTTTCAGGATTGAAGTGGATCTAGGGACACATGGATGACTGAATATTCATATGAAGAGGAAAGCCATAAAAGTTGGTTGACATTTTTACAGCCATATGCATTATATGTGTTAATGCCGGTATCAAAAATTTATACTGTGTTGTAAAACAGAATAGCTTAAATAACTGGCCTGAGCTTTGTATGCTGTATTGTCTTTGAGGTAGAGGAGTACTGTAGCTTAACAGCTGTGGCTTAATGCAGTGTTTGCTGACAATACCTGAATGTTCAGCAGAAAAACCAGTAGTATGTTAAGGAAATAAGCAATTCCTTTGAAGCCAGGTCTTTGAATGGGCTCACACATAGTGTAGTTCATCATTCTTCCATGCAAGGATGAAGGGAGACTTACAGGGGTGTTGTCTTCCATTAGAAGACTGACTATGATGCTTAATATGTTGTGGAGTGGCACTCAGATGCCACATTGACAGGTGCTGTTTAAGAAGTCAAACAGGAGATAATCTCTTTGAAAATTATCTTGGCGCTATGTTTTCTTGTGATAGAGAGAAGGTTGTTTTACACTGAATTTTCTGTGATCATTAAAAAGGAAGAAGCTATTGGTGGACCTCCATGACTGGCCATTGTTTTAATACACCAAGCCTTGACCTCTGCCAATCTGAGTTATTGGTGACTGTGAAGGATAATCTTTTTCTGGGATGCTATGATAACCAATTCCCACCAAGGCTGTTTAAACGCAGCTGATGCTGCCTGTGGATTTACACCAGAGCAAATGAATTGTATTGACAAATGCGGAGTATGGTACAGTGGGATGCAGGGCACAGTCCAGGGGGATGCTGCGCAGCAGCTTGGCTAAATAAAGCATTCTGAAAACTCTTAATAGTCAAGGATGTATGTTATTGTGGGAAGCCTGTTTCCTTGAGAGCTTCTGTCAACCCATGAATCCCAATTAGGGATGGAAACAATCAAAAAAACAGCAAAACGCCCAGGTTTTGTTTTTCAAAAGCACAGTATTAGTTCAGTACAAGAAATGTAAGTCTGCAGTCCTGTTAACTTAGCAGAGTAGTTCAAGGGGACAGAGTCTTATTTTTCTCAATGATAATTCAGTTTTATCAAGCTCTTAGTGGTTCAGAAGTTTTACAGTTTATGAACTACTACCCTGGATATAGAAGAGTGTAATTCCTTCTTGGATAAACTTCTTGGTTCACAGCAGGTAGTGGATATGATGATTCTAGCTACCTCCAAATTCACAAGTGACATGAGATTTGGGGGAATCATCTGTGTCTTGGAATTTTGTCTCCTGAAATAACAGCCAGCAAAACAATCTTCAGAAGCATCCATAGAACATCTGCTTTGTATGCTGCAGGTCCCAGAAAACACCTCCAGTCTCCCAGAGCCAAAATTAAACCCTTATAGAAACAAAGCGGTATTAGTAGCTGTGCAGTAATGTACACAATTTTTTCCATGGGCTCAGGGGCCCATATGCCCACACGAGGCAGCAGTTGTTGCCTGCTAAAACCAGAGCACAAAATCTTGAGGAATTTCCCTTTGGTTTGATTGCTGACAAGTCAGCGGCTGCTGCCCATACCAGTGTCTAATAGCTTGGGATGGGCCAGCGTCGTGGCAGAGCAAACGCTTCCCTGCTCAGATCTCTTGGCTATGAATAGCAGAGTGAAAAACTGATACTTTCCAAAGCTTACTTGCATCTTTCAGAAGTGCGATGATAAAATCCTGTATTTACAAATTCGAGGAGGCACTTCACTGACAGAAGGTGTGAGAGGGTAAAAATACCAAACAATCTGTAAGCCATTATGGATATCATTTTGTTGCAGTGGACTACTCTTGCTGTCCAGGAGACAGCAGAGAGCTGTACTGCCATAGTGTGGTAACATTACGTGTTGGATTGAGAAGTAACTGAGACAGACTATGTCGAAGGTGTTTGTTTTGGGAAGTGACACCAGGGCAGAAAATGTTAAGGATTTATTTCTTGAGAGGGGCTGTTGTGCCCAGAGTCTGTGCAGAGGAGGCACAGCTTCCAGATCAAGCAAAAGCAGAAGACTCTTGAAAGAATTTGACCTTTTTGCAGGTTTCTGTAGTTTTATGAGAGTCGTATCTCTGTTAGCTCTGTATTGCTGTTCCTCCCTCTGCTTTTGCTTTTCTGGTTTAACACAGAGTGGTGGAATGAGGAAGGAAGAACTGGAGAGCAGGGTGACCTCTTTCTTGTCAAGCCATAGTTCCACTCTCTCATGCCCTCGTGATGACATCCCACAGTAATTGTGGGGAAGCTGCTTTAAATATGTGCAGATAAGGAAGGGGGTACTGAGTTATTTCTTTACATGTATTCTGTTTGGCAGCCTTTGCAAATGTAGGACTCTGAATCCTACTGGTAGTCTTTTATATTAGGAAAGTACCGTGATTAAATCATATCACTGAATGAAAAAAAATGTGGTTACATGGAGGAATTCGAAGTTCAAGGCTAAAAATTCCTTTTCTGGGAAGAAATGATTCCAGAAAGCTTAAGCAATAGAGGTGCAGAAGGCTTCTCTGTGGTCACTGTTAAGATCAGTTGATAAAGTTCTGGCTCCAATAGGGAAGAGATTGGATTTCAGCCAGCACCCTGCCTTAGCTTTTTATTTTATTGCTCCTCTACTAATCTAGTTTTGAAAGATTTTCACTGCTAACATGAAAATGTTGGTGTATTGCTGGGAGTGTAAACAACTTGTGTTGCATTGACTGTATGTTGTATTGATATATGGTCAGTATATATTCCTTGGTCTGCTTCAAAATGTATGTAAATGTGCTGTTGTATAAATAAGTGATATCTAAGCGTATAGGCAACTGATGAAGGAAAAATGAGCATAATTCTTTGTCTTATAAAATGAATATCTAGCAGAAAAAGAAATGTACAAAAATAAACCTGACAGCAAATGTGTATATTGAATGCATGCAGCTTGTGATGCTTTTGCATTTTCCATAATACTGACAGCTGCATCCAGAGGTTCATTTGTCTGTTGAATCAGATATTCAAAGTTCATGTTTTTCAGTCTACAGTGGCTGAATGGGGGTGTAGAGGGGTGATACTTGGTAGGAGCTGGCAAGGAAGTAGATAACTGACAGAGAAAAACTATACCTCAAAGATTCTGGCAAAATAAAGATCAAGACTTCAAAACCAAGTAAACAGGACTGAAAGAAGGTCAGAGACCAAAACTAAAGGGGAAAAGAGGTTGTTCAGATTGGAAGAGCACAGATCTGGGTTGTACTTAATGAGTGGCCATGAGTGCAGTCACATCACTCACTGTGGTTTCATGAACAGCTTCTAGAAGTAACACCGGGCAGTTCAGTTGATCAGGTTTAATGATGTTCTAAGTTATTTAATGCTGGAAAACGGATGAATAACACTGAGTTTAATGGTGTAAGGATGACTCCTAATTTTCTGTGTGTCATGTCTTCAAAAAAAACCCAAAACCAAACCAACCAAGAGCATAGTTTAGCTCAACTGTTTAGAGGAAGGGACTCCAGGAGGTGCTTCTTGAACTGTCGAAAGCCCACCCTGTTTCAGAAGTCTGCCAGCCTCTTGTGTGCCCTTGCCTCACTTGCTCTGGCTTCTGCATATAGCAGGGCATGGGAGGGTGCAGAACCTGCTAGCTGCTGGTTGCGGGCCTAGGGCTCTACCCCACACTCCACTGCAGGCTGAGCAAGCCCCTGGGTCATCTCATCTGTCTCAGGATCTGCCCTGGTTTTGTGGGGAGTTTGGATTCATTGGACTTCATCTTTGTGCTTTTTAATGCTTTTAAAAGCCTGGTCATGATAAAAAATGACTTTTTAAATGTATTTGAGAATGTTTCAAGGAAGTTTTATGGTTTTATTTGCACAGTCAGTATAGTGGTAACAGTGTGGTGATATGTTTGGTTTTTCTTGTCAGCTGTCCCCTCTATATTGCAAACAAATGCAGTTTTTCTAGAAAGAAAGCATCTGCTCTTAAGGGGTCTTACTCATCTGGCATCATTCAGTGGATTCTTGGAATATAATTATGACTAGAAACATCAATTTGGTAAAATATATTAATCTCGAGGGAGTTACTTTGCACTGACCATCAATCTATCTTTTTGTCATGTGCTTTTCAGTTTAGATTACTCTCAGGCAAAGAGGCTGTAGTTTGATATTTTGTCTTAATTCATTATGATTATAAATTAGTTGTATAAAACATTGTAACAAATGACTACTTAAAAATGACTGATGGCCCCATTCAGCAAGGCAGGGGAATGTGAAGTTCTTTTGGTTTCATCTGTTGTCTAGCATTTATCAAGATGGGTCCCTTAACAGTTGATTGGTGGTTGATTTTTAATGAATATTTCACAATGTAAATAGATAGCAGGCAGTTGTCTGGAGCTCAGTCATATTCATAGGGCAGATCTGCTTTTACTTGCTGTCACTGAAAAATGTAAAAGTTAATGCTGAAACTGTAGAGTGGGAGGAAAGCTTTTCCCCAAATCCTGTATTGCGGAAAGGGAGGAGCAGCAGTGATTTTCTTTCTTTTTCTGTTCCTTACATCAGCAGCCACATACTGTGCTGTCTCTTGATCCTATCTTTTCCCACTGGGTGCTGGAGTGCTGTGCATGGTGCGCACTGTAGCCTCAGTTTGCTCACTGTAGGCTCAGCCCTGCTACAGGTGGGGTGAGGTGAATTTGGAGCTGGTGCCCATGACTGAAAAATTGCCGGGGTCATTTCCAACTGAAACTGAAATTTTCCAATGAGAAAAAAGCATTTAAGATGGCTCGCAACAAACCACCTCAGCTTTGTGAGTTTGCCTGTGCTTCTTTCCTGTTTCCCTTGCATTTGCAAAGTTATGGAATGATTTCTGGAAAGACCTGGTGTTGTTATTAGGCTTTCCTTATGAACAGCAGAACTAAATTTGTTCTACACAGCTCATTTCTTCATTTTTGCCAGACAGATGCTTTCATAATCTAAGTAGTTTCTTGTTTATGGATCCTAGGTCTTGGCTACATTCCATTCATTTCCTAACTCTTTTGGTGACACACATACATGTAGATTATGGACAAATCATATTTAACAGTTGGCTTGTGATCTGACCTTGTTTAAATAAAATTGGGTTGTGATTTTGAGGGTTTTGTTTTTGTATTTAGTTTCTGCCAGTGTGGATTGGTGGTAAAACATTAATGGGTATGCTAACTATGGCTTTTAACTTTTATATATAAAAAATGCAAGTGTTACTTTACTGATTGAAGATAGCTGTGGTCTTTTTGCACTCTTAACCCTTCAGAAAGGCATAGAAGGTAGGCACGGGGTGAATTAGGCTTGCCCTGTCAAAGCCTGGTTTTCTGCAAAATCTCAAGCTTTGCTCTAAAATCAATACAGATATCTTCATACGTTATAAGTAAGGTTGTATTCTCAAATAATAAGAGCAAAGTTGCCCAAAAGGCTTTGTTCATAAGAGAAATGTCTTTGGCTCAGCAGTGGTGTGCAGGGTTTGCATCCAGTGTCTGCACAGACTTCTGCTCTTGGAGCTGCTGTGGAATATTTCAGGTGCATTGGTTTTTGAATGAAAATCCTTTTTATTAAACTGTTTTTTGAAATAGGAAGAATGGAGAATTGCATAAACGAGGATGGCAGCAATTTTTGTGTGAGGTGATGTGTGGGGGAGTAAGGCAGCCCACATTATAGTGCAGTTTACAGGAGAGTAGTTTGTCTGGAATTGACAAAATGTGATAAAAATGTGGAATATATTAAAATGTTCTTTTTACAGTTCAAGTCATTAAAATTACTAAATGTCATTGTAAAGCAAAGGAAGATCTTGCTGGTGTTGCCTGGATCACGTCTTCATAAAAAGATAGGTGGTGAGGTTGGTCTGTGGGTAGTAAATTGTGGATGTAGGTGAAAGCTGTTTAAGAGCTTGCTTCAGCACCTACTGACATAACTCAGTTCTGTAGAGTGCCGTTTAAACTACTTCTGAAAGTTAATAGATAACCCTTTATGATCTTACTTAGTTAGCATCTACAGTTTGTATTACTTACTGCTGTTGATTATAAGGCTTGGGGTGTGGTAACTTTGATTATTTAAGGTCATAGAGAGCTTTTAAATGCATCTTATGATCACAGTCCTCCTGTAAATGTTGCTTTGTTTTTTGAAGTTTGAGAATTTTTTTGTTGGGTTGAGGGTTTTCTTTGTTTTTTAAATCATTTTGGGAGTGAAAAAAAATAAAAAAACTTCATATTGAAAAGATCAGCAAAAGCTGAGAGCAGAGTTAACAAAAACTAGCCTGTGAGCATAAAATAACAAATAGCTTTATAATGTGGGCAAAGACATCCTTGGTTCCCATTTCTGGTGTTGAAAATGTGTGGTATGTGTTGGTGTTCCCCTACTGGGAGGGAGAGATATGTTAAAAACAGAGTTCCTGCATCTCAGGTGGATCAGAAACTGATACTGCGGCCTTTTGTATTCAAAATTTGTCTTGTAGGCTATATATGAGGTAAAATGGTAGAAACAGCCTTAAGATCTAGGTGAGAAATTTTCAGGTGAGCATTTCCTCGGTTCAAGCTATAGTGGGAAGCAAGCCAAGAGTGTTACTGGTTTAGCTTAGTACAGGAAATGCTTCCATGCGTGTCCTGGCCTAGAAGGCTTTGTTTCACCTCGTGGCATGGCCCAGGGCTGCACAAATGAGGTGACTTGGAAGAAACCTGGTTTGGTGTTTCCAAACAACTGTCTGTTTCAAACCACTTTCTTCAGTTCCTTTATCAGCCTTGACATCTCTTCTGGGGACTAGTTCTAACTGATGGGACATAATCCACAGAGAACTAGATAGCAAATGCCTGGATTAGTTCTTTTCATTATCAGTCATTTTGCTGAAGGCTCCTGTCTTCTACTAGTCAGCAGAGAGCAATAAGCATCTCCAGAGGGCAGTTCTTCCCATGGGATTTCTCTGTCCTCCCTGAAAGGACGTCTGTTCTGCCTGTAAGATATGATGGTACAGACACTATGAGTACATGAGGCTCCACTCTGCTGGACTCATTCTCTAGCCCTTGGGTTTCCAAAACAGCCCTGAGCATCCCTGCTCTTGCAGCCTGACTTCTTTGCTGCCATGCGGTTTCTCAGGAACAAAAGAGCAATCACCATGATCATTTCACCTTTTAATCCTAGTGTACTTAGTGAACAATTATACTAATTCTAGTAATGACTAAATTTATACTACTCCAGAGAGGGAAGCACAAGGCATTTAATTTCAAAGCTGTTTGACAAGACCATTTTGATGTGTTTATTTTCAGAAGTATTACACAAATTTCCAAAGTGCGTAATGGGGACAAAAATATTTAAATTCATACTCTCAGATTTTCAGTTTCCAAGAAACAGAATAATCTTAATTTCTGTTGAGCATGATCCATCAAATAAAACAATTTAAAAACAGATATACAGGACTTGCTACTTCAGCTTATTTAATAATGACCTCTTTCTGGTCATTAATTATAAGCATGTAAGTTTTCATGGGAAAAAAGATACTTCTCTTGTGTGGAGATATTATTTCTCAATATCATGAAGCATCACCACTAATTGCATTTCGGAGTTAATATTTTCTTTGTAATGAGATGGGGAAGAATCTTCTCCATCTGAACAGTGGTGCTGATTAAGATACATAAAACCAGATACTGAAATACTACGTGTTCTTGCTTTCCTTTTCCTACGTATCTGACAATAAGAATTTAGTGGTAGAAATAAATGCATTTGGATTTTTAGTATTTTTGACATCCTGTGGAGAGCATGATGTCAAACAATGGCAATTTGTCACTTCTCATATGATGGTGTAGAAGAATGTGTTAGAATTCAGTAGCTAGCACATAAGGAGAAGACAGTTAGTTTAATACTGATATCCACTGCTAACAGACCTGAATAATGATTCCCCTGGATATGATATGGTATTTCCTATACCACTCCCATGTGTCTAAAAGAGAAGACAAGCTCCCGGTATTAATCTAAATCTCAACTCAACTCTCAGCTTGTGCTTCCCACATGGTGATTCATTAAGTCTTTCTTATGCGAGGTCTGGTGATGAATCAGGAAAGGGCAAGTTCTCTGCTTTGAGGCTGTCATCTTCTTTTGAACTTTGCTATTTACTGAAGTTTTTTGGTGTTCAGTTTGATAGCAGTCAGCTGCAGCTGTGATTGCAGTCAGCTATGATGGACATGTGTGCATAGCTCCAGTGAAAACAAAAGCCTAGGCTTTCAAACATTATAGGTAAATGTGCTGGGTTTCCACCTTAATTTTTAAGTAATATAAAAGTATTTCAATACTTGTATTGGAAAAAAAAACAAACAAAAAAAAACTCCAACCACTAAAGGCTAAGCGTGTGATAAAAGACATCTTAGAAATAGCAAGATACAAAACATTATTTTTTCCTTGTCTTTGTTTTTCCTTTTTTTTTCATGAGTATGGTACAACCCTCAAAACCCAAACATTTGGAGAACAGTCTGAGTTTCATTTAAAATCATACAAGCTTGGGTTTAGGTGTTTCTGAAGTGAGATGACAGTGAGAATCTCTCTTGCAAATGAAGAAGTAAGGAGTGCCTGTTGGTCTTAGGAAGATGAAAATTAACTTAGATGTGTAGGTTGTCTTAAGTGCAGTGGAACTGAGATGATGTTTGCTGAACTACTCTTTGGAGATTTACATAATGGATGAGATACAGGAGCTCCAGGCAGCATGACAGTGGAGTTTATTTTATCACAGGATGTAAAACAAGTGAATTGCCTTAATAATCTCTGCAGAAAGCAAGCTAAACTTTTTTTTTTTTTTCCCTTTTTTTAATATGGAGAAGGAGAGACAGAGAGTTCATAATATCTTGGCTGTTCATGGACAAGGAACCAAACCTTTCTTTAGAATGACCTGAATCCATTCAGCCATAATGCTTTCTTATTGAGGACTTTCAAAGCTCTTCACAGAGGACAAGCAACATACATCTCTGAAAATAGGACTTTTATGTAGTAAAATGAGATAATAATTCATGGCTTGATATAAGATGCTCATAGCAGGTTGGTTAATTATTCTGTTATATATTTAAATATATGGAAAGCATTTATAAACCAAGCATACCTGCTGTTAGTTCTATAGTAGTAATGATAATTTCAGAAGTTTTAGAGATTTTGTCATTTCAAAATGGGTGCATTTTGGAAAGAAGCTTTAATGTTAAAAGGTTACAGGATTTCATTTTTAATTGAACCAATTTACCCAGTTTGGTTGATGTGGAAGTGTGTTTTTCTACTGCAGCTGATAGTATCTTTTCAGCGTAGAAAATGGACGAAGAAACACTGGAAAAGTAAAATAGTTAAGTGTAGGTGGTAATAACAACACCCAACTCCTGTTGTATCCTTTTCACCTGTGTATTTGGCTTCAAGCAAGATTTGGACTTGTAGGTTATTCTGAATATAAATGAGCCATTGCTCTTTGATCTTTAGCAAAACTTCCTAACTATCAAGGCTACTTAGCACTTTTGCTTGAAGGAAAAGATTTACTTTTGGGCATAGCAAGTTTCCAGAAGAGTTAATGATGTCCTTAGGTTCTGGTTTTTGTGAGCTGTATGCAGCTTAAGGCTTCTTTTGTATTAATCTTATGTCAATTGCTAGTTGTTCTAGAAGATCCTGGGCAAGTATCTCATTATAAAGTATTGCACAGAAAAAAGGCATTTATTTACCTAATGTGAAACCAGGTTATCAGGAAAAAAGTAATAATTTATTGAATGTAGCATTATGTGAGTTTCTGCTTTTGTTAATGAAAAAATATATTTCCAGTGATTTCAGCAGTGATAGACAACAGTTAGGCAATCTACTTGATACGCTGTGCTCCACTCTTAATTCCCAGATGCAGGCTGGGATTAGTTCTGCCAGATTTCCTCTGGATACTGGATTGCATTTTTTGTTTATCAGTTGATGTACAAAGTTAGATTTTTCTCTTTGCAGTCGGGTTTTTTTTCCTGTGTTTCTAGTAAATGTGTTATTTCTGTCAAGTTACAAGACTGTATCAGTAACAGTTACTGCAGTGTGGAAGGAAGGGCACAAAAGTGATAACCCATCTGCTTATATTTGCTGATGTCTCTCCACAGTGCCAGCCTGGTGGGATCAGAGACCGAGGAATCTTTTATAAGAATGGAGTTGTTTTCATCAGAAAGTGTTTTAAAACACTGAAATTCTTCCACCCCGTTGGCTCTGAAATCTCCCACGTGGGGATCTTTAGAGTAAATAAATAAAAGATCACACCAGGCAAATGTGATTTAAAGTGTTTGTAACTGTTCCCCAAAGAGCACTAAAATCCTAAATATGATATGAGCAAGGCAAACAAGGGGAAAAGTTCACTTCAGCCTCCAGACTTTCTATTTGTACTATGTACCTATTCAGCACGAGACTCTGTGTACATGGGAGAGGATTCTGAAGAGTCCTGGTGTCCGAAGGACACCCCTCTGGGTAGGGACAACTTCCTCGTGCTCTATTTTTCCGCAGCTTGCCCTTCTTTAGGATGTGTGTACATTTGTATCAGAGAAGTCTCTTATTTCTAATCCAAACCTAAGTGACCTACCAGTATTTGCTTGCACAGAGCCAGAAATATTAAATGGTTTGAGCTGATCAGGACCTTAAAGATGCAACCCCGCTGCCATGGGCATGGACACCTTTCACTAGACCAGATTGCTCAGAGCACCATTCAAATGTGAACACTTTAGGGATGGGGTATCCACAGCTTCTCTGAGAAATCATTTCCATTGCCTCACAGTAAAGAATTTTTTCCTAGTATCTAATCTAACCCTACCCTCTTTCAGTTTCAAACCATTCCCCCTTGTCCTGTTACTACATACACTTGGAAAAAGTCTCTATCTTTCTTGTAGGCCCACTACAGGTAGTGGAAGGCTGCTGTAAGTTCTTCCTGAAACCTTCTCTTTTCCAGGACTTGTTCAATCCTAATTCTCCCAGCCTTTCTTCACACAAGAGCTGTTCCATCCCTCTAAACATCCTGGTGTCCCTCCTCTGGACTCTATCCAACAGGTCCACGTCCTCCCTGTGCTGGGACCCCAGAGCTGGATGCAGCCCTGCAGATGGGCTCTCACCAGAGCAGAGCAGAGGGGCAGAATCCCCTCCCTGTCCCTGCTGCCCTCGGGGCTTTGGATGCAGCCCAGGACACGTTTGGTCTCTGGGCTGTGAGTGCACACGGCTGGGTCATGTCCAGCCTCTCACCCACCAGCAACCCCAAGGCCTTCTCAGCAGGGTGGTCTTGATCTGCTCTAGCATGACTGTGGTGGTTTTGTTGAACTGTTGTTCATTTAATTAAATATCCTGAAGGTTTCAGTTGCAAAAGTTAACAAGTTGTACAAATCTTAGAGTAAGCATTTACTATTTGTGTTGTTGTACCATGAACTGACTGCTGCCTTCACTTCTTTCTGAGATAGCAACTCAGAAATGCGTATCGCATTTTGATGGACCTGTATTCCTTGCTAGTGGGGAGTGAAGCCAGGCATTTCCAACCTGTATTGGCTTGGACTGCTTTGAACCCTGGGGAACATTCTAGATAGTCAGTCAGGATTCTGCCCTGCATGGGTGTATGTTACTACTAACCTCTTAGTAGGCATTTCAGAGTGAAATACTTAGTGGTATCCACCTGCAAATTTTCAACAAAATTTACCCAATCCAAGTATAAACCTTTATATCTGACCCTAAAGCAGTTGCATGGCAGAATAGGAAGATTTTTTGGGAACCTGTTCTAAAAAGGTTTGCTTTGCCCTTTTGGGTAGAGTTCTCCGGGACTTGATAATTAGATATAGTCATAGCAATATTAACAGTGATGTCTTTAATTAATCTAGTAGTTCTTCACAGCTGAATGATGATATGACTTCTTTTGTTTTTTCTTCATAGTTGCGGTATATTCTGCTTAATACTTAATTTTGTGCTTTATAGTAATAGAGTAATAGATTAATCCATTGATTTTGTAAGTATTCTTTCATGTTGCAAATAAATTTAGAGTTCTGTTGTTTTTCAGGCATGTGACCAACTGAGAGTTGTCATTACTTAAAAAAACCCAACCAAAACAATAACAAGAACAAAACCACCATATACTCCCAAACAAGTGACAAAATATAAACAGGAACCACCACCCCTGAATGTTTTGGAGACCATTTTGAACTTAAATAATGGTAGAATTTCACATTTTTCACTTAGAAATGGATAATTTATTCTCCCTGGCACCAAACAGGTAATAAAACTACCAGGCTTTTTTTCTAAAATTCTTGAAATGTTGAATTCATTAATGTCTTCAGACAGTATAGAGTATACCTCCACACACTAAAGGCATGCACATGCTCACAGACATTGGATGGAAGCTCTGTCTTGATGGTGCTGAGCCAGGGGGTGCACATTTTAGGAAACATCACTGACAGTGATGTAACTTTGGTGCTTTTCATCACAAAAGCCAGATTTTTTTAGCTGAAGTCCCATGAGGAGTGATTTTAAGAAAAAGTATGTTTTCATGAAAAAATTCTTAAAATTTTTTTTACTTTACATGTGAAGTGGTGACTTGGCATGAGCTTTCAGCATAGAAAGCATTCTTGTGGATCAGCTACATAGATTGAGAGAATCACTCACCAGATTTGTGTCCAGCATCATTCAGTGTCTGATAAACACTGCTCTTGAAATGACTCTGGCTATGATTTTAGTGGTGAGAATATTTTAGTAATGTTTATTGAATTTCAGCAACCAGAATAATGATGGAGGTAGTTTGTCATGTTATTAATGTTAGAGGTCTGGGTATCTTCAGAAAGATGCAGTACACATAACACTTTATGTCTATACAGAGATCATTGTTTAAAAATATGAGCAACTTAACCCATCCAGTTCTTGTGGTGCAAAGTAAATCTAATAAAAGCATTTTAGTCTATGTGAGACATAGCTAATGTGGACAGGAAATCGTTTTCATCATTTTACACAGTGTAGCTAAGCCACGTGTTGGGAATAAATATGTGATTTATACAGGCACAATTTCTTTTTATGTCCTAATGAGAAATGTTAAATATATTAGTATGACTTGGGGCTTGACACGTGCTCTGAAGGCTGTGTATGATGCCAAGCAACCAATTATCTCAGTGCATTATTTCTTGAAAGCCTTGACACGGGTAAGGTCACTATACATTTTTAAAGAGAGCATGATGCTAGGTTGATACAGGATGAAAGGATGATACAAATAACAACACTTTGTTAGATCTTCCTGCTGCGCAGTGTATAATCAGGTGCTCTGACTTCAAGAACATTAATGAGGATTTAAAGACCCAGCGGTGCACATTTAGCAGTCACACATGATTCTGTCAAATGCTTTTGCAAAGGGCACCTCTGATGCAAGGTACAGTTCAAAAGCAGGTAGGAATGAAGAGTTTCATTGTATAGCTTGGTGTAATATTTCTCTGTGTTTCAGTAAGCATTGCAATAGGTTGCAGTGTGCTGGTGCTTTGGCAGGTGCTGTTGCTTGCCTGTGGTTTTTACCAGTCGTGAAGCCGGCCAGGAGCAGTAGTGCACACAAGCAGGCTGTATCACTGTGTGTTCAGCAGTGGAATAGTCACTGAGAGGAACAAAGGGAGAGGGCTCTGAAGTTACTGTTTGAAGTCCATACTAAGCTGTGTATGCCGTGTGCTGACCATCTCATTTACCTCTGCAGTAAATGTCAGGTAGCGAAATCCTGCAGAAGAACAGACAGTGGCCTACGTAGCTTAAGGTAGCTTTTGGCAGTGATCTGTACCAGGTACTTGGCAGAAGAATGTAAATTCATTCTGGAGTGTGGCTCTTGAAACCAGAATGCCATGGTTTAGAGCTGATTTAACATTGATATTTTCGGCATGTGTTATACATAAAGAAAAGACATAAAAATAGAGATGTGTTTTCTGTTAGAACAAATTACCATCTGCCTTACCTGCTTCTGCTTTCAATAGTCAATAACGGATGCTTAGGGAAAGGATGTAGTAAGGCTGTTGTGTGAGTGATGGTGTTACCCCAGTTCCTCTTCCAAGTTTGCATAGCCAGAGGTTGTATCTATATTTTTGTGCTTGATGATAGCTCTTGGTAAAAAAATCTGTAGAAATGTCCAATTGTTTTTTACCCAATATGCAGCTCATCAGACAAGCAGACTTGTCATGAGACCAGCTTCTCTCAGTAAGTTAAGGCTTCCAGTGCAAATCCCATGGTTTCCAGTTAGCACCTGCTTTGGGTAGGAGGTTGTACTGGAGACCTCTTGAAATGCTTCCCACTAAATTATCCTGAGATCCTAAGAAAAAACCAGCTTGGCTATAGCATTCATTGTTCCCCCAGTTTTTCCATGATATTTCATGCTGTAAAATGACTTGGTATAAATTAATTATGCATTAGCTTGTCTTTTGCCTAGACACACACTCATATATTTTGTTTATAACCTCTAATTTAATATAACTGCTGAATTTGATTGGCTTTATATAGCAAATTCAGTATCTCTGCCTTTTAAAGAAGTTTTAATGGAAGTACAAAGTGTTTGTTAATGTACTACTGTATGTGCTTTTTGTATATCTTTTTGTGATGTTTTCCAGATTTTTATGTCTACAGTTACTTAAACTATTCTTTAATGTTGAAGTTTGCCATTATTTTAATAATTTGCAGTAATTTTGTGCAGAGCACTTGTTTTTTAAACGTATTCGAGGAATCACAGTTTCTTTGAGAATCTGTGGGAAATGCATGTTGGTGACATTTAAAACTTGTTAATTAAAAATTCTTAACACTTAATTAGAATTGCCTTTAAAATGGGCCCTAATTCTACTATGATTTATTGCTTGTGGAATCTAATTTGGCAGTTTTGTACATAAGCATTTTGATCATTCTGTCTTGAGTAAGAAGGTACCTCATGAGTAGTTAGGTATTGGCTTGATCTAGCAGTTGATGCAACCAGTCTGAGGGCAAAATATTATTTTATACAATTTTTAAAAATATTTGGTGGCTACTTAAAAATTCTTGCTCATGAATTGAGGTGCTTTATATTTCATTCACTAAATGAACAGAAGTCAAGAGTTTTCCTTTTTTTTGAACTTGTTTTCCCTTTTTTTGAGCTTTGTACTACTCATGAGCTTTTATATTAATATTTTCTCAGGAGTTTCCACTGAAGCACGCGGGGAGCAGGAAACCTCAAACTTGTTAAATAAAACAGAGATTGGGTTGGGACAGGGTGTTAAACATTTGCAGTTTGGGAGTTTCATCACAGTGTACACCCTTTCTTTAAACATGTCAGAATAAGCAATGTGTTTGCTCCATGGTGAGAAGCATGTTCAGCAATCACTGTTCCTCCACATGTGTGTAAGGTGTGGGGAAAGGTCATGGAGTAATGCTTAGTTTCTGGCATGTAGTCTGACTTTTTCATCTGAGTGTGCAATCATTAAGTTTTATTTAATTAATCCTGTGTTATTTTGGCCTGTCTGTGAATCAAATGAGTTTTATATATGCTTTTGCTAACTGACTGTGCTTCTGAGGCTGAGACTGTGGTCACTGCTCTAACGCCAACTGGAACAGGGCCATTGAAAGGCGCTTGTTTTCACCACTTACTGCCTGTGGTATCTGTGACTTTGTATGTGAATGGTGACAGATGGTTTCTGAGGCTCTGTGCAAACCTTCTGTGCGCTCCACTGGCGTGTCCTGCGATACCTGGTGTTGGAAGGTGCAACTGCACACAAGGTGTCCTCCTCCTCCTCAAGGCTGCTGTTCCTGTCATGGGCAGCATGACAGGCTGAGCTGGAAATGAGCCACTGACTTCTGGGAACAAGTTGTTTTCTTATGGGTGTCATATACTGCTCTGTCTTTAATAGTAAGAAAATAAGTTTTTAAAAATTGCATGTAAACAAAGTAAATCTGTTGTTTTGATTTTTTTTAAGTTTTTAAAAGTTTTTGGATATTTATATTTTTGTACAGAACTTTCTTATACATTTTATGTAATTAACTTATTTTTTAATTTTTTTTTTTATGGGGAATGAATAATTTAATAGACTGTTAAGTTGCCCAGTAACATTGAGGAAGGGGCACTGTCACCCTCCAATGATACTGGCATTTCAGGAAGATATAAAATTAGAGTCAGCTTTTAATAGACAGTTTCTTTTTACCTTAAAAAGAGCTGCTTCGTGTGGTTTATTCTGTGTCCTACAACAACATAAATCTGCAATAAAAAATAAGTCTTAGCCGAAATTCCTAGATTTTACAACATTCTTAGTTGTTACAAAAGCTGGCTTTTTCTTGTTTCCCTTTTCGTTCTGCCTCTGTGTTGGAGCTCCCAGATCAGTGAGAAACAAGGAATTACCCTTACTTACCTGCTGTGTAGAAGCTGTGTCAGTTGCCTAACATTTCTGTGGCTCAGCAGCTAGAAGGCACTAGGCATATTTAATGTCAGCATAACCTTATATTGCTCTCCTTCAGAGGATAAAGTTTGTAATGTCTGTGGTTTATAAGAAGGCAGATTTTGGCCCTGGCTGTCAATTTATTGCTATGTTTTATTCTAGGGGAGTGAACATGGCACCTGGAGGAGCAGCAGTTTTGCTGCTGAGCTGAAGGGTTGGGTATGATCCCATGCAGCAGTGGGACAGACAGTATTATTGGTAGTGTGTTTGTTTACTTTGGAACAAAGTAAATTACGCAAGGGCCAGCGTAATTTCTGGAGCAAGTGATGATGCCCAGGCCTATGGAAGTGCTTATGCAGTTGTTTCACTGCTCTCTCTGGAGCTTTGCAGTCATAGAGCTGAAGGTGCTATTGCTTTGAGGTGATGGTCCCTTTGGACTGCATGGAGTGATGGTGCCAAGCAGATCCTGTAGAAAGCATCTTCTCTTCTTGGCAAAGAGCAACGATGTTTGGCCTGCCACATATCATCACATGCACAAATTTTGGACTAAACTGTAGCTACTGCTACATGCTAAATGTTCCTTTTATTCTCCAGTGCGCAGAGTCCACGTTGTATCTGTCTTCATGGAAGCAGACTTGGCACAGCTGAAGGTAGGGGAACTGTGCCAGCCAGCTCCCTGTGCTTTCAGCAGTTAATTTTCTGACCTGAGCAGGTACAGTCAGAATTCAGAGTAAAATTTTAGTCACTGTGTATCTGCTGGCAAGCTCCTGGGCAATGCCATTTAATATTCATTTGCTCAGCAAGTACAAAATAGTCACAATTTAGATGACAGTGAAGGTAACCTTTAAGTAATACGTGCAAATTTGGTCAATATAATACTAGAAGAATTCTTCTATGTTTCCTGTTACAATTTTTTTTGCCAGGTGGTGAGGTTTGGTTTTAATTTAAGGCCTTATTTTGAACTCTTATTTAAGCTCTTCTTCAGTCTCGAGGGCAGTTGACATAAGATAGTAGAACACTGCTGTGGAAATTGAGCAAGAGAGTTTTAAAAACACTTGTCTTACAATAGTGGTGAAGGAGAAGCAGCAATCTAAATCAATTACTAGTTTTTTTTTTGTTGTTGTTGCTGATGGTGGGGTTTTTTTGTTGACTTTTTGGGGGGAAAAGTAATGAGTTTTGGCTTGATAGCAGTCTTTACTACTTGTCTGTACTTCAGAAACCCAAAGGAGAAACTATCAAGAGTTTATTTTACTATTACTTATCAAGTGTTCTGAAAATATGTCTTTTAAAATAATTCTAGTGTAAAGATAAACACAGTACATGATGTCTGCCCATGTACCCTTTCTTAAGTATGTGTCACTCCTAAATGATGGCTCTTTTCCAGCTCTCTTTTTGTTGGAGAGGTTGGGCTTTTTTCGTTATGTGGGACTTTTAAGTGAATGTTGAGAAAATCCACAGATACTTATTGAATTCAATGATATTCACAAAAATCAAATATTCTGTGAATGTTGTATTAGAAGGAAAACAATGAAACCATTAATGTTGATAAAAGTTAAATGTGAGGCTTTGGTGTAAGTACTGTTGGTTGTAACCTATTGTGTCTGAATTCCGTACCATAGTTCTTGGTAGAAGCACTAAAACTGGCGGGACAGCAGAGCTAATGTAAAGGGATTCTAAGCCATCAAAGCTGACAGGGTTGCCTGCTGAGTTTGAGAAATAGCAGATTGGCCTCTAGTTGCCAGTGCACTTGATGATGATCCTCTGTCACCTGGAAGCTGCCCACGTCTCTTCAGTTCTATTTATATTCCCTAAAACTAACCTAAACCCAAGCTAATAAAAAAGATTTTAGCAGCAGAATTTGAGATCTCTGCTATATTCACTGAATATTGTCTCAACATGAAGTCTTTTCCTGGAGACAGATCTGTAAAAATATGTTGCAAATTACCACATAGTTACATCCTTAGGGATTTGAGAACTTCATAATTTTGGAAGTTTGCTGTTTTCAAAATTAGTATTATTTTCTTCGAGAGATCTAGGCAATGGACTAGGAATTTGAGAAACTTGAGTTGCACATGCACATCTTTGTACTGGTATGAGTGGGATACAGCTGGACATCGTCTGGTATTTCTAGCAAGGATCTGAGCTGGGGAGCATGAACTGAAGGCCAACCCTTGCATGTGCCCCAGGCGCTGACAGCATCAAGTGACAGCTGCTGTTGAGGTCTGGGCTCTACCTGGCAGGCACAATTGTAATAAGAGACCACACTCAGAAGCCTTCCTAAAAAGCTTAGAGCTGTGATGGGTCCCTGTTCACTAGATGCCATGCAGTCTGTGTCCCTTCTCACCAAAGACATTTCATCTTGAATTGAAATGAACTAGAATCAACCCCACCCGGTTTCATATGAAAGCAGTAAAAAGTCTAAGGCTTTACTTCACCTTTTTCACTTTATGGCTTTCCTTGAAGGATCAGTCAAGGCAAAGCATAGTTTTCTGGTGAATTTGACTGAAAGTTCTAGTTTGGAGTAAAATACAGAACTACCAGAATCTCTTCTTTCGTTACGAACATTTCACACAGCTATGGCTATAATTACATATGATGAAGATCTTCTGGCAAGACATGGGCTGTTAGCCCCAGTTCTCTGGCAGAACTCTCAGTTAAGTGATTCTCTTCTAGCCACATCAATGTACTGTCTTTAACTGGTATGTTTCATCCTAGAGAGAACTACATTTAAGTGAATAACAGATCTCATTGTGTGGTCTGTAAAGGTCTTCAGAAAACTGACAGGTTTCCTTGGCTTCTTCTCCCTATGAAGATTCTTATATTTGATAAGAAATGGTAATCCTTCTTTCTTCTATTATCCCTTGAAACTAACAGAAAAAAACAATTTCACATTTTGAAAAACTTACCTAGTCATACCATTAAAAGGTTCTACTTTACCTTGAGTGGATCACTTCACATTTTTTGTCTTGATGTGTTATGCTGACTCTTGCTTTGACTGATGAATAACTTCAGTGTAGTAATGTAAACAAAGAGAATAATATGAATTTAGGTATACTTGTTGGGAAAAATCAACAAGGTAATCTTATTTATAGGGTGAATAACTGACATAGATTACTTCATGGTTAGTTCAGTGATGTTTCTAAGATGTCTGTATAAAAAAGGAAGACATAAAACCTTGTGTTTGTCAGCTGTCAAGGACATTGTTATAACAAAAATTACCCCAATAATATAATGATAAATTAAGAAATTATTACAGGTACAGAAAACTTGTGCAAAAAGAACTAGAAGATGAGGCAGGGAAAGTTTTGTGTCATAGCTTTGGGACAGAAGAACTGCCTAAAGCTTGTTCATGGCTCTTTGCTGTTCAAATGTACTCAAGCTTGAAACTTTGTATTGTAGCTTAAATGGTGAGTTTGAGAATGCTCTTCCCCCAAGTGATACTTCATTTCTCAAAATCAAAGTGTGTCATGTTAGAAGTTAAGTTTGTAGGGAAAAGTGAAGGAAGATTTGGAATGAAGCTGAGCCTGGGCAGAAGGAAGCTGGGGGTGGAGGTGCTTAGTTTTAGTCCTTGTTTCTCACTCTATTGGCAATAAATTAATTTTCCCCAAATCAAGTCCATTTTGCCTGTGTCAGTACCCCATAAATGATTTCCTTGTCTTTATCTCATCTCCTGAGCTTTCCTATATTCTGTTCTTCCCTTGTGCTGTTGGGGGAGAGGAGGAATGCAGCAGTGGCTTGGGTGGGCATATGGTAGATGGCTAAGGTCAAACCCGCAAGAGTTTTGAAAACTGAATTGTCAGCTGAACCTTTTAGGTCACCATGGAAAAAAGCAGAACCATCAGTGTCTTTGTCTTACCAGTGTGCAGCTCTTCAGTGAGACGAAGCCTTTCATTAGTGGCAGCAGTAACAAGCATCATCTGCCTTGCCTCTGTCTCGCTTGTGTGTTCAGGAGTGAACCAAGACGAGGAGACCTTCTTTCACAGGAGTGTAAATGTTTGTCAGTCCATTCAGGAAATGTGAGGTCTGAGTTCTGGGTGCTCTGAAGCCTGAGCTCACTGCTTGCTTTCTGGGATTGCCTGGGGTAGGGTCTATCTGAGGGACAGGGCTTTAGTACTGAGCAGTTAGATGTGAAAATCCTGGAGAGTGGTAGAGACAACTGTGAGGTGGGGTAGGGATATCTGGTTTCTGTCATCTTATGCTTAGAAGAAATTATAAAGGAGGTTTAGGGTTGTCTTTGATGGTGTCTCAGAGCAGGAGGTCAGTTGTCACATCAGATCCTCTCTGATTGTTAAAAGTTTCCAGTATGAGTCTTAAAATGTTTGGCTTGGCCAAAAGAAAAACTTGCCTACAAAACCTTAACACTTCTTGGGGATGGCAAATGTCATAATGTCAGTGTAATTCATAATGAAATAAACACTACAGGGTGCTGAGGGGGTTTGTAGCAGGATGAGATAACAAGATTTGGGGGGTTCTTTGTTCCTCTATAGTGGCAAAAGATAATTTGATTCAAAGTTCCAATGAAAAGCTATCCTCATGAGGAAAATGCTAGTGATGGCTGTCGAGGTGCTGTGCTGAAAATGTAGGCCTTTTAGGAGTGGGGAGAGTCTGGTTGTTAACTGACTGCCACAGCTTCTTAGAAGAGCTTGTAAGCTTGAAAGCTTATCTGTCTTGTGTAACAACTGCTCTAGTAGCAATTGCCCATATGGAACTGGATATGATTTGTGTTTTTAATTAATATTTCAAGGGAATAAATGTACAAAAGTGATTAGTGGCAGGTTCCAGTGGATGGCACTGAGAAAGAGAGCATTATCTCTTTTAGGATGAGTTACTCATCCAAGGGAACAGATGTTTTGGTAAGGTCATGCAGTGTTTGGCTGGATTGTCTGCCCAGTTTAGGACCTACATCTGCTGTGCGTTTTGCAAAGGTGGTAAAGGAGTCCACCAGGAGGGTTGAAGTGGGATACTAGAAAAGGAAGGACTGTCACACAAATAAAGGTACTCTTCACCTGAGCAATTTTGGGGGCTGGAAGTTAGCTACCACAGTTAATGAAGAAAATGGAGTGGCCTGAATAATGCATTGACTCAATACATCACATCTCCTATCTCTGCCAGCGGGTCTCATGAGTGTCATCAGTTAATGTGGGCACTGGAGCAGCCTGGACTCACTCTGGTGTGGATGCTCCATCTGCTTGCCTGACCTTGGAGGCTCCTGGAAGAACTCAATTCATATCTCCAGCCCCAGTGGGAGCAACTCAAGCCCCTTTGCCTTAGGTGACAGCCCCCTCCATGCAAACCTCAACAATTATACCTGGTTTGCTGCATGGCTTTGAACATACTGTAGTGCAAGCAGGAGAGTGCTGTTTGGAAGGATCAGCTCTCTGGGTGACTTCGGGCTGAATGTGTCGTCCCTATGATCACATGCAGACTGGATCTACTCAGCAGTGGCCTCTCAGAATGTGTCACACAACGTACTTCAAGTTACAAATGCAGAAGAGATCAAATAGTTTGGAAATAATTTACTCCTGTGATTATTGCTCCTGTGAATTATAAATTACCCGAAAGCCAGAGCTGTTCACTGTCAGAGTATTTGCTCTTCAGACCAGCACTCGAAAGGCTGCTTTTAAGAAATAAGATTTTCGGAGAACAAAAGGGGAAGCGAACACGATGAAAATTTAGTTAAATGTAAATGTGTTAAATGGTACATGAACTAGTCAGGTTTTCATGATTTATCAGTTTTAAACTTCAAAGGCTCTGTTTAGCTTGCATTTTTAAAACTAATGAGTTTATCACAGCCAGTGGGGAAAAAATGGTTCAAGTATATCAGCTGTAAATTGGTACAAAGCACTAAAAGGGACATTAGCCTCTAATCAGATTCTAACAGTTCATTAAACCTGCCTTTCCTCCGTGGCACTTTGTCTTCCCCCCTCCTTCTGCCTGTGCCTCCTGTGTAAGCCAGCCTCGTCCCTTTGCTCAGGCGGGTAAAACTTCCTCAGGGACACGATGCAGCATCAGCTCATCCTTCTTTGTCTATGAGCTAAACAGCCTAAGGGATATTTGATGATGGTGTATTCCTGATCTTGCTGTAAAATTCAACTGTGCTGCCTATAAATCAAGAAAGTAGAGGGACCTCTCAACTTGTAAAATAGGCACTGAGGGAGCCAGGAATGCCATGCTGGCTTCTGTTCTTTCTCCACCTCAAAACACATCCAAACTGATGGGGCTCAGTGACACCTGAGATCTGCTGCTAATAAGTAGACAGTGCAGCGCCCTTGCTGGAGAGAAAGATGTAAAGCCAGGCACAACTTTATCCAGCTTCTTTGTGACATCAGAGACCCTTCCTGCGTTTTTTCCACCTCATGCCTTAGACACTGAATAAAGATCAAGGTGCACAAAATAATTTGCTCAGCAAACATACGAAGAACTTGTTTTTCTTCCTCTTCCTGTTGTGTCAAGCTTTAAAAGTACAATAGATGCTCAGGAGTAGCATAGCATGGAGTGAGACATCTCAATAGCTTGACTGGTTTCCATTCTCACATGTTTGAATGCAGAGATGTCCTGCTGAAAATTACTTGTTTGATCTGAAATTTTATAACTCTATGCATTTAGAGCTTTTTGTGATTGATCTAAATCTACTTTAAAAGGAAAGAAATAGAGATTGCACTTGCTTATCTGCTTCACCATCAAGCTTCTTCCTGTCCTGTAGCAAGTAATCACAGCTCTGGGTGCTAAAATACACAGGACGTAAAGTAAGGGTGATAGGGATTTTGAGCAGGTTATTTGCTCTGCTTTTGGCACCATGTTGGAGGATGGACATTATCAGTTTCCCTTTTCAACATGTTCTTTAATTACAGTAAATGAGTATACAAAAACTAAACAGTTTCTGCAGTATATATATATCCTGGAAAGTGGAGGTCCTGGGATGAGGTGTATTGATTAGAAAAAAGAAGATGTTTAAAGTAGTTTAAGTTTTTAAAACGTATTTTGGAAGCTCTGTTTGGATAGACCATTTTCCTTAAACTTCCACTGAAGCAACCATGATAAGAAACAGGGTTATGAATGCATTCTTTTGAATAATGGCACCACACAATGCTGAATGGATTTGCTGCCTGTGAAACACAGGGAGAATGTTTTTTTGGTACCAGACCAGAGTTGAGTTTCCAGTCTAGAGCCTTCCAGACAGGGCTGCAGATTAATAACTGACTGTGAATGAGTCACTTATAAGTGAAGTGTGCTCCAGTTACATTATTTGAAAAATGGGTGTGATGTCTCCACATTTCTGTAGCACTGACCAAGGCGTCTGGATTTGTAAGCTCACATTCTAGCTTGAAGAATAAAATGGTTTTTATTCTCTCCATATTGTCAAGACTAAATGGCAGCTGAAAACACTTGCTTTCGAACACCAGCCTTGAGCCTTGGCTGGAGTAGAAAATTCATTCAGGTTGAGGTACTGTTTGAATTGAAGGCACTAGAGGATTGTTATGTCCTCATAAACTGCTCCGGTAACAGCAGGAATGTTGATTCAGGGAAGGGCAGTTCTGCGCATCCTTCTTCAGCTTGAAGCTCTCAGCATATAGTGCCCATAACTACATGGACAGTGCATGCTTTTAACTTGATCTTTTATATCTCTCAGAGATAATTTTTATTGTCTCAGAGGTGTGTGGAGATTTTCATTGGCAAATGCTGATAACTTTGTACGACACTGATAAGAAATTTGAGTAATTGTGTGTTAATTTATAATGTGTATGAGTACAGGCCTTCACTGTAACTTCTCTCCATATAAACTTTCTCTTATAGAAGTACAAATGTTTTGACTGAAATCAACTATACCTAAGCATACTGCCAAAACCTTCAAAAACTGTTTGACACCACTGGTTTCACTTTCAGTTCTAAAGCAAGAAATTAATATACGTGTACCTGTGTAATTAATTTCAAATACAAAATAGTAATTGGAGATGATTTTCCCTTGTTGCTTACAGAGACTTAGTTCTCTTTTAAGGATAACTGAAAGTACTGTTTTAGCAGAAGTAGTAACTTGGCAGCTATTCCTTGAAATTACTGTTACGTCCTCCTCGTTAACTTCATTTCCAGTGAAAGAAGCATACTTCTACAGTATCATAGAACTTAAACCAGTGAATTGAAACAAGTGGTTTTTTTACTAATTTTTTATTAACCTTGTCCTTTTTTACCTTAGGACATCAGCGCCTTTGAGAACAGAATGTTAATGCTTGATGGGATGCCGGCAGTCAGAGTCAAAACAGAGCTGCTGGAATCTGAGCAAGGGGTAAGCAGAGGTTTGTGTGACCTCACTCTGGTAACCCTTCCCCAGCTTCTCTGTGGTTAGCTGTCCCTCCCATTTTCTTCTCTATGTTTTTCTTTATTTCCACTGTTCTGGAGCATATTTTCTTGGGACTTGCGCTGGTGAGCATCTACTCTCATCTGCTGGGAGCGTGGAACAGAACTCTGCAGAAGACTTACTGAAATCATCTGGGGTAGCTGAGATGCTGTTGGTGTAATTTTACACCTATTAAAAAAAGGTGCAGTTTAATTTTAAAAAACGGAAAAAAGAATAGATTTCAGTAAAGGAAACCATATGTTTGGGAAGTCCATATATGTATGTATGTTTGCTATTCTGCCTTCTGAGGGTATGTGCCTTACTGTGATTGTTTCATCCTTTATATACTTGTCCTATTCCATTTTCTGTTTGTGGAAACCTGCTCTCTCTCCGGTGAAATGGACTTGTTTATCATTAAGATAAGAGGACTAAAGCTGGTATCATGTCAACTGCTGAATGCAGTACAGATCATGAATTGGATTTTGAGTTTTTATGCAGAACTTGGTGTTGGAGTGATAGCTTTTAGGAAGATGGGAGGGTATTTTGTTGCATATGTTGTATCAATGATTGTAGATTACAGGAAGGGTATCTGTTTTAATGGATCTTTTGTTATCATGAAACTTTGCTTCCTTGTGTACATGATATGTTATTCCAAAGAATCCAAGCCACTTTAATCTGAAGACAGATGCCTTCAACAAGCAGCCTAATAGAAGCAGCAGTGCTATTGCCTTGTTAGGCTTTTGCCTAATTCTGTTACTTGGCTTTTTCCCTTTCTGCTATTTTCTCAGTTATTTAATTGAGAGTTTAAATGATGTGGAAGAGAGGGAATTAACTTTCAGGATGACTTAATTTTAAATACTTGGAAGGAGATACCAGTTATTCAGGGTGCTTTTGAGGCTTTGAGAGGGAGAAAAAGGTTGGCATTTAATCGAGTTCTTGCTCACCTCTGCCTTCTTGAGAGCAAGTGCCCTCAGAAATTATTCCAATATGACGTAGTTTGTGGAAATGTAAAAACTGAACTATTGTGTGAGCCACGATGATGAAAAGACAGATCCATTCATTTTTAATACCTTCTGGATGCTTTGCATTATATCTTTGTATGTAACAGAGATATTTCTATATAGTGTTCAGAAGATAGAGGTTCCATTGGCATTTGCCTTTGTTCAGAATAAAATAAATTCTGTGTATGATACATATTGCTGCGTCCTTTATGAAGAGTACTTCCTTTAGCAAAGCATGAGTTGTTTCTGGAAGACCTACTTGGTGTCTTAGGAACTGGAAGGAAATGAATAATCTATATAATTTTTTAATTTCCTTAGAGTTTTTAAATAAAATTTTATGGACTTCTGTATAAGCAGAAAATGATGTCATTTTTTCCCCAGTGACTGAGCCATTGGACAAAGAGCTCGTTTGATTTGGAATTTTATGCACTTTGGTACTAATTAAGTAGTGTCTGGTCAAGAGTCTCTGGCACCTTTATGATTTTTCATTAGGGAACAATCAATAAATACAAAATGAATTCTCCAGTTCACTAACAGAGGAGGTGGCCATTAGGATGGCAATTTTCCAGCAAACAGCTTAAACTCTAAAGAGAGCTGGTTGAAACAGATGTTTGGCATGTACTTTGGAGACTGCTTTGAATATGTAGATGTTGATATACATAACAGGGACAAGTGTTTGAAGTATGTGATTACCAAAATCAGCACGTGGAGCTATTTGGGAAGATGAGTATCATAACTGGGAAGCATGGAGTGGGAACTGAAGTGTGATCCAAGTAGTAGGTGTTTGAAATTGTCATGTTTGTCTGTGTTGTTTATAGCGCCCAAAGTCCCTAGAGTTGCACCTTCATCACAGCATATGTGTGTACAGGGAGATGTGACTTCTACTTGAAACTTTGGAACTAGGATGGCATTTTGAGTCTTCTGAGCATAATAGCCAAAGCTTCATCACTTAGGAGCTGAACACCAGACAAACTCTTCCAAAACCCGGAGGAAGACATTTGGGTTTTTTGCTGTTCTGGCTTTGGTATCAGCTGTTGACTCTATGTTTGCTCTAGGTTTGCAAGGGCCAAAGTGAGACATGGGTTAAGGGTATGTAAAGAAGGTTTCATCAGTGATTGTAGAATCATGAAGACAGTATCAGTTGTGGAGGAGTGAAACCAACAGGGTCTGGAGCACCAGTGGCCCTTGACCAGGATGGGTGAGCATTGCTGTATCAGACCAGAGAGCACTGAGTTTTCATGCTTTGCCCATGAGGCTTTAGGGTGCTATTGTCTTAAAAGGGCTACAGGACCACTTTGAGTTGTCTCCTGTTTAAGTGTGAGCCCGTATTTCAAATAAACGTCTTCTTAATTTTAAAGAATTTTTAAAGAATATATGTCTGTTCCTTGTAGGAATATTGAATGCTTTTCTGCAGGACACATGAACATGTCATCCAGAAAATGAGTTTTCTCTGTAGTTGTGCCTTGGATAACTCTACCTTGTGATTCATGGCCTCCAAGGTGGGCTTCACACACAGGACCTTGCTGAGGGAGTTTGGGTGTTGTCTGGCCATTTATGAATGTGTTGCACACCCAGCTGGTCCTCCCCTTGATGTATTTACTAAAGAAGTAGAAAATACCTAGCTTAGAATTCTTGGTAAAGTGAAAAATGATCATTCTGATAACTAGACAACACGGAAGTAAAAAAACCTCAGAAGGAACATTCCCACCTACAGCACCAAAATGAAAGTACAATTGGAAAAAAAAAAAGTTTTTATAGAAACAACACCAGCTTTTAACCTTGAGTTATTTTTTCACTTACTTTTTGTGACATACAGTTGTGGTAAAAAATGCACCATGTGACCATGCGCATTTCATTCATAAGAAATTAATCTTCCCTGTACTGCTCTGGGCAGCTTGGTCTTCACCAGGTTGTCTCTTGACTATGTGTGATGGTAGTAGAAGTCATGCATGATGTAGATGAGAACCAGGACAGAGCAAATACTAGCAGTTCTTCCTGTATTTGGATACCAAGCTAGGCAATCAATCCATTATATTCCCTTGTCTCATGTTTTAATTTGGAGACTTCAGTGTTTTGCAAAAGAGATTAAGTGTAATGTAATGTTCTTTTGTACCATTTGTGCCTGAGCTCCAAGATATTTTAACTTTTGTGTTACATGTTTTGTTTTGTTTCATGATTCCTCTGTGTCTTTCACTGTATTTGGGTCCTCTGTCCAAACCTGGTCTGATAACCGCTGAAAAGTTTTTAAAGTACTTTTCTTAAATAGTAGTCTCAGCCCTTACACTGCACAAGTGTTACTTATCTAGAGCAAGTGAAGGTGAACTTAAAATGCAGTACTGTAGAAAGAATAAGTAACGAAAGTGTAGTCCAGCTGAGATTTTAGGGTAGCCCTGTGAGAATGAAACCGTGTGAGATAATCCCAGCTGCAAAGCAGCCCAGTCTCTAACTGAGCCTGAAAGGAAATTGGAGCTGATATTTCAGCTATGCCCCAGGCACCAGATCCTTGAGCCTGTGACTGGAGAAGAGGTGAGCAGGACTCTGGAACTGCAGCCTCTGTTGGTGCAGTGAAGACAAGCCTTTACCAACCCACTGAATTGAAGTTAGATCATTGTGGGAGAATAGGATTTAGGCAGTCCATAAAGAAGAGATGCCTTATGAGATAGAGGTTACTAGTCATATTTGGAACAAGGAGGTATTTACAAGGGAAATGGATTTTCTGTTTGCTTTGGAAAAAGTTAAAACAGTTCTGCGTTGTTTTATGTCGCCAATTTAGAGTAGTTAATGCTTTTTAGAAGGCCATCAGCATTAGCAAGAACACATGCTTATTTTTCCAGTGAGCTACTGTCCTTAATTTTGCACAGGAGAGTTAATGCACTCTATTGTTTGAGGCTTCAGGAAGACAGTGCTGCTTTAATGACTTTATCACAAATGAAAAAAAAGACATTACATAAAAGATATCGTATCACCCTTTAACAAGGCTTCATTATTATCTCCCCTACTGTGGAACAGGAGCTAGCATTGCTAATAAATTGGGAGAATTACTTTAGAAATATGAATTTGCTTATCATTTAATATCCTCCAGTGACCTACAACTTTAGATCTTTTGGGCTGCAGTAAAATCTTTCTCAGTTACCAGCTTCAAAAAAGGACATGAAGAAGGTGGTCCCTCTTCATGGGGCTGAAAGTGGGGTACTTCAGCAGGAAAAAAATCTTCATTCTTTTTTTGTGCCAAAAACTATTCTGGAAGTAATACTTCTTACTGCGAAAATGCATGGAAGCTGGATTAATGTATTGGTAATAGAGACTGGTGAAGAATTTATTAGGTGGTGGCTACTGTTAAGAAGTTAGGGTGAATAGTGTTGACTGGCTTCAGTGTGGAGTTTGAAAGTCCTGCTAGTCATTGCAGAATGTGGCCCAGTTTCTACAAATTGGTAAATGTGTGCAACTTAGGGTTCAGTCTCACTTTTTCAAGTATTTGCTGAGTTGGGCCATAAACTGTTGTTAAAAGGAGATATAAATGTGGGACTTACATCCCACAATCAATCTTCAAATACAGAGAATGATGAACTGCTAATTTTCATCAGTCTTTTTGTTTCCAGATCTGCAGTCTCATCTGTTCCTTTGCCTACATTTCGTTCTCTCAAATTATCACTGGAGGATTATATATCTTATTCTGAAGTCTCCTCCTAATTCTTCTTGGTCTGGCTACATTCGAATCACTTACCATGACTGAATTATGAAAAGAAATTATTAAAATGACAAAACCCTTTAATAAGCCAATATTGTTCTATGTGTTTCGTAGCCAGCCAAATTATCTTCTTGTCTCATGTCTGAGGAATGCCATCCATCCTTGTGCTGTTATATACATAAACATGTTTTACCTCAGCCTGGGTAATACTGACATAAATCTCTTATTTTTAAAGATTTCCAAAAATACCTATTCAGATTCATTTGAGAATAGTCTCAGTAACAGAGCTTACTCCATGACTGTATGGGGAACTGTTTTGCAGTGATTAATTCAGCTTGGGTACATTCTTTGTACTAATAGAAGAAAGAGCACTTCTGATATTTGCTATTGTTTGTGAATTTCTGCTTCATTCAATTACTTATTTGTTTTCTGAATTACTTAATGTTTGGCATGACTGATTTGGGGAAACAAGTTGCGTATGGACAGTGCACATGTATCTATCTCTTCTGCAAAGAAAGCCCTTCTTGCTTTCTGTTGGTTTTCTTCATCTTGCAATTGGCTTCACTCAAGGAGTTATGAGGTGTTAGAATCACAGCTGGTACAATTCATTGGTTGCTTTACAGTGCCATAAATGTAGAATAGTCTTCAGAAAGAGGTTAAGATGTGAGTCCAGATCCAGTAAGGACCTAACCTACAGGGCATGATGCAAAGCTCTGTGAGATGTACCTAAGGAGATGCACTGTATTTCCTGAGCACAGCTGAAGGTTGTGCCTGCAGCCCAGAAGGGTGCGAGTCACATGCCAGGAGGGTTATGTCAGCTGGATTATTTAAATCAAATCAAGCATCACAAACTGATGAGTGCTGCGGGTGCTGTTTCATGTTGAGTGGAAGCTTGCATGAAGAAAAAAGGTAGCCAACTCCTGTATCTTTGCTGTCATCCTGGCATTCTTGCTCAATCCATTGTCAGCGACTCAATGACTTTGGGGACTGTAGGGTCAACTGATCACTGGTCCAAGAAAAACCTACCCAAGGGAGAAAGGGAATGGTTTATATGTCCTCCAAGTCATAATTGCATGCGAAGTCGTGGATGTCCTCTATTATATGGAGATGGGGAGAGTGGGAAAAAGATCGTGGGGGCTGCTTTTGATTACAGCTGGTGACCTGTATCTGGAACTACATCCTGAGACATCTTTACTACTTCTGGGACCCCAGCTGCTCACTTCTGGCACTTCTCTGCACTGCTGCATTATCAAACACTGAATCTTTTCAGTGTTTCATGTTCCTTACTTCTTTTGAACTCAGCTCATGTGTAGAGAACCAAGGAGTTTTATCATGGATGTAGTTTCCTTATTTGTTTTTTTATATTTTTTTTTTCTCTCCAGAGATCAGACCCAAAAAATGCAATAGAAAGGTAATAGATTTAAGACTAACAGGAAATGATTGCTTAACCAGCTCAGCAGACTTGCCAGGCAGTCTTTTCGCCAAGTTGACCAAGACTGTAGACTAAAAATGCAGGTGGATTTGTAAGATGTATGATGCTGTCTGAAATTCCCTCTAAGTGAAGTATTCCAGGTCCTCTGAGACTCAGTTTACTGACCGCTGTCTGCCATTGCTTTCCTTTCCCAGGCAGCTTACAGAGCACAGCAGGGAATGTGCTCTTTATTCTGTCTGGTATTGTTTCTTGTATGTATGGTAGGAAGAGGGGGATTTTCACTTGTGGGTATAAAACTTAATTGTGTGAGGCATTGTACTGATAAAGGGTGGTCCCAGGGTATCTAGGTTTAATTAATCAGAAGTTTAGACAGTCTTTTAATGGTGTGCTCCAGATATTAGTGGCTGTGCTTATTAGGAATACAGCAGCAAGTGTAAAGGAGTGAAGCAGAGGAAGAAGATATCCGCTCCGAACAATGTGTGTTTAGCCAACAGTGCTATGCCCAAGAGATTCCCTATGTCTATAGTAATAGAAGGGCAGCAATAAGCTGGTTTCAATTACAAGAAATTTAGATTTTTATGAAGAATTATTTGGTAGAAGAGAAGGATAATACTTTATCTGCCAAGATTGGAGAAAGTTTCACACAGAATGTGGGATGTAACCCAGAAACTAACATAGCTTAATATTGTTACAGTTCCATACACAGTTATAGAATATATCACGTTAGATACATAAATTGATATGTTCTATAGGCTTATATGGCTTAGAAAAATAATGTTGCCTTTGGGAGAAGAAAAGTTGACCCTTTGACTGGAGCGTAGTGCTGAAGTTCATTGCAAGATTATAGTTCAGTTGCCTTCTATCCCCTGTCAACTATTTTGTGAGCTCACCTTCAAGCCAGTCTCTGTTTTTTTGATGAAGTATGACCTCTCAGCTTGCTCTGCTACCAGAGCTTATGATGGGAATCTCCTGGAAGATTTATTCAGCTGAGAAACTGGACATAAAGAAAAACAAGCACGATATAAGCTGTATATATGTGGTTACTTTGAATTCCTAAATCTACATTTTGGGTTGAAAATATATTCCTTTTTCAAGACGTGAAAGGTCAACATTTCCATTACTGCACTAAAGAAGTCATTGAAAATTAAAAAAAAAATCGCAGGAAAGATTTTAACCATCCAAATATCTACAATTAATGTAACTCCCCTTGATAACCCAAGTTCCCACGACACTCATGTGTGCTCCATTTCCTTCTCTTTGGGGAATCCAATATTGACAGTTTAGCTGTAATTGTGATTGAGCTTGCAATCCTAATTGAAGAACCGGTACAGAGGTACAGATTTTTGCTCTTATGCGTTGTTCCAGAAGGGTATTAACACTGTAGTCATGGGAATTTAGAGCACGCCATATATCAGCTAGTATACAGCACTGTATTCTAAAATCCTGTTGCACCTCTGCCTCAAAACTCATTGCAGGTCTGTGTTGTTTCATGTCACAGTGCAGTGGAATTCTAAGGTACAGCAATGAGCATTTTAGACTTCATGTGTGAAACTATTACTGGCCTATGAAAAGCAGTTACTCTTCTGGTCTGGTAAGTCACCTGATTGGGCATCTGAAGTTTAATTCAGGCTGCAATGGCAATGAAATTCAGTAGGTTACATGTGTACATAACCCCTCTGTTCATATTAAGAAACTGAGGAAGGTGAGTTAGGTAATCATGCTTTTCTTAAAAGAAAGCTACCTTGAATTACCTCTCGTTTACCTCTGTCTGTGATTATATATATGCATAGGTAGTGCAGGCCTGCTGATGTGTGCTAACTTTTGTGGTCCAGAGCTCTTGATTAAAAATGTTTTCCATTGAAATGTCTCTATGAAATAATTGTTACTCACAAAATCTTTAAGTTGTTTAGCTGGGA
The DNA here is from genome assembly GCA_013400575.1 of Peucedramus taeniatus. NCBI lineage: Eukaryota > Metazoa > Chordata > Aves > Passeriformes > Fringillidae > Peucedramus > Peucedramus taeniatus. The sequence goes on from WBNO01019305.1 coordinate 277,314, forward strand.
GAAAAGTTAGTCAGTAGGTTTCATTTTGTGCTACTCACAGATGAATTTAATGGAATTTTTTTGTTTGTTTTAATGCTCATTAGAGTAGTCAGTTCATTATGACAGTCTATATTTTGCTCACCAGGGCACATTGGTTCAAAGTAGAAATGAGATGGAAGTGACTGGGCTCTTGTCCTTTCCCTTTGTTTTTTGACTTCGGTAAAGTGAAATCTTTTCTCTTCCTGGCTCTCAGTTCAGTAATTGCTATACTCTATTTTTTCAAGGACTCTTGAAGTGAGAAGTACTATATAAGTGTGCATTGTTACTATTTTTTTATTATATACTGGTTAGCCTAAGAAAAATAAGCATAAGCCAATATAACTCAATAATTTACCGTATCATGAACACTTCAGCATCATGAGACAAATGTCATTATGCTATGAAAGTACCAAAATTATTTTAATCCTTGCTGTTAGTTATGAGAAAGGATTGCTTCTACTTTTCTTTTGTTCATTGATGTTCTGTTAGCTTTTCTTTTCTGTTGGAGATTGTCTTATAAATACTCTTTTTGATGTATATTTTACTCTTGTTCTGTGCCCTGTTGGGGAAGTACTGAAAGAGCTGTATATATTTTTTAGCATCATTGGCTTTTTTCCTTATTTCTCCCTGTGGAGATGAGTCCTTACATAAATTACTGAAAGGTTTCTGTTTACTTTAATTTTTTTTTGTTTGTTTGTTTTGGGTTTTTGTTTTGTTTTGACCTGTAAACCCTGTCTTGCACCTGCCTACTGCCATCCTGAGACTGCAGTAGGCGCTTAAGATGTAGTGGTATAAATGGTGGCGGCAATGAAAGCATTTCCTGTGACACTCTTGATTTATTTTCCCATTACTTATAGTAGAATAGAATGGTGGATTTCTGGGGAGTCCATATGATGAGGTGTCTGGAGAGGGCAGGAGCTATGCTGTTGAGAACAAAAGACTTCTCTTTTTCTTCCTTCAGCTGCTGGGTATTGTGGAACAATGCTCTGTGATAACTTCATGGTACTATAAACCTTATGTTTAATAGAGTGCTTAGGGCTTTTATACTAATATGTTGTTCTGTTTTTGAGTAAAATGCATTAAAAAGTAGCAATGTTTTTGAAAGCTGTCAACAAAAAATAAGTCCCCTGTGGAAGTAGTAGTGGTCTGGGCTATGATTTGTATGGCAGAACAGCTGTTTGGAGGCACCTGTCCACTGTTAGCTCCACTGAGGTTGTACCAGGGATGTGCTCCAAGCTAGGAAATAAAAAGGAAAACACTAAAACACCTTTGAGTGTTTTTCCTCTCTAAATTCAGGTTATTTTACAGATGCAAGTTAAGGTGTAGGTATAGACTGATTAAAGTCTTATATGTGCAACATCCACAGTTCTGTGTGATCTGTAGGTTAAAACATGCTGTGCAAACATGGTGCAGAAAACATTATTGATTTTCATTATAGAAAACTTGTAAAATAGAATAGAGGAATAGAATAGAAGTCAAAACAGTCTTGTTGCCTCCTGAATAGTATTAATTTTACAAAATAAGCTAAAAAATACAGAGTGAAAAGGTAAATATTGCTTATGTCTGGTCTTGGAAAGCAGTTTATAGTTTGGTTTATTGAAGTTTGAGTTTCTTTCCTTTGTTGCTGTACATGATAGTTTTCATGAATGGATTTAGACTGAATTGCTTGAAATATGCTTAATGTTTTTCGCTGAATAACCATTCATAGTTTTGATGGGATAAAGAGTCACTTTAAGACAACTGTTAACATAAAATAAGTGTGTAAGTTGTTAGTATTGAATACTCAAATATTAATGTATTCTTATGTTAAAATTCCATAAACACTTCTAGTCTAAAAGGAGGTCGCCTTAAGTTTCATAACAATTTTACTGTGTAGATTGTGACCTTACTGTTGTCAGAAAGAAGAACAGGTATTTCTTAAAGGCTAAATAATAAAGTAGCTGCCTGTTCTATCAATTTGGTAGCTTTAAACGGGTTATGGAGAGACACGTGCAGCCTGTTGAATTGGTATTTGCAAGTTTGTCTGCAAACCCCAAGTTGAAAAGAAACAAAACAGTACTCAAAGTATCATAGAGTCATTAAGGTTGGAAAAGACCCTCATGATCAAATCCATGACTTAATACCACCAAATACACTAAATTATTTCTCAAGGTGCCATGTTTACTTGTTTTTTGGACAGTTCCAGGGATGATGACTCCACCACTTCCCTGGTATTCCTGTCCCAATGCTTAATCAGTTTCAGTGAACAAGTTTGTCCTAATATCCAACCGGATAAAGTAAATCCAGATCACATATGCAGAGTATAAAATATCTGGTCCACAGCAGAAAGCATGAGGTTTGCTGTGGGCTTGTTTTTGAAAGATACTAAATATTAAGCATTCAGCAGAGAATGTAAATATCTGCTTGGCTTTTGAGAACTAAAGGAGTTCTATTACTCAAGGCACTGACTCAGGGCCAGGGTGTACCATGCAGAAACCTTAAATCTATAAAAACTGCTACCATAATCTCTAGAAGTCTTTAACAGTCTTTAAGATAATTGAAATAAATAAATTGGATTAAATGTCCTTGCATTTTCAGGCAGAGTAATGTATTGCATGTTAGGTAATACATTACTAACATGATGCTTACTTATGTTTAAACCCCGCTTTTAAGCTAATATGCAGTACATCTACCACAAGGAAAGTTTTTGTGAAGTAGTGAACTTTAAAGATTCTTTATGGACTAATTTTATTCATATCAAATACTGGGATGAAGTATGTATGAGAGGGTTTATTGTTGATTATGTACCCTGATTTTTGAATATGTTCCTTGCCTTCACTCAAATGATTTCTAAAACCATATAATCGCTAAAAAGATAAGTGTTTCTGTCATTATCCATCAGTTAGTGGTGAGTACAAATTACATTAGCAAATGTAGTTGGAGTGCATCCTCTGTTAAGCTAACTTTCTGTTTAAAAATTCCGTAATAACATTAGATGAATTTGCCTTACTTATTTAAAAATAAGGGAAAATATCTTTTCCCATCTGAGAGATGAATGACGTAGGTCAGTATAACTAAGCCTTGACCATTTCTCTGGTGTGTTTAGGAGCTGCTGTTTACATTGAGTGTGTTCCTGAACTGCAGCTCCTCTGCATAATGTCGTTGGCAGAGAATACAATGACTGTGCACACCCATGGGTGCCAGATGCAATTTAAATAAAAGCCCATGTGAGGGAGTATGGTATAGGCAGTAATGGCATGAAAGGGTGAAGAGGGATCAGTGAAGCTCTCAGTCCTCAGGAACTGAAAGTAGACAGAGGGATAGAAATTTGTGGTGGGAATATGTTGCCATGCCAACCAAGTAATTTCTCTAACAGGAGGAAACTGGTAATGAATAACTGCTGAGTGGGAACTTTAAGAGAAAAACATGCTCTGTGGAAAACCAAAAGGTTACGTTTTTGATAATCGACCTTCACCATTCCCCCTATGAAATTCTGCACTAGCAATCTGTCTGTCGGAGCTTCCTGCTGTCCTGTACCAGAGCCTGCTGTGCCCATCTGCTAATCTGGGAAGTGACTGCCTGCGGTGTGGTGATGGGTACCAGTCCTGAGCCCGTGCCGCAGGCTGACCCGAGCCCTTTGTGAATAGTGTCTCAGCAGCTGTGAAAGCCAGGTGTGGGTTTCACCAGTCTGTCTCCCTTAGTAGGTGTTTTGGGTGTTCCCTTAAATCTAGCATATTTTTTGTCTTCCCTATTTCTTCCAGCACAGTGTGAAAACTCTGCAGAGAACTGACATCTTTAAAAAATACTTCTTTCTAAACCCTGATAAGCCATGTGTTCTGGAACTTGGATATGTGTTGTTCATGTTTTGTCTGTAACTCCTTATAGTCTTCTGATTTTATGAAAGGAGGAACAAAAAAAGACATCAAAACTTCATCTGAAATGTTGATTTTTCTTTTTGTTTGTCTTGAGTTATTGCAGGAGGATTTAGCAGTGCACTTGCATTGCTTTACCTCCAGTGCCCTTAAAGCAATGTTCAGCTTGCACTGTGATCTGTTTAGATGAGTACTCCCATGTGAGGGTTTGTGCACGTAGGATGGTATGACCCACCTCTGGGATCAGGAGAAGTCAAACATGTTAGTAGGAGTATCTCTGGATAAATTTGCCCCTGCTGAGTTCTGAGCTGCTGCAGCTAGGCTCAGGCATGGCCAGATATCATGGAATCATAGCGTGGTTTGGGTTGGAAGGGACCTTAAAAACCATTTAGTTCCAACACCCTGGCATGGGCAGGGATACATTCTACTAGATCAGGTGGAACATGGAAAGCCTTGTGCAACATGGCCTGGAACAAATAGCTGTGCTGTCCACCTTGTGTGGATGGCTTGTGCTCCTCTGCTGCCTTCTCTCAATTCCCTTCTCCTTCTGTACATGCAAATCTCCACTTTCTGTGCTTTTGTTTTAAATTATGACCTCTGCTTTTTTGGGCAGGGTGCAAGGACTGCTTGCCAGCCTTAACAAGATCTAATATTCCTTGTAGTAGTAGCAGCTTTACTATTAGTTGTAGTGAAGCTAGGTCAGACATTTGAAGAGATTGTCCCGTTCCTTTGTTCTTCCCACCTCTTCCCTTCCCCAGCTCCTCAATTGCCATCCCTGAACTGATGCTGGTAACCATGGGGTTGCTTATTGAGCCAGTTCAGCCTGACAATCTGACATAAAAGTAGCTTGGAGGGAGGGGGTGAAAAACCCAACAATTTTGGCCAAACCCAGCCAAATTTTGGCTTTCTTAGGAGTCAGGCAAATGCCAAAGTAGTCTCAAAGAGGAGTGTGCAGGGAAGGGGAAGAGTGACAACATGCTTGGATATGTGCTACCCTAATTCATGGCTCGTGCTCTTAATCATGCCATGTGGATGAAATGCTGTTAGGGCTTTGCTTTTGCAGTTTGCAGGTGCTAAGTGACTGAACAAGGAAGGCATTTTGACTCCTGCAAAAGACAGCTAAGTGACACGGTATGGAAGAATGGAGCTGCCTGACAGCACAGCCTGTGCTTATTAGGGGGGTACAAAGATTTCCCTACAACTCTGTTTTTTCTGATGGAATCTTCTGCTGGGTTTTTTTTTGTTTTGTTTTTGAATCTGTTTTTCTGAGCATGAGAGATTGCACGTGTAAAAGAGCAGCAGTTCTCAGACACCATGGAGAGCTGTGTCTGAAGCTCATCCTTTATAGCACCTCTGTGTAACCTGTGCTATTGCTGGTAATGGTATATGGTAATGGTATATCAACATTTTCAGCCACACAAGGATCAAGGCCTTTATGAGGGTGATGAATCTGTATGCTAGAAGTCTTGGGAGCGTGTCATGCAAAAAAAAAAAAATAAATTTAAATGCAGTGGCAGAGATCTGTTAAGATTTATTGCATCATTATCTAACATGAAACAGTAAGATTGTCCTGGCATGACTGAACAAAAACAATAATGTGAGAGTATCATTATATATTTTGTCGACCTGCTGATTATCCCTAGACATTTCCAGAAGCAAAGGCATCCTCAGCAGTGAGGTCTTTTGTTTCACATAGTTTCAAATACAGTAATTTCAAGGAGGGAAGCTGGATCTACATCGCGTTTTCTTCTTCAGTGTGTTCCATAGCGGGATGTATTCATCTCTGAGTTAGTGAGACTCTGTAAGTGGGTATGGTTTCTCCTCCTAGCTTCTGTTTGCTTCTATAAAACCTGACAGATAACCTCCTGAGCAGTTGACTTGGAAGTTTACTGAAGAAACACAAAGGGTGATCCCTTTCCTTATTGACCTGGAGGAAGAACAAGCTCCATACGGAATATACCCTCTCTTCTCAGTGTAATGAATCAGCAGTTGCAGCTGATAGAACCTGGAGACTGCACAGCTCAAGATACAATGACATAATGCTGTTCCATCTACAGTCATAGGTTTATTTTTTAGGGATCATTATTAAAGAATAATAATGAAGTGCTAATGTAATTCAAGAACTGTCTGGACACTGCTTGAGCAGGGAGGTTGGACTAGATTGACCCTTTGTGGTCCTTCCAACGTGACCCGTTATGTGATTCTGTAATCTTTATATGTATCCCAGGAAAGCAACTTGAAATTAATAAACTCCCCATTTTTGTGACAGGCTTTGTAACCTGTAAGTGGTGAACCAAACATGAAATTTCAATGTTTTAGCATGGATGGAGCCTATTGCTAGTGGAATGTCTTAAAAATGAAGGTCACTGGCAAATAGCAGAAGGTACTTGTTCAGAACGGCATTTATCATTCAGTGATCAGTACGGATAGTACTAATATTGGTTGGACATTATTACTGTAACAGCATAAAGGTTTTGAAGCAGTTACAACACCAGACTTTTCAGTATGTGCATAAGACTGTTCTCTTAATTTCTCTCAAGAAATTATGCATTTCTTGTTCTCAGTATTTTGTTTATCTACAGCACTTTGTGTATTTCTAGAGATGTTTCTTAAAATTCACTTATCAGTTTGCTCTAGGCAAAAAGTGGCTAAATTGAAGCTTTCAAAATAGCCCTCTTCGTATGAGATACATATAAATGTATTCATTTTGGTCTAGCTTCAGTTAAAGGTTTGGTCTAATTTTGAATTCAGAGTGCATCTCCTCCCAAGTAAATCATCTACTTTACAGCTACCCACCACTTCAAGTCTGACCTTGAGGAAGTCAAAAGAACTTTGCATCATTCTCATAAAGCTTGGGGAGGGGAAGAAAAAAGGTTGGACTCTGCTGGGCCAAGGGAAGCACTCTTGTCACGAATGCCCAGAACATCTTAATCTGGTCAGATGTTAGGTGGAGAGCCTTATCTGAGTTCAGTTGTCAGGGAAGAATGTATGGAGGAGAGTTTATCTGGGCTAACCAGCCTCTAAGTCAGAAAGGAATTAATAGATGAGAAACAACTGCTTCCATTGCATCCTGATAAGAACAAGAAGTCTGTGCCTTTTACAAAAACCAGGTATTTGTTTTGTTGCTCTGTTTGGGGAGTGAATTGAATGCTGCTCTAGATGATGTCCAAATGAACTTTGTGTCCCTAATAGGAAAAAAACCAGCTTTTCATCCAATATGTCTGGTTTCCTCATTACCATGTTACACTAACCCCTGTGTCATGTTTCCTCAGTCTAAAAGTCATGGCTAAAATATGGTCATCAACCTGTGTGTTTCACTACTCTTCTTAAATCTAAGTGCAGTTCTTTTTTTAAGTACTTGACAACCTGTTTATTATATTGGCATCTGAGTGAGTACAGAGTATGACATTGTGTGATAATATCCACAAAGGAGCTTAGCTGACACTTAACCTTTGTTACATGGGCATGTGGTGAAACATACTGTGCATTAAAGCAGTTTATGGTCACAGTCTGGTTATGTGGAGTGAAGTGGTAGCAGTAGCAGGCTGATTTATTTAGAATCCTCGTAAGCACCATGGTGAGTCAAGCCAAAGGTCCATTTGGCCACACACCAACAGGTGAGGAAAACAGGGAAGATGGAAAAAGGTCCATGTTGTATGATCCTTTCTTGGACGTAACTTTGATCAGTCAGCATTTTTGGATTTTAAGCCCATTGCTATACTTAAGCCATTGTATTTAATAGCTGCTCATGGAGTCTTCCAAGTAAAACTGTTTAATCCATCTTTTAACTCGTTTATCCTTTTGAGTTCTGGGACACCATTGGCAATGTGGTGGCAAATGTAGGCTATTTCTTTTCAATTATTTTGCAGCTCTTGTCCGCCAATTGCATTAGGGTTGCATTATGTTGTGAAGAACAGTTTCCATATCAGTTGTTATTTGGATGTTTATCATAGGACTTCAGTCACCATTTTCCAAAACCTAAGCATATTATCTACTTTATATATTCTTGAAATTTCATGTCTCACATCAACCTTGTAAATGTATGCTAACATACATTTTTAAATATTAGGTTCGGGGTTCTTCTTCAGTAAGTTAAGTATTCAAATGTTAAATAGCAGTGTCTGAGCTAATCATCCTTAATCTCTAGGACTGACAAAACAAAAATCCTCTGGCCCCTTTATTTTTCACCACTGGGTAGAACGGGTTCAGTAACCAGTGCAGGTTAAGATGTCAAACACATCAATAGCATCAATAGCTGTAGGGTGGTTGTGCCACTGGCTCAGCTGGGGCCAATTAGGAATGGTGGTAATGCTTCTGTTAAGATTTAAGAAGGGAGAAAAAATATTGCACAGATATATTTGCAGCCAGAGAAGAATAAGGTGAGAATACAGGGTGAGAGGAACAGCCCTGCAGACACCAAGGTCAGTAGAGAAGGAAGGGGGAGGAGGTGCTCCAGGTGCTAGAGCTGGGATTTCCCTGCAGACCGTGGTGAAGCAGCTGTGTCCCCTGCAGCCTGTGGAGGTCCATGGGGATGTAGAGATCCATCTGCAGCCCATGGAGGAGACCAACACCAGAGCAGGTGGACGCTTAGAAGGCAGCTGTGACCACATGGGAGGTCCATGCTGGAGCAGGATCCTAGCAGGGACCTGTGGACCCATGGAGAGAGAAGCCTATGCTGAAGCAGGTTTCCTGGTAGGGCTTGTGACCCTCTGGGGACCCATGTTGGAGCAGACTGTGCCTGAAGGACTGCAGCTTGTGGAAGAGTGACCCACATTGGAGCAGTTTGTGGAGAAATGTTGCCTGTGGGATGGACCCAGTGAAGAAATTTGTGGAGAACTGTGTCCTTTGGAAGGGACCCCACACTGGAGCAGGGGAAAGACTATTTTCCCTGAGCAGTGGCAGGAAAAATGTGTGATGAACTGATCCTAATCCACATTCTCAGCGTCCCTGTGCCACTGCAGAGGAGGAAGTAGACCTGAGGAAGGGGTGGGGGAAAGGTGTTTTTAAGATTTATTTTACATATCTTTATCCTACTCTGACTTTTTAGTAATAAATTCAGTTAATATCCACATTTTGAGTCTGTTTTGCCCATGATGGTATTCGCTGAGTGATCTCTTCCTGTCCTTATCTCAACCCATGGACCCTTCCTTGTATTTCTCTGCCCTGTCCAGTTGTAGAGGGGAGTGATAGAGTGACATTGGTGGGTGCCTGGCATCCAGCCAGGCTCAACACACTACAGATTTCCAATGAGTTTCCATGCTTTTGGTTGGCTTAAGACAAAAATGTTACCAAAAATGCCCCAGCCCCTGCCAAGAACAGGAAGGTCCTTAAATGGAGTTCATTCTTGAAAGATAGGAGGTTATTACGGTTTTGCCCATGTCTGTCTTCCATGCAGCATTTAAAAGAATGGGTTACATTTTGTATACCATAACCTGGCATTGTCTTGAAGGAAATATTTTGTTTCCCAAGAGAGCTGCTGTAATATAATCCATTGCCACCAAGACAGCTACATTTACGTGTCCAGTTTATGGGTCATCCTTGTATAGGCACAGAAAGGGGTAGTTCTCCCACGTGCATTTTGTGTCATTACCTTGTCACTCAGTTTTGCAAGTTCATTCTGCAAGTCTTTGTAGATGGATATTGAATATGAATATAAGGAAAGTCTCTGAAAAGTGACTTAAAAGCCAGAAATGTTCTGGCTTTTATTAAGTGTTCTTTTAAGGGCCAGGAATACTGCATATTAAATAACATGACCTTTAGTGCCAATCTCTTGATGTAATTAGCATCGGTCTTCTCACTTAAGAGACTTCTGTATGTCAAGTGGCAAGTTCTTTCTTGGCACAGTGCTGCTGAGTGGGAAGACCTCTTGCCTAGGCAGTGTAACTGTGCACGTTGTGCTTTGGCTGTTACTCACTTCAGTTTCTCATTGATTCTAGGCTTGATTGGATGGAAAGTATATATTTTTTTAAATCCTTTCTGTGTTTACTTTGAAATGTAAAAATATCCCTCAGAAATCACGGGATTATATGTCTCATAGCTGGAAAGTGCTAATGGGTTCATTGGTTGTTTCTTTAAGTAGATGCACTGTTCCTTGCAGATACATTGTTTGCAAAGTCAGTGACATGACCAGAGAGCATTTTCTGTCCAGTTAAATGCTGCTTGATTATTTGTCGCTATCTTGTTGTTCTTGATTGGAACTATATTAAACTAAGTATCTGCAGAGATCTTAGTTTGTCTTTTAATTAAAAAATTATACTACTTTTTTATCTACTTACCTGTGCCTGCTGTTCATAAGGGATCATTTGGATGTAAAACAGCTTAAATTAAACCTTGTGAGTTTCCACTCTTATTCACCTGCTTGTCTTTAACTTCTTCAGCTTCTGAAGTGTAATCCTGCTTTTCTTCCACGTGAAGTTTGTCCTTGGCTTTACTTCCCCATCTTTGGGTCCATTTAGTTTGGTGGGTGTGTTTTTCATGTCCATGGAGCCTCATCCCTGTGGCACTTCCATGTGAACGAGGATTTCTAGAACAGAAGTGGAGCTTCTGGAGGCAGCGATTCCTCTACCCTCCAGGGTCTTGGCTTCTCATGGTGTTGAGGACCAGCTGGTAGGTGTGTATGGCAGTGGAGAATTCAGTAAACCTTAATCTTGGATTGATTATTTCCTCTATGACATGAATAAGAAAGCTTTAGTATTACTTGAAGTGTTGGAGTGCATCTTCCAGAGGAAGTGCGGCATTGAGCAGTCACCGATGACGGTGGAATAACGAGTACAATCTGTTGTCTCGTTCATTGAGGGTTGTTTGTCATGAGCACTGAACGAATGGAGTGCTTTGCACAAGTGATAGTGTGCATCATGTAAATGAAACACAGGGAAAACATTTTAGGAACAGTGGTACAATAAAGTTGTCCGTGCGTGGTCCCGTTGATCCCAGTGGGATTACTGACAAGAAGGCACCATTGAATGTGAGTTGATGATACAGGAATCTGGCTGCTCAGACACATGTCAGTGCCCCATTTGTGTTGCCCTCAGACCCCCGCTTCATTTCATTGTCACCATCCCATGGTATATGCCAGTACTGCTGCCAGCACACAGTATCCTCCTGCCTTGTTGTCTTGGCTGCACATGGTTGACCTCAAGCTCCTTCCTTATCACCAGCAGTAGCATTCCTACTGCATCAGATTGAGGAATGGATATACAATAAAAATGATTAGTTTTTTGGGAGAAGGAGATGGTTTTCAGTCCACCAGTTCCCTAGTGCTGGTGTGCAAATCCCTACAGCAGCATGAGGGAGGAGGCAAGTTGGGGGCAGGAGGGCAGTGGGGTTAATGTTTCTTGTAATATCAGGTTTTAATATCATTTTGTACTGATGTGGTACACATGCTACTCTTGGTTAAAAAGTCCAGGGTGATGAGTTAAGTCCTTACCTGGTGGTAGCTAGGCCACTTGTTATTATATGAGGCTTTTCAGCCTGAAGGCCTGTTTTTCAAGTATTCATAATTTTAAAGTTTGCATAAAAAGCATATCCCTTTGCTTACTAAGAGTGGGTTTTTTTTCACTGGAGGGAATAAGATCAAGAAACGAAAGAAAGATGTAGAAAAAAAGGGAAAAGGTTGCCTTTTTTTCTGAAAATAGATGGTTTTAATTGTTGACTGAACTCAGTGTTACTTCTGGGCAACAGTCACAGATTTTCTAGGGTCTGTGGAGAGATTTCCACAGATTTTATGTGAGTCAGCAGTTCAGAAATAGAACCTAAATTGCTGTTCACACTCTGGACAGCCTGATAAAATTACTTTCTTTTTTATTTTGAGGTTACAAGTTATTAGAAAAATAGAGAAAAAATATAGAAAATATTTTTGTTATGATTTTTCTTAGACACTCTACTTAGAGCCTTTTCACTAGCAGATGCAGTTCATACTAGGTAAGAACCAGGAGCAATAGCTTTGTATTTCCTGGAATTCCTTTTAAGTCTGTTTTCTATGAGTTTCAAGTTTAGTTCATGCTAAAGAGGTTGCCTGTGCTTCTTTGGACAGCACTCTTAATGATTCTCTTCAAAAGTCTGTCATCAGATACTTGATGACAAAAATTAATGTTGCAATGGAAGCCAGTAGGGAGAACTTCTGATTGATCTTCTGTTCAAAAGTTATTGGCAGAATGACATATTGTCAGAGTAAGGAACATTTTCAGTTACATCCTCAGTATTTGGAGAAGCAGTCAAAATGCTGTTGTTAATTGTGAACAGTCTAACTTTGGAGCTTGGATCCCTCACTCTTCTGGAGTCCAATGATTCTTATATGAAATAAGTAAATTGAATACTATGCACTTGGCTGTGTGGGTGTGTTTTGGATGAGATCTTAAAAACTGAGATGGTGTTTATTCTGTGTGGGTGTTATAGATGCCCCTGTTACGCTATATGCTGTTTGCAAGTTACTTAGTACTATCTACCCTTTGAGATGACTGCATTTCAGTAATGTTAAGTGTACATAGTTGCAAAATGTTTTGGGTTCCTTCAGAGCAGTCTTCCACGTGAGACTGTCTGTTGCACGTATTTATTGTGCCTGTTGCTGTAGTGTTCCACACCATTTGTCATCATTGTTTATTGCATTCATGATGGTTACTGTGTTAATCACATAGTTTCAGAAAGTAATCATCTGTTTAATATTTTGAGCTGGCATGGTTTAAGTTTCACCCAGACTTTTATAATGATGTGAAAAAATTTAGTTGTGAGTTGTTCCCTGGCCTTCAGAAAGTGCATTAGTGATTGCTGGGAGCCTTGACTTATCCCTGTTACTGAAGCAAGCTGCAGATATGCAAGACTCCATGGAATAAAAGCCATGCAACATCAGGCAAGTATTCAGTTTTCTGAAAGCCCAGGATTTTACCCTTTTATGTAGCATTTGTGACTCTTCCTTTGGAATCCCTCAAAGTCAGACAAAATTATCATTTATAATAATCCTATTGGGGTGTGTTAGTCCACAATTTGTATTAATACTCAACAAAGGCATAATAATAGGTTAATACAGAGGTAATGTGTGGAGCTAAAGACAGCTTGGCCTGCAGATATTTCCATGGCAACAGAAAGGTCCCTACAGATGTCTTCTTTCTAAACCTGATGCTGTTTATTAAAGGCTGTCTGTAGTACAATCTGTAATTATCATTAGCTAAAGAAAGGTTGTGAACGTGGGTGTACTGCTTCTCTGACTGATTTGTTTAGCACAGCTTTGAAATACAGTTACAAAAGAATATTAAAAACCTGAGATCATTTAGCTGTTTCTCTCTGCAGGTAAGCTGAGACTTCATTTGAGACTGTTGGCTAATCTGAGTGAAGTATCCGAACAGCAGTACAAGGATGATAGTTTGAAATGTTGACAAACTCTTTTGGCACTATGATTATTAAAGATAAAAGAACATGAGAAGCATGCTGGACAAATTAAAGAATGCAGAGCTGCAGATAGTAAGGGATGTAGTGCACAACAAAATATTGTTTTGTAAATAGCAAAAAGCTTCTGCAAGTAAACAGAGAAAAAGGAAATTATCAGACTGTTACCTGGAGCAGAAGTTGAGAAAATAATTGAAGACAGAAGAAGTTGGAATAGTAATCTACCTGTCTTCTGTCTTTACAAAGAAGGCTGATTGGGATAAGCTACTTTACATGGTTGAAGTTAACAGCAAGGTGGAAGGAACACAGGCCAGAAAAAGGAAAGAACAGGCTAAAGAGCGCTTGCAAGTTACGAACATTCAGGTTTGTAAGCTTAAGGTGGAGTTTATTCTTTTCTACCCAAACAACTAATTGAAGCAGTTTTCAGTCCAAGAAAATTACCTTGTAAGAAACATAAAGGACAGGTGGGCAAATCCCAATCCCAAAAGAGGGCACATAGAGAGTATGTTCTTAAAAGAGACAAGGAAGATGTTGTGATTGCATACCATTCAAACAAATTTGGCACCTTGAAAGATGTTTAGACACATAACTCTTCAAAAGCACGTGCTCATGGGTAAGTATAAGCTGATGTTTTATGGCAGTTTTGTAATAAAGCACATGGACTTTAAGTCTTCTAGTTGGTTACGGTACTGAGCACAGAAATGTAATGATGGAATGTAGTGAGCTTATGAAATGGGCTTTATAAAATTTCTTCTTGAGATAGAATGACTTGGTGACACTGTACCTCAGCTGGGGTGAAAGAACAGTCCAAGTGTTTCTTCTTGACTTCATTAAAGCTCTGATTGGAGTCATGTATGACATCTCAGAAACAAGCTGGAAGATTTACAGTTTATGAAAATATTACTATGTGGATGACTGCAGACCTACACAAGCATGTGATGTGAATGTCTGCAAACAGATTAAATGGTGGTGGTAATCTGTCTAACAGAGGGATGTATATCTGGTGGGGTTATCAAATTACGGATGGTAAGATGCAGTTGAACATAACCATGGGGTCACAGGATAGTTGGGACAGGAAGGCACTTCAGGAGTAGGACCACCCAGAACAGGTTGCTTAAGGCTGTATCCAGTCCATGTGTGCGTATCTCCAAGGATGGAGGCTCCACAACCTTTCCTGGCAACTTGTTCCAGTGTTTGATCATCCTGATGGTACAAAAGTTTTTTTCTTATGTTTAAATGGAAATTTCTGTGCTTCGGTTTATGCCGTTGCCTCTTGTCTTATTGGGCACCATTGCAAAAGGTCTGGCTCCATCTTCTCTACTCCCTCTGATAGGTATTTGTTATAAACATTAGGATCCTTCTAAATGCTCTCTCCAGCTCAGAACCAGTTACCCAGCTGTTCCTTCTGGCTTGGAACTGACATTATCCATCCATTCCCTCCAGCTGGGAACTGCCACCACGTTCACTTGACCGGAAGGAATGCCTTCTTCCTGAAAGAGACTCCCTTCTTCTCCCCTTGTCCCTGGCAATGACATGAGATGGTATAGAATAAAATTCCATGTCCTGGCTGTGCCCCTTTCCTGCTGTACTTCAGAAATTAACCCTGTCTTGGCCAGAACCAAGACAACAAAGCCTGTGAACTTCCAGCTGGACTGCAAGCATTGTAGAAGACCAGATTAATATTGGTAAGCTGGAGGTGAGATCCAGAATCATTTAAGAGGAAGATCAGTACAGAAAAATAAAAAATAATTTTATACTGGGAAATGAAGTCAGTAAATGCATAGCATAAACTAACTGGAAAAACATTCATTTAGTCTAGAAAGGAGTAAAAAGGGCAGCATCCAAATTTTTTAAAAGGCTGTTTATAGGCAGCAAAATAAATATTTCATATTCTCTAAGAGTATGATGAGAAAATTTAGTTTTCCCAGGAAAAAACATGTAACTTTGATGATAGCTAAGCACTGTTAACAGGTTCTAAGGTTGTAAAATCTTAGTTCTCAAAGTTTTAACATTCAGTTGAACAAACCTTTCTAAACAAATCTTTTTCAACTTCTAGGACAACAAGTCATTAGTTTCTACCTTATTATCGTGTGCGATCTTACATTTCTAAGCTGCTGTGATCTACAAAGTTATTTTTCATTGTTGTGAGGGGTGGGGTCTATCCTTTGAATGTGCTATAGGATGTGGTCTGTCACTGTTATGATAGAATTTGTTTTCTTAAATGCTTGGCCTGGTTTTCAGTTTGGAACTGAAGCAAATGTGAAGACTTGAGTCAGTAGTCAGAATTAGGGCGATCCTGTAACTCCTGGTAGTGTGCGCATGTCTGATTAGGGGCCAACTCTGTCATTACTAGAGGAAAACATTTAACAGCGGTCCATTTTACAGTGTTAATAAATTATGCCCTCATGAGTTTTGCTCACTTGTTTGCCTAGAACTGACATTTAAATTTCTAGCTCAGTCAGAAGATGTTAGTTGATATTCATGGTAAGGTTCACATCTGCATTGGAAATTTAGTGATTTTGGCAGCTAGGTAAACAGCGAGTAAGAGGGGTGGAGAAATGCGGCAAATAGATTTTTGAAATTATTTTTTAATAATAATATCTTGCATGAATAATATGGTACAGTGCTCTTCTGTTCATATTGATAGAGAGGCATTTTGCCTATTACTGTGTGGTACAAGATCTCAGCTGAGAGGGGAACAAGAATGCACCACTCCAATAACAGAAAATCTGCTAAAAACAGACAGACGTCTCTGTGTACCTTAAGATGAGCATATCAGCTTTAGATTTATTGCTAGCCTGTCTCAGCAGAGCTTTGCCAGTGCCTAATCAATGTGTGAAACTTGCCAAAAATTAAAGAGAAATTCTGACTGCTTCTACAGCATTTAAAACGAAAAGGAAGTAACTCAAACATCGAAGACAGAAGCTACATACAGTTGAGCAAGTACTTTTGCCTTCCTCTTCTTTTACTTTTTGATCATCGTTTTAGCATCTCTTGAAGATGATTTTATTTTATTGATTATGAAGTTAATTGCAAATTATATCTGGGCTAGTGTCTGTGGGGAGAAGAGGAAAGAAGTGGTCTTGCAAACATGGGGCTATTCCTTGAGCCTTGTGAACCCCAGAGCATTTTGATTCACTTATTTTCTCAGAGCCTTACAACTATTTTGTGCTTAATTGCTGCTTGCCTTAATTGCAGGAAGATTCCTGGGGGATTGTCTGTTTTATTTGAATTAGACAGTGATGGTTACACAGTTCTAGAAGTGTGAAAGCAGAGCTCCTGATGTACTTGCTTGAGGCTAGTCAGTCTCTGAATTGAATGATGAGTTGACGTATTTACTTTTTAACCGTGTCTCATGCTGAATACACTTTCTTAATGTTGTAAGGGCTTAATAATCTACTAGTTTTAATAAAAATGAAAACAAAAACCGCAAGACTTTATTTGCAAAGCTTTTGATTGTAAATTAAATGGAGAATGAAGTAGGCACTTGCCTCAGCCTCTGTGCTTTATGCAAGCATAGATTAAGTGACTGGTGCAGCTATAATCTCTGGCATCTAGATGAGGTGAGTAACATAATGCAATTAATACAGTCCTTCGTTCCCTAGTGGTGTTGGCAGTGGGAGTTTGGATTTTGTATTGCCTTGGGATGTAGAAAATTCTGTCACAGGACAGAGGCCCCTTCTTATAGGAGCTTGTCCTGTTTCTGGCTCCCTAAGCCTGAAAGAAATCCTGTCTTTTATTCTGTAGACTACTCAGTGAAAAAGCATGTCTGTATTGGAACACATAGCTATTTCAGTTTATTTTCCAAGTGTTCTTCAGCACAAGAGTGGCTTAATCCATACTGATTTAAACTCCCCATAGTTTCCATCAGGTACAGGAGGGTACAGGAAAGCTTTTCTGAAGGATTTTGGTGTCTCAAAGTTGTACATGACATAAGCCAAAGCATTTGAATGTGACACTTTGTGTTACATTGCTTGCTTGCTTGTACATCAAGCGTCAGAGAAATACATGGGTTTTATGCCCTGTTTGTATGTCCCAGTCATAATTACAGTCAAAAAAGGGCAGTGGTATATTTGGTGTGCCTGTTAACATCAGTGTGAAGTTTGCATTTTCTGCTCTGTGGGAGTTACAAACATCTAGCAGTGCTACAGTGAGAGCAGTGCTGGAGTAAACTGGGGGAGTCTGGGATACTGTGGGTTTGTGGACACTTTCAAGTCTTTCCTTAAATAGTCTTTGAAAACAAAAATACCATGACAGCCATCGTGTTTCACTCAATTCTGATCTGGTATTGTGTTTTAAATACTTAAAGCGATGTGGTCACTGCTTGCAACTCAAAACACAAACTAAAGAAATTCCAACGTTTTTCTTTCAAGTGCTGTGTGCTGCTGTTTTGCACACTCTGTGCATGTCCAAATCCGAGAGCTGCTGCTTGGCATTTCACTCTTCCCTGGGTCATTTAAGGTAACTCCTTAGCTTCAAGTGTTGCAAAGAAAATGAGCTTCATACACTTGCATTTAAAAGCTTAGATAACTTCAAAGTTGGTTGGAGACAAGCTTGATTTTGAGATACCTTTCTGTAGCAGTCATTGTAATAGGTTTCTGAATGGTGTCAAACTGCAAGGCAGCTGTTACCTGCAAGAACTGTGTTTATTACTGCTAGAAAGTAGTAGTGAAAAGGAAGGACTTTGAAAGGAAATTGATAGTTAGCCAGCAAGGGATCAGAGTTGAAAGTGCCTGAACAATGAGGGTGCTCTGGAAAATACGCAAGTTTTAGAGGTGGAGGGAGATAACACGTCAGTGGGCTTTGCTGTACCATGTGAGCCTGAGTTCACAATCTAGTTTTTGCAAGCATGTCAACTTTACAGTGAGTAGGGTTCAAATGTCAAAACTCAAGATACATCTGTCTGCAGGATTCTAGCTATACTACAATTAAAATTTAGCTTAAAAGTAGTAAAAATAACCCCAAATGCTGTCTAATGGAAGGTACTGGAAAAGTACTGAACTAGTATATTTCACTTACAAAGACTTCATATAAGCTTGCTATTCTTTGGTGGGGGGGCAAGGGGGGAAGAAGGAGAAAGCCCTAAAGAAGGAATTTGAATTAGAGTATCTGTCATGATGTTGCTTTCTTTTTAAAAGAAACTCTACTTGCTACTGAATAGAAAAAAGATGTCTGTGGGTTTGGTTTCTTTCTTTGCTTGCTTACTTGTATTTTTTCAAACTTTCTAGATTGAATGGAGTGTTAGAGGACCACTTTCTCCTTGTTTTCTAACATCACTTTTGACATAGAAAAGTTGAGAGACACTAAACAAGCGTAGTCCATGCAAGTGTTTTGGGTTTAGATTGCCTTTTCAGACAAGTTTCTGGATTTTTGGGCTTCTGGATTGTTGGCGCATATATTTGGTTGAATCCACTCACCAGGGCACAGGGAGTGTCTGCTGTTGAATTTTCAATATTTACATTGTATATTTCCTGACTTCAGATATTGAAATTAATAATCTGTGGCCCATGTCTGTGGCTGTGGTTAGAACATTTCTGCATGCAAAAAATTCATCAAGAATGCCACCTAATTTTTGTGAAGTTTTCAGTTTCAGACTATGAGCTCTTTTTTCGAGATCAGAATGAAACCCTGTTGCCCACAGAGTGTTGGTAGTGATTGAAAACAGCTCCTAATTTAAAAACTGGCTTCTCCTTGGTGCAGAATTTCTGGTATCAAATTTAATCTCTCTCCTGCTGTTCCAGTGGTTGTCCCAGCATGTCTGAGAAGAAAGTCCAAGTAAATTTTGGAAGATGTTTCAAAAGTGCATGAATCAGTAATTCTGGACAAGAAGGTAGTTTCAGGGGCAGCACTGGGGAGCTAGTGAGAAGACCATGCTTTTATTATGGTTTAAGTATGGAGTGCAGGGTAGAGCAAGGAGAGGCTGTGCCGTGTGATCTCTGTGGGTGGCAAGAGATAATGTTTAATGTGTGGGAATGGCCTTTGGGGACATAGTCTTTATAATGGTATCTGATTTAAAACTAAAAATATGACTTGCTGCAGCCCTCTAAGATAGCTTGTAATTCCGTGCCCTCCCGTCTGCTCCAAGAGCCACATGATGATGTTTGATAGAAATGGATTTAGCTGCTGTTGTAACTGGCAATGCCATATCTGTTATTTCCCTCAGGTTTTCTCTCTTCTTTGGCCTTTGTTTCCCCAGATGTCTTTCTGTGGCGTCTCCTGTAAATGCAATTCTTGTCCCTCTGTAACTGCAAACCAGATGGAGTTGGCTGTAGTTACCACTACTTCTATCCAGTTCTGGCGAGAAGATAGGAGTAATGTTCTTTCCAGAGACTTTGTTCCATACCTCCAAACATTTTGAGTACTTCAGTTACTTCTGAAATTTCTTCACTTGGCTTTTAATACCTAGTTGTGTAGCATAGAAGAAATAAAAAACCAGTAAAAATAGGGTCTGTTAGGAAAGGAGATATTTAGATAATATCAAGATGATCATAAATGTATGAAGAAAGAAGAATGTAGACCATCCTTCTCAGAAGGACTTGTTGATGACTACATGAAAGTGGCTGATGGTTCACTAGAGAGCTGACAGTGCTCCCAGTGCAACTCAGGCCTTTGCCGAGGGACGTATCCTGTTGGACAAAACCACACATGTGGGCCGACTGCTAGGAAATAAACTTATGAACTTGCATTAATTACTGACACATTCTCTTTGAAGCCTACTGGAATACCCAAAGGAACAAACTGATGTAAAATTCATGTCAGAGTTTTCTTTAAATGGATCCTTTCCTAATAACGCTGTAAATTCAGTGAATTATGAATGCTGTGTATGGGGGAGGCGCATGGATGTAGCACAGAGGGAACAGAGCTGAGGTGAGGGATTTCCACATTTCTTACAAGCCCCTTTGGCCAGTAACATTAAGGAAGCAGCAAAGAAGTATTTAACTCATGTTTGAGATTGCCCTACAACCTCTGTCTTTGCGAGTTTGGTAATTTTTAGGTGTTTAGATTTGTTGTTTTATACTTGCACCTTGTAAAAAGAATGATTGATGCAATTTGCAAGTATAAAAAGCTTTTGGAATTGAGGGTGATTTATTTCTGAATGCTTTTTACCTCTTTAGTTGTGATGATTTCAATAACTGTCTGAAGATTAAACTTCTTTACTTTCTCTGGTGGATGAATCAGTGACAGGATCAAAACACTGAAAAGCAGGATCAGGAACTGTTTGACCTGTCTTGAAGACTGAGACAGAACAAAGCCTCTTAGATTTCTTCTGCTTGCATACATTTTTCCTGTTACTTTTTGTGCACCTTTTAATTGATTTATTTCTGTGTTAGCAGAAATTCTTGTGCCTTGAGTACCAACGAGCTTTACAAGTTGAAACTCAGATGTGTCCTACAAACCCTACAAGTTTTCCTTGGAAATGGAGTAATTCGGTAATTTTCAGAAGATTTCTCAAAGATGAAACACATTTCAATACAGAAGCTTTGCGAAGCTATGTTGTGTTTTGTTTGCAGATCTTCTAAGTCTTTGAAGAGTTTTGACAGTGCTGTACTTCTGAGTCTCAGCTGGGCCTGAGCTGAGATCATACTTGGGGATATCTGAAGATATCAGAAATAGGGTTGGTTTGAAGGACAGACTGTTTCAGTTGACTGCAATTTTCCTGATTTTAAACGAGCATTTAATTTTCCCTGGGACATAACCATAGGTTCTGGTGAAGGCCATTTTACTCAAGTCAGTTCATTCACCCCCAGTGCAAAAATGATGCAGAGAGTTTCTTGGAAAGTTTGTGCCTCTGACTCTTTCCCCTTCCAGTAATCTGTGCTGCAGCAGTTGGGAGGCTGGAGCAGAATAACCTTCTGTGGTTAACTGACAGAGAAGAAAGGAATGGAAGGAACCATTATTTTCCTGTCAAGATTTCCTTGAAACAAAGAGGTGTGGAATTATGCATGCTGAGGGGTGTCTTTGGTCCTTTGATTAACAGCAGAGGCCCAATTTCGCTATCAAAAGCATTCTTAATTATAAGCCCTGTTGAAAAGGCTGCCTTGAACATTGAAGAAATGACATTACAGAGCACGGCTGTCTGGGCTTAGGTGATCTGCAAGCATTTTGTGGGAGTGTTTTATTAAGAATGTTGGAAGTACACTGAAAGTAAAAGAGGAAACCAGAAATATGTTATTTGTTTTACTTTAATCACAGCAGAAAGTGTTGCATCACTGAGGAACTCGAATAGCTGTTCCTTGCTTGAGTGTGAGAAAGCTTGCTGCTTTGCTGCCCTAGCAAAGCCTGATATTCTCCCCCTGCAGCTGGTGACATAATGTGTATCACAAGGTCTTCTCAAATAAAAGACATCCATCTTGGTTATTTTATGAGTCTGCTGATTAAAGAGATTTTATTGTAATTACTATGACTAAAAGGCTGCAGCAGAAGATGGAAATGTTAATTTACAATCTGCTTGCTGACCAAGTGTCATGTGATAATGGATTGGGACAGACTGTGGTTTGCAAATGGACCTGAATATTTGAAACCACTAATTTGAAGTGGCAGATACAGTGCCATCATGCAGGTTCCAAAAGGGACACATTTGATTAACCGGCTGCGGTGCGGCAGTGGTTGTGTGACAGGTTGGTTGGGAAATTATCACCTTTGGTTTTACACTGGTGGCAGCCATGCACATGGTAGAGGAGGAGAGAGAAGAAACAGAAAGACAGACGAACAGGGCTTGAAGGTAAATCTCTGCTCTATAGTAAGCAGACTGTGCTCCAGACCCACCACAGCACTTACAATTTCAATTTCCCTTAAACAACGGGATTTGCATACCTGTCTAGATATATAGATCAGCTCTTTAATTCTGTCTCTTAAATATGTGTATATAGTCACAGATGTTGTATTTTCCCAGCTGTAGCATTGGCCCTGCTCTTTTTTCAGAGGCCTTATAATTGAGGATGCAAGGTGTCAGGCACCCACACTCTGATCTTGTGTCAAAAATTGGAACATTTTATAGATGTGGGCTCAGGTGTTTCAGACAGTAATAGTGGTGGTAGCCTTATAGCAGTTTGAATGGGTTTTACTGTTTCTATGGAAGTTTTGAAATAAAATATTCCATAGCAGAGGGATAATCCTTCCTGAAATCGCCCATCTTGGTCTATATATCCTGTTAAAAAGATTATCCTTATGTGTAAACTTACAAAACAATTTCTTCATATTTTAGTTCTTTATGTATGTTACTGAAGCCTCATGTACAGCAGGTTACAGGTTAATTTATTTGCAATACTGTTCAGTCTTGTTACAGGCTCTTAGTACATGACTGTACTGAAACTTTAATTGTAACTGCCTTGAACTAACAATAAACAAAAAGAACATCAAATGTTGAAGTTCTTATTCTGGAAAGTGATACTATATTATGGAAAGAATAGTTTGCAGTGCAGAACACCTTGCTGTGTTTATATGGTGGTTTTTGAAGTAAAATTTTTCAACTGGCAACTGTAAAAAGAAGTAATGTATCCAATAGCATCCTGCAGAATTTTGTGGATTTAAAAAAAAAAATTACTACTGTTGTGTATGATAATTTATACACTATAATTTATACACCAAAACAGAACTTACATGCAGGTTCAGGACAACTGGTAAAGGGGTGTTTAGGTAGATAACATTGCTTTATAGAGTGATGTATGACGTGTTTCTGTGTCATCCTTTCAATTATGTATGATTTGTAAATGATCAATTACAATTGTGCTCCTGTGTTGACAGTGGAAAAGAGGAGCAGCAACAACTTTGTGGTATTAGGTCTGTTCTACACACTGAAGGATTGTGGGCTGGAAGCAACAAATGTGTATTGTATGTTAGGGATTTGTTTCTGGGAAGTAGTCACCACAATATATTGTATATTCAGCACAGAAATATTCCTTGCTGAATGTTGTGAGTGGCTACTGAATTTCTGAAGGAGATATAAAAAATAGGAAGCCAGAGCTGAAAAAGGCATCTTAGTGATTGGCCCCTAAGGAGCAGATTCATGAGCACAGCTTGAAATCTAATGGGATTAGAGCTGGTGTTATTAGAATTCACTCTTTTCTCTTTTGATCTTCGACAGTGTTAGGACAATATTAGGCTTTTGGTGGTGTCTTAAGCAGAAATGAGTTGAAAATTCTCAAACTAAAATGTATTGGAATATTGACAGGAATAGTAGTAAAAACTTAACTGGCTAAAAAGGAAGAAGTGGTTCTCCTTAGTGTTTTTTTGGTTGCTTTTTTTTGGTTGTTTTTTTGGTTGCTAAAGGGTTTGCAATGGTAAAAAATCCAGAGGAAAAGTAGATATTTAAGTGACATCTATGTTTCATAGGGTTTTTTTAGTTGTTCTGCAGGTCACTGAGTAGAAACTCTGAGTCAAAGAGTAGACCTGGCCTCAAAAAATTTGTCTTTATAATATATTCTTTATACTTATATCTTTATATGTAAATATATATTAAAAATATAAAAATTTATATGGTCTGATTATAAACACATATCTATCTGTATACAATGATATTTAAATATTTAAATTTATATTTTATACTTTTTGCATGTGTATTTCTATGTAAATAATAATTGTTGTTCCAGTCTTCTTGATGGATCCCACAATGAATGGAGTTGGGTTGGACATTAACGTAAACAGATGCATTTTCAGGCTTGAGCTTATATAAAAGCATTGTCACTTGTTGATAAGAGTTTAAAGTCAGAATGAAAAGGATGGAGTAATTTGGTAGGTCGTGGCAAGGCAGATGTTTAAATTTATGAGGTGCCCATTTTGGGGTGGCAAAAGTAGTCTGCTGTGTTTGTTAGGGATTCTGGATTCCACCATAGTAAATGCTACAGCAAAAGCACTGATCTCACCCATTCACTACCCTGAAGCGCATATGATGTGTTTATTGACTTTGTCACATCTCTTAATGCTGAGGCAAAATGTCAGTGGATCTGTTATAATTTTATTAGTGTGTCACTTGTGATACAGCTGATACGCCACAGAAAATAGTTGCTGACCTATATGTGATTATCCTGTGACTGAGAGAGCTGCTGTGATGGAAATTTGTGTTCAAGAGACCATGGAGGATGTACCAAAAGACTGGGTCGGTCCTTGAACTAATGCCAGATTCTGAGTTGAGGGGCAAGAGGGCAGGAGGGCAGTAAATCTTGACAATGCACAGCACTGCTGAAGAGCACGTGCACTGTAGTGCCAAATAAAGATACTGCACCTCACTGCCATCAGTGTGGGTTTGGAAGGTAGCTGCAGTGCCATTTCTGGCGCATGATGACATCGGGTAGGTCTCCTGGCCCTGGTCCCAGGCAGCCTGTGGTGAGGCTGCCAAGGGCTTTGTGGGGAGCATGATTTTGGAGATGTGCTTCAGCTGAATATATGAAAATGTTGTTCAGTCATATTTTTCCAATTTTCGCACATTTATTCAAAGTTTTGACAGGACTTTGAAGTATTATTTTGTGATGTGACTTGACTTCAATTTCAAGTGGCTCACAAGGGAGGGGACCTAGCTTTCTCCCTTGATACCAGTGTTGACACCTTGCATGCCTTCATTGCATCCTCAGTCTTGTTTTCACTTGGAAGGAAAAGGTGATCTTTATTGACTATAAACCGACTTCTGGAAATCTCCTGGCAAGTAGTCCCACATTTCCAGAACTTGATGTGTGTCTGGCAAATGATAGTGAGCAGTACTGCTCACAGCAGCCTTTGGCCATAAGATCTTCTGATCTCTCCAAAGCAGTCTCTTGACATGACTCTACCAGGAGAGGTGTTCATTGTCCGCTATCAGCCCCTTGCATAAAAGAGGTTTTCTGTGCAGTGAATGTACCAGCACTGTGTGGCTGGGATAAAAGCGGTGATTCATCACCCAAAAATAAGTGCTGTGCTGATTATAGCTGCCAAATACTCAGTCATCAGTTTCCTCCCTGTTAAGCATTTGCCACCTCTCTGAGTATGGTGTAAGCAGATGGAGGGCGGTGAGAGTTAACCATTGATGAAGTCAATCATTGCTGGAGTGAGTGGGGGTCATGTAGCTGCCCCGAGGCTTTTGGGTCTGCAGTCCTCCCCTTTATTTGGCCGTAATCTTGGCAGTTTAGGCAAGCAAAAAGCTGCAGCTTATTGTTCTTGGAGAAGAGTTAAATTAAGTTGCTATTAATGGCAATTAAATTTGGTTTTCAGGTTTGCCATCTTCTTCATCAGAAATTGTTACCCCATAAGGTGGAGCAATTCATCGACTTCAGTGCCGAACTGACCTTGGTCTCAGGCACCTGTGCTATTTGGTAACCACACAAGTGGTGTATTATCTTTCCATTTGTTTTATATCTGTAGTAATAGTATGTAAATCACAAATTGTATCAGGTTATTTTGTGGCTTCAGTAATATAAACTCAGACAATATTTTAATTTTCAGTAGTTCTATGATACACTGTAGAACAGAAAAAACAGCAATTCACATGTGCCCTGCTCATTCTTTCTAATCACACATGTTTTTAATTTTCCTTTTCAAAGATGTCTCCGTCATGAATGCAAATAATGAACTTTGCTCCATTTTATCAAAGTAATACATTCTTATAGAGATATTTTTATTGTGCTGGTCACTTTAGAATTTTCTGTTGAGAATAAATTTAAACACTTCACTGGTTTCTGGTATTAAATATGCTTAATAATGGTAGTTCTCTTGATTGCTCTAAAGGTGTTAATTCCCTTCCTGGGAAAGCCAAGCTGAAGTTAAAATTCAGGATTTTGAACATCCTTGAAGTCTAATGCCTTTTAAAAGCCTATAAATGGTGCCTCATTTAAAGAAGAAGAAAAGAAGTCTTTCTGAAACATCCTATTGTCAGCTCTGTTTTAGTTTGGATGAGTAACACTGAGCTATTTGTGCTCCCTACTGTGCTTTTAATATTTTTACTGCAGCTTCATTCTGACCCATGTGTACCTTTGGCCAAAAGTTAATCTGGACAAAACGAAAGAGATATTGGCAGATGGAGGAAATCAGGTTTTCTCAATGAGATTTTCCTTTTATAGAGATACTTTCCTTCCCTTCTTCATTACCTACCCACCCTGCAGCTTGAGGTCTACAGTTAAGAGTTAGAAAGGGGCTGATTATGCAGCTCCCAACATAAAGCCTTGCTTATCCTTTAGAATGTTTTAATTAGGGTGAGAGATCTCTTTTTTCACCATACAGGTGGAATATTTGAAAAATCACCAAGGGATGTGTTTTCTTACCTTAGTTTTAGCCATTTCAATGCATGTATGTAAGCTGGTAGCTGGACCTGGTTAATGAGGGGAAGCTTTTTTAGGTGGAAGCCCAGATCTCATGCTTTGGGGAGACAGCAGTCCTACCCAGCCCAGGAGCTCTCTGGCCTCTCCTGACTCTACTGATTATGGGCAAAGATTACTTTCCCCTAGCTCACCTGTGAACAATTATATTGTAGACATTGAAATGCAGGATCAGCGAATATTAGCCTGCCTGAAGCCTGTTTGTGGTACACCATTATGATGGCAGGTCCCAGTGGATTTTTAAAAATATTCAAAGTATACTCTCCCCAGATATTCATACTTAAGTCTAACACATGTTATTGTAATGATAAAATCAATTTGACACACTCCTTTCGCCATTAGTATATTTTCTGGATTTTACCTTGTGTAATGTAGGTTATTGGTTTATTGACTTAAGCTGTAGTGTTTTATTGAGTTTATTTGGTTAAGTTAACTTGAAGTGAACTAAAACCCAGCTCTTAAAACTCACAGCAAGATTCCAAGAGGCATGTTGACCCATGAATACCATAAGTAGAGTAATATTTGTAACTAAGTACCTCTCAAATTTTCGTAAGCTACTTACCTGTTGAGGAAGGAGGTTTGTCTGGATTAATTCAATAGCAGTCACATACCAGAAATACCATGTTATGATAATTTAAACAGATAATATATTCTGGGGTTTTAAGCTGTTTTATTCTAGCTTTTTTTTATTTTATTTGCATATATCCTTTTGCCTGAGGAATAGAGTTCAGTGCTAGTTGTGGTTTTGAGATCACCTTGCCCAGGGATCTCTTTCCCTCTTGGTACGTTGAACACTCCTCTGTAGCGCCAATGCAAGACCAGGGATTTTAAAAGGAGGGCTTGCTTTTCCTAATTTTTTTTTTCTTAGATCCTCCAGTTATGAGCTAGGTGAACTGAATGAGTTAATCTATTCAAATTTCTCTCTGTTTCGTGTAATTTTAATTTTTTTTTATTCTCCCTTAGTTTTTAAGTGTTCTGTGTCATCACCAAAAATGTATATGGAAGGAAAATGAGTGGCATACTTCTCACTATTTATATACCATGGATCTGACCTTTTTGACAGATGTGAAATATTGAAGGTGAGACCCAGAAACATCTGTTCCCCAGGAGGATTTGACTGCTCATTTGAGTATAGCCTGACTAGTTCTTTTACTGGACAAAGCTAATCTGGAAGGGAAATACTGGAAAAAATGGCTCACATCATTCACAACCTTTAATGCATGAGAGGCCTATTGAACTCAACACGAACTTGATGAAACCTTTCCAGGCACCCCCAGTTACTGTATTTGTTGCCTTTGTTGTACACAATTGCTACTGCAAGTGCTGCATTATCATCCTAAGACTTATTTTGGTATCTTGAAAGAGTTGTAAAGTAAACTAATTTTCTAGAGGTAACTAGTTTAGCCTCACAGTCATAAACGTATTCCTGCATGGTAGTACCTGTTACTTTAGGATGTAAGGAAGGTGTGATTTGAAATAACATAATTATGGTGTGTAATCAATATTTCTAAGATGAGATGTGTTAATATTGTTCTGTGTATAGAAGTCTTTGGAGACAGGTAGGATGAAGGCAAAGCATGAATTAAGTTTTATTTGCCTAACTTTTCCTTTAACTTAGGTTTACATTTTATGTAATATCTTGCAAAGATTGGTTGTTTTGTCTTACTGCCGTTCCTAAATCTTTCACAGTTAGGCACATCATGACCAGCATTTTGAAAGAGCCTTGATGCCTGAAGCAGGGTACAGTCTGCAAATTCTGGCCTAAACAAATGTTCTCTCTTTTGGGATCCTCAGTATGAATAAATAACCTGAGATTTCCCTCAATAGATTCACACATCAGGTTTTTTGAGGTTTTTTTGGCAGGTAACCAGCTCTACTATTTTAACTATCAGCCCTGTTGGGATGTATTTTTTACAGTCAGAGTGGATTGTTGGTGGCTTTCCTGGCCATTTGGAAAGTGCTTCCCTCAGAGCAGGGGTCTTTAGTTGGTTCAGCAGCAGCCCTGGTCACTCTAAGCAATGCCTGTGTCCCACAGGACTGGTAACTGAGCTGATTCACCATCTAATGTCATGCTGAACACATTATAAACACATTATTTTTTATAAAATAAAATTAGCTTCCTTTAATCTAGAAGTATATCGGCTTTGTTGTATTCCTTCATGTAGAATAGTCACTGAGTAAAGTCTTCGGGCTTATACAGCTGGCTTTGTAAAGACCAAATGAAGATCTTTCAGTATGATAATGAACTTCCTTTGAATTTAATAAAATGCAGTATCTATGACAGATAGTAAAATAAAACTGTTATTTCCATTCCCTATGAGAAAACTCATATTTGAAAAGGGAGAGAAGGGGCAAAAAATGGTGATCAATCTTGTAATTAGATTCCAGGATAATAAAGCTATTGATTATGTCCTATGCAGGCACTGGATTAGTTAGTAGTTAAATGTAAAGGGATGTCTAAGCTATTAAGTCACAGGGTTTGAAGTTGAACAGTGTTCAGAAATGCTTAGTGCACTTGAGGAGTAGTCCCTTGTATATAAAAAGTTCTTGTTACCATAAAATGTGGTAAAGTGCTTCATCTGTCTGTGACAACCACCTCAGTTTATATGAACTGTGAGCCTTCTATCAAAGTCTTGTAATGGGATTATACAACCTTTTCACAGCACTGTTTTTGTGTTTAATGATGTCCATGTCAGCTAGCCACTTGGACACCTTGTCATAGGCAAGTGTTAATCTTTTCTTCTAATTGCCTACACAGCAAAATAAATGGGTGTTTAGTCTGATCTGTTCCTGAAATGAACCATCAGTAGGGGTTTCAGTGACAATTCAAAAGTGAAATCCTTAAATCTTTTGTTTGACTACAAAAATTTAGAGGAATGTCATTGTTTTTAGTAATAATATATTGCATTTCTTAAGGCCTAAAATTGTTTTTATGTGCATGTGGACCCCTTAAAGATAGAGCAGCTCAGTGCTGCGTGCCTGTAATCAGGAGTAGGAACAAAGGTGATGTGTATCTCTCCCATTGAGGGTATCTGGCCTGGTGGTTGAAATGTTAAAATTTCCACTGCTGAGACTCAGACTCTGCTTTAGATGCCCCGAAAACCCATAATTTAAAGAACAAAAATAGCAGGTAATGTTCCTGCTCTCTTTTTTACTTAGAAGCATGGGTCACTTAGCCACTAATGATGTGGAAGACCTGGGTTCAGTTTGCACCAGTGCCTGAAGGGATTCAAGTCTGTCTCCCACACATGAAAGGAGGCTCTATTTATGAGCCTTTTTGTGATTTATGAGGTGCAGTTATGAGGCTGTTGTTCTGAGATGGGATCTTCTGATGCATCCTCTTCAAACTGGTTTGCTTTACAGGTTCTAAGATCTACAGGACAGCAGTGAGAGAAAGAGAGTATTTTGATCAGTTTACTTGCTAGGCAAATTCTCAAGAATTGTTCTCAGCAGGATTTTTCTCTTAACTGGTTGTGTATTACCAGAGAGGTAATTCATGATATCTTGATTCTGTGAAAGACAGATGATTTTAGCATCTAATTCCTGCTGTGTGCTACTGGCAGTCTACCCACATGCCACAATTTAGCACGTAAGCCAGAGGCTGCTGACAGCTGTGCTAGAGGAAGACACGCTTACATCACGTCACACATTGCTTAGAAAATACATTTCACTGATTTCATCCAGTGATTATCTAAATAATGTAGAATCAGAACTCCAGACTCCCTCCTCAGTGTCATTATTTTCCTATAAGTGCAAAGGGAAGCTTGGTGTGAGACTTGGTTTTCCCAACTGAACCTTCCTTTTTCCAGAGGAACTTCACTGTGGGTGTCTAGTGGCAGGTGGTGAGGGTGCTGGGTGGCTTAGCCCAGCACCAACTGGACAGGCAGTGTAATTTTCTACTGCCCTGAGAAACCACTCTCCTGCTAGCTAAGTTAGGGTTTTTATTCAGTGTGATGGGGCTTTTTCTATCGGGGATATTTTTCTTTTTCCTTCTTACAAAGTTAATCTGAAGCACATAACTCTCTCTAGCACGTAATTACTGAGGGTGTAGGAAACCTTCCTTTCCATCAGAATTTTCCATATCTGCTTCAGTCTTTCTTGGCAAAATTGGCCTTTTCACAATTAGACCTGCTGTTCTTTGCTTTAAGTTGAAATCTATATCTCTGAGGGGGGTTCAAGAGCACTGTTTTGCCTACAGTCTAGTTTTAGGTGTCTAATAAGGCATTTTTATATGTATTACTTGTTGTCAAAGCCCAATAGTTCTGTCTCTAAGATAATTTAATTTTAGGTATAGTCATATATTCTGAAGTTGATCTAAGCTTAGGAAATGTAAAGTTATTAAGCAGCTATTACAAACTTCTTCTTTGAAAATTGATGTTTTTTCCTGTTTAAAAGCAATTAGTTCTTCAGAACAAACTTGGAGTGATGTCATCCGTAGGTAATAACATGGTGATCATAGTTTTGTATTAACTCTGTACTGAGAAAAACAAGTGAATACCCAGTTTCTTCTGATGTCTAATAATATCACTGTAATATTGTTGGCTATTAAAAAATAATCAGTTTGAGTTCATTTCAGTTCAGTTGCTAAGATGTTTATTGTTTTAAGATTAAAAGTATAATGAAATATTGACTGTGTACAGTTGTTTCAGATTTCAGATGTGAGCCTTTCAAATAATGGAAGTTGTTACAGATACACATTGCAAGCTTTGCTTTAGAGCAGGAGAAGTACTCTGAATAATGATACTTTGTTTTATGCTATTTTTATTCAGTCCTTTACAGTCAGAAAGAATAAAATAATATAAAGAGGGTTTCATAGTTAGAGTGCATTTAATTTTTATATTGAGTGTTACAATGTTTTACCTCTACTGTTACAACTCTAAGTTTGATATTGTAGTGTGGGAAAAACTCTTGAGATACTTCCCTACATTTCCCCTTCTGTAAAGTGGAAGTGTAGTCTATGTTATCTACATGTAAAGGAGATTTCTGAAGACTAAAAATTTTGCTTTAATCAGTGATTGTTATTGTCATAGGATAAGAACTGAAACAAGGAAATCTTCATGGTCAGCTCCAGAGTATTGCATTAAATAGTCTGTATACTGGAGTGTTTGTCTGCTGGCCCATGTGTGGTGCCAGTGGGTTGTCCATCTCATAATCCATATGCTGTTCTACTTCGTCTTTAACTGTAAACTTTATATAAAGACTCAAAGTAGGTGTGCAGAGGGGGCTTGGTTTTTATTCTTGTTTTTTTCTTCTGTAACAACACATACTGTGATGTACCAGGACAGTGAATTGAGTCAAAATCCAGTCCAGAGGCATTAGCAATTAGTTAGCCAAGTATACATGTTCATAGTTTATATGACTGTTCGCTTTAATGGCAAAAAGTCCGAAATAGCCATCCCAATTCTACTTTTCCAAAAGCCATGCTGAAAGAACATTGGTGAGCCCAAGCAATGAAGCAGTCTGCCTTTGAGCAATGCTGGGAGGAGGGCTGTCTGTGCTAGTTTTTCTCAGACCCTTAGTGGGCCATTACTGCAATATGCATTTCTTGTCTTCATTTTTTGTAGACAAGTGTCACAGAGGGACAGAATGTTTCACCAGCAGATTTCTAGGGTGTCTGATAACAGCAGAGGAATGGAGAACCTCAGGAGTTTCAGGTCTCAGGTACTGGTGGGCATTTTGCTTTACTGGGCACAAGCCCTTTTGTCTAGTCACTCCAAGCTTGACCTGCCTCCTGTTCTCCAGGCTGGGACACTTCCTGACACCTAGCCAACCCCTGCAGCTTTTGCAGCCGTTCCCTCACCCAGAGGGATGAGCACCATCTCCTTCCCACCCTCATCTTCATCTTGTAGCCCCCCTGTTGTATATGAGGTGACATCAGGTGACTTAATGCTTTGTGTAGGATTTTAAGTGCCTGATTTCTTTAATTTACAGACTCACTTGACATGACCCCTTGGAGCCAGGTCCCTTTCCTGGTAGTATCCCTGCCTTCCCAGCCAGGACTTACTAGGTAACTTTCCCCTTTCACCCAGTTCCAGACCCAATCTCTGCATTTTGTGTGCCTCTGTAGGTCTTTTTTTTCTAGCCAGTGTTATTCTTTTCATAAACTTGACTCTTTTTCCTTCCTTGAGGTCAGCTCATGTTCACCTCAGTGCTGCCTGCTCCCAGAGGAAGGGCAGCAGAGGGAAGCAGGTAAGAATTTCAAGGGGGTTAACGAGGCAGACTGCTTTCACCCAGGTTAACGAGCTTGGAGTAGAGCTACCCACACTTGGAGGTTGAGAGGTTTTGGATATACAAGCTCAGGCCATGCTCCCTCAGTACCAGTGAACAGTACCAACCATGTTTGTTTTACTAGGACTAGCAATAAGTTTGAGGAACAGACTGCAGAAAGTGTTAGTTTTAGTAAAACTTGATTTAAATATTTTCTCTCTGGAGTGAGCTTTTTTTTTTAAGCCACTGAAAGGGTTAATTTCAGTCAGACCTAACTGTACCTATCGCTGGGCCATCGGTTTATTTTACTGAAGAAACGTCGACATTGAGTGCAGCCTCAGCTGGGAGGTCAGAAGAACAAAATAAATTTAAACTTCAGCTTGAAGGGTAGTAAACAGGAGGTTCATTTGGGAAAATGAATTCTTCTGGTAGAAATTAAGATGAACAACAAGAAGCGAGGAAAGACTTGGAGAAGCTCAGTTGCAGAGTATGGGTGACACATTAGATGTGAGTTTCAGGCATGGCACCTCCATCACCACCATGTACA
Organism: Peucedramus taeniatus; assembly: GCA_013400575.1. Taxonomy (NCBI): domain Eukaryota; kingdom Metazoa; phylum Chordata; class Aves; order Passeriformes; family Fringillidae; genus Peucedramus; species Peucedramus taeniatus. Next base: position 310,595 of record WBNO01019305.1, read on the forward strand.
TGTCCAGTAGGTGCACAGGTACTGAAGCAGATAATGGAGACCTTCATACCTCAGAGCAAGACTGAGTAATGAGGAATGATTGAAAAGAAGTACTGCCTAGTCTTTTGTGACTTTTCCACATCAGCTCTATTTACTGGGTGCACAGAGTCCTCTTGCAGTATCTGGCATTTCTTGCCCAAGGAGGAATGACTTGGAAATGTAAGACCAGTTTTTGGGTGCTGAGCTCAAAGGCTGGTTTGGCCATGGCTGAATTTTGCCTGGAACTAGGTGACAGCTTGCAGGTGGTTAAAGGGTATAAATAATAGTTTCATGCATTATTTGTCATAGTCCTTTTTGCTAATATATTTATGAATATTTCAGAGTAATGTGCAGGGTAAGAAAATGTATATCAAAACTTTGCATCAAAATTTTAACTTAAAAATTGTTGACTGCAGATTTTTCTTCAAGCTTTCATTGTTTTTCAGTGTAAAGGGTTAGAAAGGGAGCTGCAAGGTGATTGTATGAATTCTTGTTGTCTAGAGTTTTACAAACTAACTTTTTTTTTAATCTCCAAAATTGAATTGGGATAATATAATATTTTTTCCTGGTATTTTACCTTCATTTTCCTAATTATTTATGGATCTGCCATTTATTCAGAAATTATTTTCACATCTAAAATGGATCAGTACAAAGAGTACAAATATATTACCAATATTCTTTTTATGCTTAAGCAAGCAATAATCCAAGCACTGCACTTTTGTTAGACTTGTTTGTCTTCAAGACTTGTGTCATAGAAATGAGCATAAATTTGTTTCTTTCAACGGTTTCTTCCTTTGACAGAGCATTCTAGTAACACTTCTCAAATATAAATAAAACATCTAAGCTGAACATCTAGTGTTCTGAATGTGTTCATGATTTAGGGAACAAGAGGTTAGGTTTTGTTGCTTATCAAAAATATCTCAGCAGGCCCATGTAGAATTTGAGGTACTGAGAATTTGTCCTCATTTTCAAGATATGTATCTTATTTATGTTTAACATACTGGATATAGTACAGGGCCTGATTAGTTTGTTTGGTGTAGAAATCTGTAATCACTCATTTTTCCTTCTGTGCTGTTATAGAAATCCTTTGATAAACCTGTCAGTTTTGGGATAGGAGAGTTGGATGCAAAGTAATGCTCACGCTTATGTTTTTGCAGACGTATTATTTAAAAATAAGTCACTTCGTATTAGATGTATTTGCGCTTCTTGTTAAGCATGTTTAAAAATTAATGCTGTTTGCATAAGGATCTCCTTTCATTTTGAAGCATGTTTCCCCAGTCCTAATTTGAAGTGTTGCTAAAGGTTGCAGCACGTTGTACTTTTTTTAATGTTGAAGTAGTTGTGGAATAACATCATAGTGTGATTGATCAGAAAAAGTTAGAAGATAGTGTTGACAGCCTTGGAGCTTGAACTCTGCTTGTGTGTTTATGAACGGTTGATTTGCATTTGGTCTCCTCATTTCTTAGTTAATTCTCTTTTTATTTTGGGGCATCTTCTGTAGCTTCTACGCATTTAGCAACACTCTGCTAACAAGGCCACCTGTGCCTCATAGGATGTGCTAGGGGAGTTTCTTTTGCCTCTTCAGACTCACAAAAAGAATAGAAATACTATTTTTAGGCCTTGAGAGTTGGAAACCTCCACTTGGAAATCAAACTTCCAAGTGTTATGCAGAGATAATGATACATTAAGTGAATCATGAGTATTTTAAAGTGGGTATCTCTCAGTCTCTCCTGTTGAATCAATTCCAATTTGGTTAAATGCATTTTCATTGAGCCTTTTTTAATTTTAATAATTCCTGGACTCTGCTCTCTGTCTTTCTCAACACCAGTGGCTGCTTTTTATAAAAGCTTCAGTGGGAGTCGTTGTGACAGAGTCTGACTCACTTGGGAATGCCATCAACCTTACTTGGGAGTGCCATCTTTTGGGTAGATCTTTTGTTCCCCGGAACACAAATTTAACCTTGACCCTGAGCAACTGTTAGTTGAAAACTGATAGTAAGACACATTTTAATTTGTGCTTCCAGAAAGGAAGCAGAAAGGTTTCGTTGCCTTGCATTTTGCCCTCTTCATCAGCATGACCTCCTGTGTTTCTCCAGTGCATCCAAGCTGAGCAGTTCTGTGAGCCTGGAAAAGCCTACAGCAGCAGCCTTGAGCAAAAAGGCAAAAATGCCTGTTATCTTGGTGCTTTTGCATATGGAAACAAAATTCTAAGTATTTTGCTCAGTTTTAGTTTTCACCTGTGTACGTGTTTGTCCTTCTGCCTTTATACAGCTGTCTGTCGCCACTGTACTGGTGCATCCTTCATGTATAGATTAATAATAATAGCTTCATCTCAAGCTGAGCATAGTTGAGTCTTGGATGTGTCATCTTTTCAGAGGGATAGCAGAGTGTTTCAAGTAGAGATTGTTTAGTTCATTTTTTTGCAGGTTGTATTACTTCTTTTTCTGAGAGTATTTTGTTGCTTTAGTTCAAGTGGGGGTTTTCAGGCAGAAGAGAATATTATGAAGGTAATTCCTCATGCTGGGAAGGGGTTTTGAAAAACATCTCTTCCTGTAACTTTAAAGAGCATTCCTAGATTAGCAAAATAAGCCCTAAAAAGACTTTAAGTAAAGTGCTGGGTCATAAAAAGCCATAACCTGCATGGCTTTTTGAAGTGCCCAGGCAATTGCTTACCCTAGCTAGCATCAGCCTTCTGTGCTCTTCACGTGCCCACTTGGGGTAGGGCAGGACAAAACCTGACATAGGCAGATATGTTTCATGGTCAGCACCTACAGAACTGCAGTTTCGGGGGCCTGAACCTTTCTACCATATCATGAGAAAGATAAGGAGAAGTTCCATTTTAATTTTAAAAGCAAGCTGTGTGCAAAAGATGAGCACACTATGTTCTAAACCCAATCCACCTGCTCATCTCATGGCATTAGAGTTGTAAGCACATCTGTGTGCTATGCAAAAGCAAAATGACTCCTTCTAGAGCAAGTGGGTTTTGTAATTTAAAATTAGTTGGTTTTCGTTTACTGTGAAGTGTTAGAAAATCTGTGACCTGCACAGTATTTCTGATTATTAAGGTTTCACCCTCCAGGTGTGATGACCAGAGCTGAAAGCTGCTCTAGCTGGGCACACTTTCTGCACTGCCTGCCCAGGAGAGGCTGCAATGCCTGTGCTGCCAAGCCTCGGCGTTTTGGTGCTGTGGTGGCAATGATGTGGTTAAAATTGTGGGTAGCTTTTCAGATAGAGTAGGATTTTTCTTATCTCAGTCTTTTTTAACACTGACAAAACAAAATCATCTTGTCTAAAATTGCTCCTGCCAGAGCAGAATGAGGTGGGACAGCATAATGAAAACCAAGAAGGGGTTTTGTGTGATTTGACTGAAGAGTTAAATGCTTAGCAATTTATTTTTTAACTTCCTGTCCTCAAAGCTAGCTTATTTTATAAACGCTAAATTTAGTCTGTTCTGTTTCCGTCATCAAGGACAGCTTTTTTGGTGTGCTTTCTTACAAAATGTTTGACCTTGGGAGATTGCTGCCAGAAAGGAAGACGCTTCAAAAGCTGACAGCTGATTGTTGGAGGTTCGTAAACTCTGTTGTGTGGCTCAGTTGTGTGGGCTCAGTAGAAGTCCATGAAGGCTTAAAGACTCACTGTTGCTTAGTACCTTGTGAAGTTGGTGAACTGCAAGGTGTCAGGATGAGTTGCTGACAACAAAATGACCTTTGCTTTTTCTCTGGTTTTAACCACAGCTGTGAGGAAACTGAGCTCTTCATGGCTTCCTTAGGGTAGGGGACAATGCTGATACACAGAGGAATTGCCATGAGTAGAATAAGAGTAGAGTCAAAGGGGCTGTTGCAAAATTTCCTCAGAAGTAAGTTAAGAGGAGGTGGAATTCAGGGGTATGGAAAGAAGATGAAGAACTGTGCAGGAAAGGATGGCTGCGAGCAGATAGGATGTTACCAGCTGCAGCGTCACCGTGTTTCACTCCGGGTATTGTGGCTGGTTGCGAGGTAGACTGGTTGTTTTTCCATAATGGTCTGGGAACAAGAGTAAGGAATGCTTTTTTATTCAGCCAAAAAAATCTTTGTGAATAAGAAAATCATGTGTTATGTTCCTGGTGGTATTTATTAATGGCAAGCTAATGAAACAGAGCACTGCAGAGAATACTGGTGTACAGCTTTAAAAGGGCAGGCACAAAAAGCATGAGCCAAGTGCATTGATTAATAGAGGCTGCAGCTTTATTAAAAAGCCTTTTCTAGCAGGCAGCCACCATTACCTGCTTTCCAGTTCTGGCTCAGCCTGGATTTGAGTGGATGGTGAACAGCATAAGGATGCTGCAGCAGCGTTGCAGAGACATGCATTGCTGAGATTTGCTTCCAGGTCCCAGCTGGTGGAAGGGCTGAAGCTGTCCCTCTTGATTGTACTAGTGGGCTGAGCAGTGAGATGAGGGAAGCCACGTGGAGATGTACCCCTTCATGTTGTGTTTCCATGGTCTGGGCTTTTGTCCAGGGCAGCCCACTGAATTACAGGGACCTTAGGATGAACCCTTTCTGAGCCACCAAGTGTTCTGAAAGCTGCCAAACTCTCAGCAACAGAGTTTAGACTCCTAAAACCATAATGAAGTTTGCCAAACCAACACAGATGCTTTTGGGAGCCAGACAGGAAAAGCCTGCTTCAGATGCCCAAACTTGCCATCATCTGAGCCCACACCACCACAAGAAGCCCAGTTCACTAGATGAGAAGGGAAAGACAGAACTGGAGAGAGAAGAAATGGACACACAACTATTTGTTTCCCTTTCAGTTGAGCTGACAGAATGGCTGATGGTACACTGAATATCGCAGATACAGCTTTATTATTTTCTCAGTCAGAAAAGATGTAGTTGCATTAAATAAAACTAACAACAACACTCAATGTCTAGGGAGATGAACAGTTATTTCCCAGTTATTAACATTAGTGGGAGATGCTAAGAAACAGTGTTCTGAGAATTTAGCCATTCCTTTTGGCTTCCTTGCTGCTCTTCTTCCCTTAGTTCGTCATTCTGGAATAGCTGTCATCATTGGGAGAAGTTTACTTATACCATCCATTTTCAGAAAATAATGATAAATTTAATGTTCAACGTTTTGATTCACATACGGAATAAACAGAATTTTGTCAGCTTAGATAAAATCTGAAGTCGTGGAGAAACATCTATATACCACTTGTAGCTCACTGTAAGGGAGCGTGAGTTATTGGGGTAGATCTCTGTTTACCACCAGCAGAAGAAAATATAGCACTTGCTTACAATTTTTATCTTAAATATAAGACAAACCTGTTTTGATAAGGATCCTGCTGTTTTTTCTAATGTCAGCTGACATCAGTCACATCCTGAATTTACCAAAGAAAGGGCATCCTTAGTCTTAGAGTTTTGTCAGGGAAAGGTAGCTATGGAAGGGCATACTAGTTGTCATCCTGTTTGGAGAAGTTCATGAAGGGATTGTAAAGGTTTCAAGCTTTGTTTCACTACTGAAGACTGAAATAATAATATCAACTGCATTACCATAGTACACAGAGACTGTGTGGCCCCTCCAGCAGCTCTGGAGAAGTAGAGAGTACCTAGGGAAGGATATATGGAATGTAAGGAATGTACAAACTAAAGTAAATGTGGAAAAGTTGTTAAAAGATAAAAGTGATAAAAGTGATTTGTATGAACAACTGAAGTTACATGTTACTTTTTTTCTGAATTCCCAAAGGAGTAGGTGTAATTACTGTAGTGAAACAAAGGCCTGTTCTGAGCACAGTTAAGAAAAATCTGTAAGTCATGACCTGTGCTTTGTCTCTAAGACCATTAACTCTATTAATGGAACAAATACTTGGTGTGGTGTCAGCTGCAGAAGGGTTTGGGGTTCTTTACTCTTCTTGTGAGGGACCTAGTGCTGCTTGCTGCGAAGGCAGGTAGGACTTGGGGCGGATGCACTCCATTTGGCAATAGCTTTTGAGATCTATGTGGATCCCTTGTGTTCAGTCCCTTGTAGCAGTGGGTCAACCTGATACCTGCCTCTGGCACCCAGGGAAAACCTGGAGTAAAGCAACATAGGATTTCTTGCATGGTGGATTTATCAACGCTGTGGACAGAGCTGGCAATTCAGGCTGCTTCTAGGTGACACTTGTGTGGCCATGTGCATGAGGGGATTCCTCATCTCTCTTGAGCAAGCTGATGCCATTTATCCCTCTCCTCCCAAACATTTAAGATAGGAGATGCTGCCTTTGGCCTTATGAGGGTTCAGGTGTAGCCTGTGCAGGTGTCTCTCTCCACTTTGCCTTTGCTCTGGTGCCTGTCCAGTTCAGCAGAACCAGTCTGTCTGCCCAAGTGCATATGGATGAGATTTGACAAGATTTGACAAATTAACATTCTGTGCCATGTATGTTTATGGTTTTGTCTTTATGATGGCATGGTGGGGGATCTCATTATGGACAATAGCCAGGATAAGGTGTTTCAGAGGAAGTTACCAGAAATAATCACCTGGCAATTATGATTTGCCTTTTTGAGGAAGAGCCTTACATAGCCTTGTCACTCGTGGCTGGTTATGTGCTTTGAAAAGTAACCTGTTCTTTGTCCACTTTGTGTTCTTTTTAGCAGAATTTCCCATTGTCTTTATAAAAATGGATATTTTGCTTTTTTTACTTGTATTACAACAGAATAGCAGGATCCAGGGTTCAGGCGAATCCATTATTTAGATGGTGGTCCCTTTATTTTAAATCGATTTATGTATGAACAGAGGAAGAGAACATTCCAGAGATGTTCTTGCTTTCAGATGGGGGAAAATGTCAGATCCAAGAATCAATCTAAATCAGCTGAATAGATGAGATCTGCTAGAACATCTCATTTTTTAGCATGCCAGTAATAATATCCAGTTAGGTCCTTATTACTGCAGTTTTCAATATAAGTCTCAGTATTTTCCTTTTTCAATAGAATTTCATTCTCTTTTGAGGCTTGACTCTGACTCAAAACAAGAAGGGCTTTCCTTGGAAATATTTAATGTAGTTGATTATAAAAACCCCAAATGGAATTCATAGCTTGATTGATTGTTAGTTTATTGACAGTAGATGCATTAAAATATTTATAGCTTAAATATTTCTGACTTAATTTTTTTAGATATTTCATAAATACTGTAATCTAGAGATAAAGTTAATGCATTTAGAGCTGCTTAGGTCTGCATAGGGAGTAATTGTTTTGGGTCAAGTGAGGTTTGAAGGAGCAGTGTTTTATGTAGAGGTTGGGGTTTGGTACTACACTGTGTGAATGCCTGTCTGTAGAGAAGCTCTGCTGCAGTGCAGTGCCATGGAGTTCCTTAGTTAAGGAGCTGAGAGCTATGCTTTGTCTTATGACCAGATTATCGATGGGCATTTCCATCCTTGCTCTGCCTGGTGAAAATTACTTGAAAAAACATCGTTAAAGACTGGTTATTAATGATGTACTGTCAAAATGGAAAGATATATCACATGAACTTCTCTAGGGATCTGTCTTTGGTCTAGCATTATTCAAAAATTCTATTAACCTCTTTGATGACAGAAATAAGGAAAAACTATAAAAATAGCAGATGGCACCACTCTAGAATAAATTTAGTCCAACCAGCTTTGAAAGAATTAATCTAAAGCATAAAATTATTTTGTGAAGTCAGGAAAATTGTTCTCCATTAGTATGGAAATAATAACAATAATAACAATGGGGAAGGCTATCTAATGGGCTAGTTCAGAATAATGAATTGCTGTAACCACTGCTCACTCTGACAGGGCAGTCATACAAGTGCATGGCCCTGTACTGACATGTAAGTTCATTATCAACAACCATTCAGAGTACAGAAGTCAAACATAGAACTGAAGGTCTGAGAGTAGCATAAGGCACCACCTTCTGAAAAGTGTTGTGGACAAAACTTCAAAGATTACCGTAAAGAGCAAACAGGTACTAAGGCTTGTCCTTTTAAAGCAGACGTGACAGAAAGAAGCAGCCAGGTCTGCCTAGTCTAGAAGGTAGACAAGGTGGGGGGGAAATTGCAGTCTTTGACCATGCAGAAAGTTGTTTGAGAAATGGTGGTAACCATTTTATCTTCATGTCTGAGTCATGATGACACAAGAGAGTAATGCTGTGGTTTAAAATTGAATGTTGGAAAAAAATGTTCTGTCAATATAAATATTTGTTACTGCTGAAGAGACTAAAATTTTTGTCATTGGTGACTTCGTATAGTGCAAAGAAGCAGGATGATTTTGTAGTGTTAATCCTGACACTTTCTAAGAAATGGGAGTAGAATTTTTTTTCTTTTTAACATTCTGTTCAAACAGAACATGTCTGTGCTTTCTAACATGATTTGTCCTTCAAAATTATAAGCTGGACCCAAGAAAAGGAAACAAGTTCTGTGGCCTTCACAATCAAGTTGTGTGGTGTGCATTAGCAGTTGGGTGTGCAAGTCATCTTTAGCCACACATGTAACTATGTCCCTTTGTTCTTCCTCAGCAGTCTCCAAACGTTCACAACTACCCCGATATGGATGCTGTACCCTTGTTACTAAACAACATGAAGGCCGACCCCACGGAGGATTCATTATCTACAGATCATTTCCAAACACAGACTGAACCAGTGGACTTGTCAATAAACAAAGCCAGGTCGTCCCCTACAGCAGCTTCATCTTCACCAGTTTCCATGACAGCATCAGCCTCCTCCCCTTCTTCTACTTCTACTTCTTCTTCCAGTCGGCCAGCTTCATCCCCCACAGTAATAACATCAGTCTCCTCAGCAGCATCTGTACCGTCAGTATTAACTCCAGGTCCTCTTGTGGCCTCTGCATCTGGTGTTGGAGGCCAGCAGTTTTTGCACATTATCCATCCAGTACCACCTTCGAGTCCCATGAACTTGCAGTCCAACAAAATGAGTCACGTGCACCGTATCCCCGTGGTGGTACAGTCGGTACCTGTTGTCTATACAGCTGTGAGATCACCTGGGAATATGAACAACACTATAGTAGTACCACTGTTGGAGGATGGGAGAAGCCATGTCAAAGGTAAGGTGGAGCCAGTTTTGTGCATCTGTGGCATCTCTGAAACTGGTCTTGTATGAGAAAAACATGATAATGATTATGAAGTTATTAGTTTCCATACTTACTGTGTTGTTGCTGAAAAGACATACAACTTACACAATTGGGAGTAACCTTTAAAAGTCTTATCCCAGATGATCTTTAAAGTAAGTAAGGTTTTTAATTAAGACTGGGTTCAGCAGTGGTGTTAGATGCTCAGACAACTTATGGCAGGTTTTGTCCTGAGAGAAAGAAGTCCTCCCCAGAGGCTGAAGCAGTAGGAGAATGGAAAAAATGTCAGTGTATGATATTTATAACAATATATAGAACATCATAGATGAACATGGAAAACTCACCAGGTGTTTCAGATTTAGTAAGGGGAGAAATGTCAGAGGAATTGTTCCCCAGCAGGTAGAAAGCAATCATCGGGTTCCAGGAATGTGTGAAGGAAAGGCTTGTGAACCAAAGAGCATTAGCAGATGCGGAGAAGTAGGTTTTACTAAGCTTAAGGAGTGACAGTGCAGTACTTTGAATTAGGTTTCTTCTTCCAGATTAAACAGCAGAAGGGAAGGAAGCCACCCAGAGTGTTTATGTTGGGAATGAGTTTTGCAGACACAGGACCCAAGAGGCACATGGAGGTGTGAAGGGAGGAAGAGGCACATGTCAGAAGGATGGATACACTCTTGAGGTGTCCAAAGAACACAGAAAGGGGAGCTGGAAAGCGAGAAAGGGTGAGAACCCAGCATTTACTGAGGGAGCAAAAACTTGTTAGGGGTAGTGAGGTGATGGGTGGAGGAAGGAAAGAAAAAACAGATGTGCCCAGAAACTTTGAAAACACAGCTTTATGAAAGGGGCATTAGTGACAGAGATGGGAATATGAGGAAAGGAATGAGATACTCATTTCAAGGCTCATTGCATGTGAGTGAATAAAATACGGTAATTTTCCCCTGCAATGAGGTATTGCTTGAGGCAGAAAGGGAGGATATTGACAGATAACCTTACTTTAGGGCTTATGAGATTGCAGGACATTTAGTCTTATAACATCTCTTGTGTTCCTAATTGCTTAGTGAACAGGTCTCAAAAGCTTGTTTCTTACCTCTCATGTCTTATTTTGATAAACTGGCAACTATGTGTTATTGTACAGGACTACAGTGATGGGTCATTCACATGTTTAAGGGTATCCTGTTGTCTATTAGTCTGTGACTCTCCTGCTGTTCCCTCACCTACCCAAGTGGGGACTGTGCCATCTCAATAGGCTTGGACATAGGAAATGAGCTCACTGTTGATCTGAGTCTAGCTTTAAGCCTCAAAATGATGGTTTAAGTTTTATTACACTTCATGCAGTGATGTAATTTTTAGCCCTTTGTGCCTTTATGTCAAGAAATCATGAATAAAATCAGAACTTTGTACAATATAGTCTAGAAAAAAAACCCAAAACAAAACAAAAAACAACCCCAAAGAAACAGAAAAAGGAAAGTTTTAGTCTATATTTTGATTTCGGAGCTTCAAGGTGCACCTAACCGTGAGCTCATCGAGAAATTTTCCTGTTTGTTTTCTTTTCAAAGGTGCTAGTTGGCTGTGGTAGTAGTCTCCTCTATAGGAAGCACCTCCTCATTTTGTAAAACTGGAAATTCACTACCCCAGTTTCATAACAAAATTCCAGAATTTAATGTGCTGTAGGGATTTCAGCCCATGAACTCCATGGCTTCAGACCTGCCCTGACAATATAGCCTTTGTGCTCTAACTGGCAGAGGTCATTAGCCATTAGCCCCTGCATCATCTATTAATGCACAGTTAAAGAAAAAGAAGGTATTAACAGTTCTTCAATTTATTAATTATTTCTCATGAGTTGTACTCATTTTGTGTCCTTAATTCTTTTGATTAAGAAGTTCAGGTTAATTTAAATAAATACAATAGAAGTAAATTGGGCAGCAATCCACTCTAGGTAATAATCTTTTATCAGCTTTTGCTGGAATGTTTTTCATTCTTTAATGCAAAACAATATAAATAATTAAATGCAGTGATATTGCACAAATTAACCAGTTAAGTGATTTTAATATGTGTGCAGACTAAATTCCCTTCAATTATCAGCTCTTGTGCTGATAACAAAAAATAAATGTACACAGATCCTAACAGGACATTGTTGCCAAATTGAATTAGTTCCTAATCCTCTGCCAGCTGATGGACAAATGCAGGTTTGGAGTCATGTAGAGTCACAGCTATCAACTTCTACGGGAATGATGATAATTTTCAGAAACAGAAAAATATACACACTGAAACAGTTGATCTACAGAGAGCATCAGCAGCATAATCCCTGTGTTATTCCTGCATTGGTGCTAATTCAGAGATGACTGATGATCCAGGAGTGCCAGTTGGGAAGCACTTAAAGTTATGCTTTACATTAACCTTTATCTAAGCCCTTTTCACACAATTGAGACTAAGACTTTCCTGAAAATATATATTTTTAATGTAAAAATTAATGAAAATTACATCAGACCTGAGCTCAGACTTCTGTTTTTCTAGGTTTCAGGTGCTGAGGGGAGCAAATACAAGAAACAGGGCATAGAGAAAAGCTTTTTCCTTGTTATTCCCAATTTTATTTTTCTAATGCTGAATTTTCCTCTTCCTTCTGGGTTTGACTAGAACAATTTAATTTTTAGTCTTTTTGTGAAACCTTCTCAGGCTGTCACCATCCCTCTAATACTGTCTCCAGGTGCTTTGTGCAGTGGCTTTTTGCTTCCCCTGATGCTTCGCAGACCTCCTTTCTCTCTCTCTCTCTAAATCTCAGACAAAATTCTCCTGGTGGCTGCTTTTTTAGGTGGTTCAAGCAAATAGTTCTTTCTTCATGCCCTGTTAGAATTTTCTCTTCCCTCCAGCACAGAAAGTGGCTACCTTGTCTTCTGTTTCCCTGTCTTTTTCTAATTCTCTATTTTTTCTAGTCCTTCCCATCTTGCTGATTGCTCTTTGAGTGCCACTTTCAGCAGCTCTGCTTTGTCTTCCCTTCTTTTTCTGTTAATATTTCTAACCTATACTGTCATCTCCTCCTCCGCTTCTGTGCATCCTTCTCCATGGTGCCATTTATCATGGCATTCTTTGTCTCACCATCCTTCAGAGGAGTCTCAGATCTCCTTTTCTGTCTCCCAGTTTGCTGTTTATTTCTGCTGTCTATCCTGCCTCCTCTCTCCCTTTTTTTTTTTTTTTTTTTTTTTTTTTTTTTCTTGCAAGGTTTCTTTTTGTTTTGAAGACATGTAGCCCTTGTATATACAAGGTGCCAGCAGCATCCTGTCAGGTCCTGTGCCACGTGCTACACCCCAAGGCAGGCAATGGGAGACAGGGCTGTCATGCTGCAAAAGCGCCCTTATGTCAGACTGATGTGCTTTTGCAGGATAAAAAACCTAGTCTAAATCAAAACCAGGACTGGTGCATTTTTAGGAAGTTATTAACAATGCTTAATTAGAAGGTAATTAGAGAACACTATTTTCGGTCTTGGTAATACAGCACTTACCATTTACAAATTTTAGTATAATTCCTGCAAGTTGCTGACACCACAACACTCAGCTATGAACACACACAGTAACGTGCAGACTCTCCTATTGACCATGTACCTTCCTCCCCTGATGCACCCATTGGGGAGGACACACTCAAGGGAGATCCCCAGAGCAGCGGGGCCTCTTGCAGCCCCCACAGCACCAGCCCAGCTGTGCAAGTTGCCCCTTACAACTTTGCCCTCTCCTTATTATTTCATACACACAAAGCAGAGTAATGTGTTAGGGCTGTCAGGCAGAGGGGAAGGGATCCAGGCACAAGTCCTCATGGACGCCATGGGGCTAAGCAGTGTCCTCTGCTGCCCCTACAAGATGGCAGAGTCAAAGTTCACTTCCTTCAGTGGTCACTGCTCTTGTTACAGCCCTAAAAGGTGCTTAGAGTTTTTTTTTTCTGTGAGGATTAGGTGGTAGTGACTAGACATTATTGTTCATTAAAATATTCCATGAAACAGTATTATAGTCCCAGAAAAGCTCTTTTCTTGCTTTTTTTTTTGCTCCCTGATTAGCAATGGTAAACATTGACTAAAAGTTTAATTAGAGGCTCAGCAGGTCGCAGCACCTATAGATAAGGCTGCCGGATTTCCCTTAAAGCCCTATCTTCAGTTGCTCCAAATCTCTGTATGTTAACCATTGAGACTAACGTTTTCCATACAGCATGTCTCCCTCAAGCTATTTCTGTGTTTTCTCTTTTTTTTTTCTTCCTTTAAGAGGAAATGTTTAAGAAGAAAAACTATTCATCACTCTTCCTGAGACTGAGCATAGAGAAAAAAAATGTAGCATTTTCTATGTTGAAAAATTTATTCCAGCTATTTTTTTTTTTTTTTTGTGAAAAACTGTAGAACCGCAGTGTTTTTAATGAACCTCATGCTTGGTTTGGACCATTGTTCTTTGCTTTCAGCAGATACCCATGAATACTACTGGCAAATCATGTCCCTCTTGCAGCAGGTTTTGCCAAATACAATATCCTTAAAAATTGTTTTCTGTAGTTCAGAGGAGTTAATGCATTCATTGAAGAGCCTTTTAGAAATTCCTTCCTGATAATGGTGGATTAAGGGCTGGCGCAACTTTATTTCTGGGGTTTTGGAATCAAATTTATGAATTCTCATTCTTACGAGTTTTTATGTTTTCAGAAGGCACAATCACTTGCAAAATTCACCAATCAGAACATTATAAATTTAAATTTGCCAACTGAACTTTGTCTGCTTTCTTTGTACATAAACAGCTGTAATGACATGGTCTTGGACTATTTTTACGTAATATCTGTATATAAACCTGGCAAAAATACACAGGTTTTGTCTTTTCACAGTTTGCACATGGCATATTCCTCACTGTGGATATATTAATAAAATGTAAATGCAATATCTTTTGTTGCAGATTTTTTGTGACTTCAAACAGGTAGTACCATTTGATTTTATTATCCACTGCCCTTGTTGTTTTTTTAAAGTGCAGCCTGTTATTTCTGCCTACTGTTAAGTGTATACTGTAAAAGTAAATGCAATTTGTAGTACAAAGATAGAAAGTAAGATGTTCCATATGTTGAGGTCAGATTATATGGTCTGTTTGTATAAATTATGCTATGGAAGAGACTTTTAATTAAAACCAGTAGTGTTGCCTTTTTTGTTTCATGTGGAGTGATTATCCTTTCTGCATTTTAGTAGATGGTTATTTTGGATTTGAGTTGCATTGAGGCTGAGAGTTTCTACTTTAGCTACCGTTGTTTCATTGTTAATCACAAAAATCTTTTGTGGCTGTACGTATTCCAGCCTGTCCCCCCCCCCCCCCCCCACTACCCCCCAGAATGCTGGATCTCTCTCCCCCTGTTTGTTTGGTTCAGATGGAAGAAACACTAGTGGTTCTGGGAAAGCAAGAACAGGTTAGCAGTGGCTGGCCAGGAAGAGAAGCAGGCAGAGGAGAGGCTTGTGTTCATGGTGGTGCTCCTGAAGATGGTGCACATTATTTAAGAGCTAGAGTAAACAGTACTTTTTGCCAGAATGGAGAGTTAAAACACAGGCTATAAGATAGGCTGTGGTATTTGAAACTGAGGAGGTTGATTTAAGACAAAATGGATTAGGTTAACTACAGGGACTTCCCTAAACAGTCTTCTACTTAAATTTCCAGAAAAGTGCTACGTGTAGTGATTCACTAGTGACATACTGAGGTTTTTTCACTGTAGAAGCAAATGCTCTTTTAAGATTCATCAATGTGATCTGTTCATGTTGATGTTCATTGTTCGTTTCCAGCTAGGAGGGATTTGAGGAAGGGAATGAGGTAGAGCTATATTCCAACTTGATTTGCGAAGCCCAGCATAAGCGGGATGAGTAAATCTCTTTTGACATATCCTGAATCCCTGCACCTTTTGGAAGCTCTTAGTTCCTTATCTTCCATGCCAAGAGTGCCTCTGGCCCTTCAGTTCTGTATTCTCACCAGAGCTGAGCTTTGATCTGCTTGCTTTTATCCCACAAATTTGGATCCAGCAGAAACACATGCCTAAAACTTCTCATTTATTTTCTCTCTGCCTTGGGTTTTATTGTGCCTTGGACCAACCTGCTGGAAGCTTCCTGATGTGTAAAATATCTCTGGCCGGTTGTAGTGTGTAAGTTGCAGTCTGCTACCATTGTGTAGTAGTGTTGCAGTATTTTATTTAATATTAAATACATTCTGTCCTTATTATTTTCCTTGTTTACTTTTGATGATAGAGTATTTGTAGAGTGGATGCTCAGCGAGACATAAATCTCAGTAGTCTTAGTAGTTTCCTTTTTTGTGTAGATGAAGTCTCCTGGCATTGAAATAGCTTAGAAAGAGAAAGTCCTTTGTTTAAAGAATGGGTTTGTATTTTTATGTGTACAAGCCAGTGACAGAGATGCTTAAGTATGTGCATATATTACATCCATGCAATCCCTCTTACCTCTGTATTTCTCCATATAACTATTACTTTACAGGTTTATGGCAAATTACTTGACTGTTGAAATGATTTTAAATATTGCCTTTGATTGGATCATAGCAATTAATATTCTCTGCTAGATTAGTTACACTGTGCATTCAGTGCCAGTTCCCATTCTCTGTGAACCATAACCATGCTAGGTGCAGTTAACTGCTCAAGCCATATAGTCCCATAAAATCTTAATAAAATCTGAAAACTGTGGAGTATGGGTAATCTTGCTATAAATTGTAATAAAAATTACCCCTGTAGACTCTATATTCTGACCATTACCTTCATGGATACTGCTGCTTTGTACATAAAGTTTTATGAAATAAATCGACCAATTCTGCTGCCCCTACCAGGCACCAAGCTGTTTTGATCAAAAATCTGATAGGTGCACTCAGAGCATTTTTCCAATGCATAAAGCATTTATAATGAACTTTAAATAGGAAGAAAAATGCCATATATGTGCTTTATATAGTATGAACCAGCTTAGGAGAAGGAAATCGTGAATAGCATCATTCGCGTGCATTTGGTAGGTCTGTAAAGATACAATTTTGTTTCCTAGAATGCATTAAATAAACCTGAGTACAACACAGTCTCTGAGGTCATAATTTTAAGTAGCTTCTGTACATCTGGAAGTGTTGCTTCCACTGTTAAAAATGCGTAGTGATGTCTGTTGCAATCTTTTTTGATGCTCTCCTGCTGAGCAAGTCCATGCTGGTGTCCTGTTCTCTGAAAAATTTCCAGGAAGGCGGATGTTCATTTGTTTCAAACATCAAACTGGTGTGAGGCTGACTTCCACAGTTGTAAAACCTATTTTCCAAGAGTAACCAAGAAGGATGGAGATGATTTCCCTCTGCTTGGTGTTTGATCTGCCCAGATGCATTTGTTATCATAGACATTTGAGACAGTTTCAGTTTAAGAAAGAGCAGAAGACTTGCTTTTGGCCAGGAGCTTTCTTGCAGTATTTCAGATACTGAACTATGCTGTATGCCAAAATTAAGGGTCCAAAGTTATGGTTTAGACATTGCAGTATTCATAACTGCAGTGTTTATGATGCTGGCCAATTAATTGTGTATTATACTAAAACATGAATGCCATACAGTTTTCTTAGCCATATTTTCCATTTCCATCCTTCTACGAGTTTGGCAGCAAATGTCTGTTTGTTACTTCAATGCTTCATGCTCTACAGACACAGGGACACACATGTGTAACAGCAGTGGTAATGAGATTCTTGTAAATGTTTATTTTGACATGTGGGGTAGTATCTTGCTTTCCATTCCTAATGCAAGTAAGTGCAAAGCAGCATTATTTGCAGCTGGAGACAATCTTTAATCTATTGTATGCCAGCATGTACTGAAACCAACCCGGGTGGAGTTTACTGGAAACAGCAAAGGTGACCCCTCCTGGCTAATTGAGACATCCCATGTTTCTGCTTCATTTAAACTTCCATCACAATAAAAATCTCTGGCTGTGTTTCCGAGAACAAACCCATCACCCAGGTGTGGATCTGAGCTGGCAAGGCTGGAGGGGCCTCCCCACCATTCAGGCTGATGTCTCAGCTAGCACAGGTCTTGCTGTCATTGCCCACTGCAGTAACCCTGCTTCTGACAGTCAAGTTTTAGTTGGTGAATGGCAGGACCAGTTGGAAATCCCATCACGAACAATCATTTTGATTAGCAGGTTGATAAGGTATCCTTCAGAGAAAGCAGGGTGGGGAGTTCAAAATGTGAAACAAAACCAAGCAAACTCTGAACTTGGAAATCCTTTCAAAGAGCAGGAACAGATTTTAATTATTTTAAGAGAGTAATGGTGATTCTTATTGTGGTGTGGTGTGGTGTGTTGGTAAACCTACAGTGTGGGTAAGTTTACAAAGTT
Organism: Peucedramus taeniatus; assembly: GCA_013400575.1. Lineage (NCBI taxonomy): Eukaryota > Metazoa > Chordata > Aves > Passeriformes > Fringillidae > Peucedramus > Peucedramus taeniatus. The sequence continues at coordinate 327,988 of WBNO01019305.1, forward strand.
ATTAGCTGAGAAGTAAATGCAGAAAGCTGAATTTTTAAGCTGAAGTGAGACAGAGGTATTTCAGGATGCTGAAATTTTCTCTCTGCTTTCATACCAGCAAGCATCATCTCAGAGTCATTTTGAATCAGTTAATTACTATGTGGCTTAGCTATAAATTGAAGCAAAACTCCTAATGGTTACCTAGTTTTCTCCTGCTCCTAAATATTTCATTCATCTTTAGCCCAAGGAGCTCATATTTGCCTTTAAATCAAAGATAGGATGTAGACATAAAATTATTTCTAGTGGGTGTTCATGAGCCTAATGATGGGATGAGTTTTCATCCCTTTCACTCACAGGAAATTTGACTAGGGAAAGTAAATCAGGTTGCAGTAACTGAGAACTGCCAGTGGTGACAGCAGTGTTGTTGTGGTGTATGGCCCTTTTCATGTCACCTGCAGGCATCCAGATGCAGGGCTTCTGACAGTGCTTAGCTTTATCTGACCTCGTCAGAGCACTTGAGGTGTGTATCCCTGATTAATCACTGAAAAAAAGCAAAGATGTTAGGACATACCTGGCTGAAGCCCAAATGTGACAGACGGGGAGAAAATTTACCTACTGTCCTAGTATCAGTAGCACGTGTGTGAGAAGTGGGAGGAAGTATGCTGGGCTCTTGTCAGCCTGGGGCAATTTAAGTCCACAATCCCTTCCTTCCCAAGAGTTTCCAGAATGTGGGCAGCAGTGCCAGTTTAGAGAATGAAGTAGAAAAAAAGTCTCCCGATAGTGTGGCTGTGGGCTCAGGTTATTCCCCTGGGGAGGTGGAGGCTTGATCCTGTTCCAAGGGGTTCATCTGCCCTTAGCAACCGACAAGCTGGATCCTTCCCAGAGATTGTGCTTCCGTGACATGGCTAATCCTGTACCATGTCAAAACCAATGCAGCCGTGTGCCAGAAAGCACAAATGTATGCAGTGCTCATTAAAAAGCTCCTATGCAAGTTTAAATCTCTTCCAGCATTGTAGAACAGGCAATTTTGTCCTCAGAAGCAGGATCGGGTATTGTCTGACCCCACAGCCAGAATAAATTTTAAAGCCCCAAACTGTTCAGTTTGACAGAAATAGAAACAAGCTTATATCTGATCCAGATCAGGCTTTTTCCTACTGGCAACTGGCAGCTGGCAGATACAATATTAATGATGATAGACTTAAGTTGTGTAGTATTTACTGACTGGTATGTGCTTTACATGAGATCCATTTGCACATCTTCACTTAAAACAAGTGCAGGTAGTGAATTTGCTCGTAGTGCCCAGAGGGAAACTCCTTTTTGGTAGAGTTTGGCAAAGGGGCATTAAGAAGTGATTGCATGCATCATGAGCAATTCTCTCCACTTTCTGTAGCAAAAAAGGATCATTGTTTCTTGAGGCTAACAAGGATGGGAAGCAACGTGGCTGCTTGCAGCCTTCAGCACTTGCACACATTCTTCACTCCCCTGGCTCACCAGTCTGTTCAGGATGGAGAGCTAACAGCTTGCTTCTGTAGCTCCTGTGCACTCATTCAATGGCACCTTTGTCCCATGAAAGCAGCAGTCTCTGACTGGTTTCTTTTTGCTTGCCTCGCCTTCACCTCACTCACACTTCACAAAATCACCAGATAGCCCTGTTGGACAAATCTTGCCTTTCGAGAGGCATAGCAAGGGCAAGAAAACCAGTTAAGGTTTAGTGCTTGAGCTTTATTAATTAATGTGTCTGCCTGGGTTTGGGAGGACTCGATTCAGGGACCCAGACAAGTCCCTTCTGGACCCATGGTCCTGAGTTCAAGGAGGAGCTTGGTTGTTAGAGCAAGGTCCAGCATGAAGGGAGGTTAAAATGCATTGGCATGTTTTATGGGCTTTCCTCCACCTTGCTTGCCAGTTTCATTCTGTTACTCACATGTCCTCCACCTTTTTTTTTCTCATTTGCTAAACTATCTCTTGCTTGCATCTCTTCATCCTCTCCTGTTTGATGTTCATTAGGCCAGTAATTACTTCTGATTCTGTGCTTATGAACTGAGGCTGGTATTTATAAACCTTGGTGCCAGGAGTTCGACAGTTGTTCTTAGATGTCCAAGAGAAAGTCAAAGCTGTTGACATAAGTAGGAGTCATGAACTCCTAATGTGTAACAGCCCTGTGCTGCAGTTTGCACACTGCAGAGAGTGGTGAGGAGGAGATATCTGTTAGGCTTTCGGCCAGTTGGTTATTCACATGGATCATTTCAGGGAGGAGAGTAGCTTTGAAGCTGTTTTCCCCTAGCAGCTGCAGCCATGCTGATGAGAAAACAGGCCAGTTTACACCAGCTGGCAGCAGCAAAGCTCAGCCTCCTGGTCAGTCACCTCAGCTCCCAAGTGCCTCGGCCACCCACGTCTGCAAGCTGGAAGGAAGTGACAAATGAAGAGGGAGACAAAAAAGGATGTATCTGTGGGCTGACATAAAAAGTAAGGGCATAATCCCTAGAACATTATTTTATTTACTTACAATCTTTAGTTAGGTTTTCTGCAAATATATAACAGTGCTTGAAATACCTGCCTTTGAATTTACCCACTGATACATTTCCATTCCTCGCCTTTTGTCCTCGCCATACTTAATGTGTGGCAGAAACTCATGATGTGCTCAAACATTGGTGTCTGATGGGGCAAACTCTACCCCAGGGTACAGTAAATTGTCCCTGGGTGAAAAAGTACAACCCTATTAGCAACTTCGTGTCTGTGCTAAAGTGTACAGAGTAGGACTTACTGAGCAGAAACAAGGAGAAGGTAATTGAGAGCTTTCATCCTGGCACATTCCTGTAGTAATCTAAAATCAATACCAAATGTCATAGGAGTCTCAATAATATCTTCAGAACCAGAAATCTGCCATAATAATGAAACAACATGTCTTATAAATAACGAAAGTACGTAAGATTGTTCATATACATTTATACCATCTCTTTTCATGTAGGTGTATTCACGCTCAAGCGATCAGAATTCACATATAAGAACTGTTTTACAGACTCAGTTATGTAACAACTTTCATTATTTCAAGTTATGTTTCGTTTCTGAGCTAGCTTCTTAAAACCTCTACTGTACTGCAAGTCATATTAAACCTCAGTTAGCATACATAGCTTTTTTGTTACAATTTTTAATTCTGTGGACAAATAATTAGCTCTCACAAGTGCATCACTTGTAGCACATAAAAATATTGGGAAGATACAAGCATAACTTTTTGTAATGAGATTCACTTTAAGGAGGAAAAAAAAGCTTTTCTCAGAAGGTAGTAAGGCCCTGGAACAGGTTAGCCAGAGAAGTTGTGGACACCCCATCCCTGGAAGTGGTCATGGTCAGGTTGGATGGGGCTCTGAGCAACTGGGTCTAGTGGATGGCGTCCCTGCCCATGGCAGGGGGCTGGAACTAGATCATCTTTAAGGTCCCTACAAACTTATGCCTTTCTGTGATTCTATGAAAAGAATAGAATCTTTTCTAGATTTAGAATTAATGAATTAGAGAGTAATAACCTCATTCTTTTAAGAAGGAACATTAGGGAGCAAGGCTAAAGCACTTCTTTCCAAATCGTTTTCTGGGACTAAATCAGCTGACTAGATGGTTCAGTTGCTTTTAAATAAAGTACTAGTTTATCCCTAGTGCTCAGGTTGAGGTTACACATTGAATATCATCATGTGTAAATTGTGATTTTAAGAAGCACAGTCAGAATGGTGCTCATTCTTTCTAAAACATTTGAATGTTTCAATTTCTAAGTTGTATTTGTCTCATGTAGCTCATGGTTCACTGTCAACAGCCTTTGCTCTCATAAGTGAAAGGTGTTTACCATACATGAAGAAATAGTAAGCAGTACAAACGTAGCCAGCATCACTGAGGCACTTAACCTGTGCTTGTAGAAAGGTCGTAGAAGTACTACTGTGCAACTGTACTGCACACTGTGGCTCCACAAGGGGTTGTTCTGTCAGCTTACTGAACATACTTAACAGTATTTTCCTTATGAAATTCTGAAAACCACAGCTGAAAGTTAGTTTATTATCAGTGTTCTTTTACTCACAGGTGGTTTGCAGCTAAAACATAAATTAAAATTTAAGACCAGCTTTCCCTGGATTCATCACTCATTTGTGGAGTGCTTTCTTTTCCAAGAGCCCAGCTATTCATCAGTTCTACTGTTATGGCTGCATAGCTCCTGAAGTATCTGCAGCCCTCCCATTTTTCATTGTAACTCAGTCCCTTTTGTAGAGTCAGTAAACACTGTAACATAAGAAAGATGGCATAATGGCAGATTTAACTAGGACTTTTGGAGCTGCTCCCTTGCTGTGTGCTCACTGAACTGTTCATGATCTCTAAAGGGGGCCTGTGATACCTATTGTCTAGGTCTGTGGTTAGCCAGAGTTGAATAGGAATGAACACCTTCCTCAAAAATCATGCTGCAAGACCCAGAAGAAAGTGTCCTATCTCTGACACTGCAATACAGGAGAGCACATGCTAACAAACTGCAACAGTTAGCTCTTTAAATAAATAACCACAAATTCCCCTATTTCACCAGAGCAGACAAAATAAACAGATTTTTACACAAATCTCTGACTGTCTTTCCCCTTCCTATGCCTCCCTTGCAGAGTCAGCCATCTCTCAAGTTTTACTCTCTTCTCCTCTGTTTTTGGTGTCTCTCAGCACTTACTAATCCTATGTGGTATTTCATGAGTAAGGAGAAATGTCTCTTTCTCCACATCACCTCTGAAGTTTGTCTATGGCACAAGCAACCCCCAGTTCCTCTCAGCACTATCCCAAGTCACAGTTGTGCCCTGTATTTCCCCTCTGTACCCATCTCTTGGGGTTCTTTCCCCCTATCCTGCCAAGTTATGCTTTCTTCCCCTTTGAAGGACAGCACCCAGCATAAGAGGGAAGGCAGGTCACCTGCCTTTCTGTTCTCCTCTCCTTTCTTGTATGTTTTTGGCAGAAAAGCTAACTCTGGTGGCCATCTGCCTAGTGCACACCCAGCTGTTCTCACTCTTCCTCCTCCACAGAACAGGGGGGAAGATAAAGTGCAAGAGCTCAAGGCTCAAGATAAAGGCAGGGAGATCACTTACCAATTACCTTTACAGGCAAATAGGACTCAGCTCAGGGAAAAATAATTTATTATTAATTAAAAGTAGATTAGGATGATGAGAACCACCATCCCTAACCCCCTTTTCCAAGACTCTGCTTCTTGATTCTCAGCTCTTCTCCCTTCCTCATCCCAGGAGTATGGGGACTGGGGGCTGTGGTTGGTCCATAATTGTTCCTCTCTGCTTCTCTTTCTCCTCACACTGTTCCCTGGCTCCATTGTGGGTTCCCTGTAGACAGTAGTTCCTATCAGGACAGTCTCCTCCAGGGACTGCCCCATTATGAAGAACCTTCTCCCCTCCATCTCCTTGCACATTGATATCTGCAGAGCTGTTTCACCTGATCCCAGAGCTTTTAGTATTGGAAGGGACTTTTGGAGATCAACCAGTCCAACACCCCTGACAAGCCAGGGTCACCAGGAGCAGGTGACAGGAACACTTCCAGGTGGATTTTGAATGTCTCCAGAGAGGGAGGCTCCACAACCTCCCTGTGCAACCCGTTCCTGTGCTCATCCACCCTCAATGTAAAGTGTTTCTCACACTTTTTTTCCCTCACTCCTTTCTTGGCAGTTTGTTTTGCCTTTTCTTGAGCCTGTTTTCCCTGAGCCACCCCCCCGTCTGCAGGGCTGAGCTGTGCCCAGCAGTGGGTCAGCTGCAGCAAACGGATCCGTCTGTATCTACCACGGGGCAGCCCTGGCTGCTCCTCATACAAGTTCCTGCAGCTGTCGCTGCCAGCATCTGGGCACTTACTCCATTGCCATGCAGTATGGATGCTAGAAGCTGTGGACAGCTAATGCAATCCTGCAATTCTTGATCTTCAGGTATTTGTAGGACCTGAAACTGGGTGACTTTTCAAAGAAATGTGTTAGCCCTGCTGACACTGGTCACTTGAATGTCAGTTGTCTGTGTGAGGTTACACATAGTGTGGAGTGTAAAATCCTTCAGAGGTTGACAATGGTGTTGAATTATGTCAGAAATCAGGACTGGGGTTTTAGATGCCTAAATTTTAGTTGAGTGGAGTGACATGGGTTCCATCCTGATACCTCACAATGAACACTCAGAATCAGAGATTGCTCCTTAAATTTTGCTGTCAAATGTACTCTTGAGTGTTCTGTGTTGTACAAAGCAGATGTAATCCTTTCCCTTCTTCCCTTTCCCTTCACTTTCTGAAGTCAGGCAGCGTAAGTTACTTGAGGGTAAACTGGGTTTTTGTTGGATGTGGTCTGAGCAGTGATATTTCAGTACTGCTGAGTGCATTGGTGTAGCCTCTGTGAATTCACAGACCCACATGCCCCTGGAAGTGCTCACATCCAGCCGCAGCACCACTGGGTGGCTGTGCCCGCCTCTCAGCTGATTTGGGAAGCTCAGCACAAGTGGTGCTCTCCAGACAGAGCAGGCAGATGTGTTGTGCGCCCTGATGTTGTTCTGGGACAAGATTAATTTCAGCACACTCATATTAATCCATTATATGTCTCTTTCCAGCACAAATGGACCCCCGAGGCCTATCTCCCAGACAAATTAAAAGTGACAGTGATGATGACGACCTGCCAAATGTGACCTTAGATAGCGTTAATGAAACTGGATCTACAGCGCTCTCCATAGCCAGAGCAGTACAAGAGTAAGTATCACGTTCCCAGACAAGATGAGCATTGCTGAGGTGTTCCCAGGCTGATGGAGGCACCGCTGCTGCAGGACTGTCCTCCTGCCTGCGGGCAGTGTACCTGCCAGCACCTTCTCCGTGGAGCTTTATTCCCTTTTTTGGAAGAGATGACTGTATCTCTTGTCTCTCTCATGATCTTTTCCTTTCTTTCTCTCTGCCCTCATTATTAGGTTGAGTTTAATACTGAAGTTGTTTCTTCCCCTTTATATACTTGGAAAATTTGGAGTGGTTTTGTATTCTCTCCAAAGAGAGACCAGGTTAGTTTACCACTCAAAAAACATGTATTTTTTCCTTGACTGAAAGCAGCATCAGGAAGTTGATTCTAGTTGCTGTCAGATAGGAACTAGCAACATTTTTCCTGAAGGACAGTGTCATTGGAAGGGAATTACTGAGGGTCTTCGAACAATTTTTCCACTGCGGTTATTTTTCTGTGTACTTTTGCTAACTGGGTGGACAAATAATTTCTTAATTTAGTATCTGCACTGCTTGTTTGAAAAGAAGGAAAGAGTTTATCATGAACATTAGCAATTCTGTAGATGTATGAAGTTGGTCAGTCACTGTAGCAGCTGGAAGGGAACCAACTGTGAGGTAAATAAGTATTAATATCCCCATTTTATAGGTGAAGAAAATGAGGTTATGCGTAAAGGTCACCCTCTAGGTCTGAAGCAGAGCTGGAAATAGAACTAGAGCCTCCAGGCACTGAAGCCTGTGCTAGACCCACAAAACACGTTACTTTATCTGAGAGGTTCAAAATATGGGCATTCTGGACATTATTAAATAAAAATGGGTATAATGAAGGCCATTAGATTTTGCTATTGTATCAGTTATTGTAGATGCATTTTAAATGTCCATATTAAGGTATCTAAAAATATTTTGCTTTGTTTTCCTGGACATAAGCAGCTAAAAGAGCTGACATTTCTAAGCCACATTTGGGGAGGTACTGCCTTTTTTTTTTTTTTTTTTTTTTTCATTTTCACCAGACATGTACTACCTCATCTTCCAGCCAACCACCATAACTGTGAATCTCAAACTGATATTCTCCATAAGCAGAGAGAGGGGTGTTTGTGGGCAAGGCAAGACAAGGTGTTGGTTCTGTGATTAGCAGGCTCCCTTTCTAACAGTGATAAAGGAGGGGAAGGTTTCTTCGCCAGTGAGGCTATTGCTTGATAGACAGGTCCCATATGTATTTTCAGTTTTCTAGTCACAACAGCAGGCCCTGAAGTGCTAAGTATTTTTTCTCAATTTATAGCACACACAGTGAGCCAGAAAAATAAAACAATACGTCATGATTTTGCAGTAAATGATTTTGCACTGTCTAATTACTGAACAAAGGAAGTATGGAGCACTAGCAAATAATTTTAATATATGACTGGCAGGCAGATACTGTTCTCTGTGATGGATATTGCTTGAACACTTAGAGAATTGGTCAAACCATGGGAAGCTTTTTTAGCTTTTGTATAATGCATTCCACAGTTTGTGAAGGTAAATATGTTCAGTATTACTTGACTGGCTCTGGAGCTTAAGAATCAAATTAAGAAATTTAATAATATAACAGCAACTCATTCTTGTTACAGGTTTTATTTAAACAGTAATCTGTTAGTTTATTTCAAAAGTCCCATTAGGAAAATCTAATTTGACTGTGATCTGCAATTTGTCATCTTTACTTCATTCTCGGTCACAGAACCACACATACAGCTGCTGAGTTGAAAAGGAATGTTGGCATTTCATGCCAACTGCACTCAGTCTATTTCTTACTTGGTCTGCCCTACGGGCAGGGTCTATTTTGATTTTAGGCATCTAATATGTACCTTAATACTAGATGTTTAGCAAAGGAGTCCACTGAAAAAGAAGCTCTCATTCTACATAGCCTTGTTGCAGAGAGGAAAATGCCTCTGAAGCCTTCCAAAGGGAGATCCTGTGTGCTCAATTTCAGCATCTAAACTTAGCAGACAGGAATTTCCTCTGAGGACATGGAAAGGCACCTACTGTTCTGCTGAATAACCAGGCAGCATAGGGACATGCATAGAAAGACTCCTTCAGCAGTCAGTAAAGCGTAGGTCAAAGCTTAGTGCCTGAGGGAGGCAGGCTGGCCCTAGAGTCTGGATCACTGTCCCACAGAGTGTGTTGTTTTCTAAGTGAGCTTGTAAGCTCTTTCTGGTGAATAGTTGCCAAAAAAATAACTCCTTGCAAAGAGTGGCTGAGAAGTACACCACAGTACTGCCAAAGCATCCTTTTCTACAGTACCAATTGGTGTTCTACAGTCTTGTCATTGTTAAACACGATACAATTTGTAGGTGCTTGCTAGGAGGTGTGAGACAACAGCTGATCATTTCCCGCTTGTTTTTCAGGCGTGTTTTAAATTATTCTGCAGAAGGATTTTGAATATATGTGTATATATTTGCCTACTGCCACCTATTCTCTAAGAGCAGTAAGGCGGTTCAGACTCTGAAAATTTTAGTATCTGATGGTGGGCATTTGCTTTGGGTTGATCCTGTACAGCCCCTCACACAGCATGTGGGGCTGTGAGGCATTGCCTCAATGCCTTGCCTTGCCTTGCCTTTCCTTACCTCCTGCCTTTCCCTGGGTGCTGTCAGTGGGGCTCAGGATTCATCTTGCCTGCGTGGCTATCTGCATCTGAGGCAGTTACCTCACTCCCTGCATAGGGCCGGGTGTGCTTGGCACATTCAGGAAGCAATCCCTCTGCCCTGTTGGAGCTGTCTGATTTAGGGACAGACAGAGACTCCAGCCTGTGAGCTCCCGTTCCTCTCCATCGCCCACGGGTGGTGCAGACAGCTGCCTGGGACACACACACACGTCAGCACTGCAGAGGAAAGTGCGAGGTGAGGCCACGGCAATCCACAGTGCCTGACTGGGGAGCTGCTGTGCCAGAAGCTGGGAGTGGCAGGATCGTACTGAATGCTCCTGCATCTTCCCTTGCATCTCAGTCTGCCGGGTTTTAACCACAGGGAAATCAGCTCGTCAGTTTTTGGGGAGAAACTGTTGTTTTAATACAGCCATTTTTAAGCTTGTTGTTTTGGAAATGACACTTAGCTAGTTGGGTCCCAGGACAATTTGTAATGCCTATTTGAAAGTTTTGCTTTTCATGTGCTCTTAAACTGGAGGGCATCCACCTATGTTGCTGCTTTTTTTCCGGTCCACTGTAGTCTTACAGGAGCAAAATTCTTAGGAATAAAAGTCGTGACAATGAAACACTAAGAGCCACGTGTTTGGCATTAGTCCTTATTTACACAAACAGAATGTAATTTGCTTGCATATTTGTAAAGTGACCAAGTATGACTATTTTTTCTCAGGGAAATTGCCTTCTTGCTGCAAGCTTTATGTTGGCTGAGCTTCCAGACTTCTTTCTCAGTAGTTCTTTTGGAACGAGTTCGTAGTTCTCCTTCAGTTCAACAAACCCAATCAATAATGTAAAGTTATAGATAAATAAAGTCATTATTTCAAGCAGGATTGTTCAGTGAAATTTCTTCCTGTGACAGTGCTGGTTTATGGAAGTTGCTATGCCTTACAAAATATGGACTAAGAATTATTTATTAATCTCAGATAATATACTCTGGTTGATAATAAATATTGCAACATTATGTAGATTTCTGTGGGCTTTGCATTGTAAGCAGCATTTCATCCTTTTTGCAGCGTGTTTTACAAACTCATTTTGGCATGTAACATCTAACAAAGAGCAGATTTGCCTCTATATGCCTGACACCACTGATGCTTATTACACAGCAAGAATAGCATCATATATTCAGAGCCAAATCTCAGATACACTTCAGAAATCTTTATGAAGCCAAGGGGAGAGAAAGAATTAGTCAACCCCTCGAAGACCAGTGAAACTTTTTTAGGGTCCCTCCTAGAGGCAACATGCTGTTCCCTCAGCCTGGCAGCCTTTACATCCCTAGGCAGAACTCATGCTGGATGGCCTCAGAAGCCATCTCCACGGCACATAGTAATGCAAACCCTGAACAGAGCATTCATCTCCTTGTTTCCTGCGCACTTGTGTGGTAAAATATATTCTTTTACAGCTTGCAGCTCTCCCTCCCTGAATATGCATAATTTAAGATCTCCTCCTTGCAGAAGCTGAGGGCAGAAGCAGGAGAGGCAGAGGGTGATTTTTAGCATGAACTTTTGACCAGTATGTTGGTAAAAATCCAACGATGCAGAAATTCCTCTTTCTCTAGACTTCTTTTCTCCTTAGGTGTTGCAAGTGGAGGAAACTCCTTTGATGGAACCATTTTTTCTTTCAAATGTCAAGGAAAAGAGGAACTGTGCATATAAACTGATGATACTTCAGAGAGTATATTGTTTTTCTGGAGTAAGGGAGAGGCAGAAGTTTCAGAGAGGAAATCCTGTCTTCTTGTAGTTATAGCTGCAGTTAGTTCACAGAGATGGGATTTGTCATTTGTATGTGACTGCTCTGACCTTTAACATGAATTCCTCTTTAGGCTGAGCTGGGTGCCTCGGAGTGCTTGTATGAAAATGAGATTAGGGACCCTTCCCCTGTTCTCTTTTTATGTGATTGATACATTGGTGCTAATATGATCATCTTACTTTATTTTTAAATTCTTGGCATCTATTACTCTAATACAGTAGGAGTTAGTTTTGGATATTGCACTAGCAAAAAAGAAACTCCACAACAGACAGACAGCATAGCCACCATACCAATGTACTCTCTTAAATTAGTACATGCTTCTCAAATCTGATTTCTTTTTCCTAGATCTCTTTTTTTTCTCCCTCCTCTTCTTCAGTGTAAATCAACTTCTGTGGTTTATTTTTATTTCTTTTGACGTTTGTATCTTTATTTCCATCAGGCATTCATTTTCTACACTGGTATAGTTTGTTTTCCTGCTTCGGCAATCATTGCTGCTGTTGTGCTACTCATTATAGGGAACTTTCACCTCATTTTGTCCTTCCACTTGCAGACAAAATGCTTTGTCCCAAGTCTCCAAGAAACATAAGCGAGGGTGTTTCAGCAGTGCTTGTGTAAACTTTGCTTCCCTCTTCTCTGGTACATCTGCTCATCATGAACAACTGCTCATTTTAAAACTGGCACACAATTGAATGGTGATTTTACAGATGTAGAATTGGCTAGTGCTCATCCAGAATTCCTCAATAAAGGATTTTTTTTTTCACTGGAGAACACTAATTGGTTTGAAGTCAAATTGTGGGAATGTATCAATTTCAATTTTACTTGTCTAATGAAGAATACCCAAGTCTGGGATGCATTTTTCCATTGCAGCAAGACTTTAGAGCAGAAGGTTACACAGTTGCTGCAGTTGGAGGGAAATTGGACCACACATTCAGAAAGAACTGCCTATGGGCTTCTGACCTCCCCACAGGCTGTATCATGGTGAGGCTTCTCCTTGGCCTCCTCTAGAGTTGTTCTACAAACTGAACTGACTTGCTAAAAGTATTGGGCGATATTTGTGCAGATACGTAAGCGAAAGACAGTGGTGACATAGAGCCCTGCAAGGCATCTGTGTTTTGGTTGGTGCCCCCACTGTGACATTATTTCAGGGATGTTTCTGTTCTAGTTTTGTTTTATTTTTTGTCAACAGTCTCAAGTAAGTATCCTGTGGCAGAAAAGAAGAGGTTTCTGCACTGAAAAGTGTTGCTGGGTTGGACGCTGGCTGCTGACCCAAGGGCACCGCTAAGCTGGCAGTGTGCTGTGTCTCATCTACCTTAGGCAACCTCCGTCTGATTTGGACATAGCCTTGCAGCAAAGTTCATCTCTCACAATGCAAGCTATCTAAAAGTTAGGCTCAAGTATTTTGGATTTCTTCAGTGGAGAGATATTTCTAGGTCCAATCATCTTATCATTTATGATCATCTACCTTTCAAAAGGTATCTGTCTTCCCCAGCAGCTGTAAAGAAACCTGGACAAGTGGTTTAGAGAGTGATAGACTTTACATTGCTGAAGTTATATATGAGGAAACCCCCTCTATGTTATTTTCTAAGGCCATGCTGGAAGTCTGTGGCTTGAAAAGAAGCTGAACCTGGTACATCTAAATTTGACCTGTGGCAACCTCTACAGGTGTGATTTCTCCTACCTACGTGTACTCCATCCCTACATGCAGTTCAGACAGCTTGTTGAAGAAGTATTAACATCTTCTACAGTGTGTTTATATGGCATTTTATAAAGTTATTTCTAGCAAAATCTGAATTCTCAGAAACATCTGTTTGTATATAAAAATGAATTGGCCTAAAGCCCTTATTAAGGACTTCAAGAGCTTGAAAGACCTATATACCTTTGGGAATTGCTCTTTAGGAACTAAGTATGGACCTGGGGTTTCAATAATCCAGTAAACGCATATTATTCTAAAAAGGTTAATTTTTTTTAAATATGTAGTGTTTGACAAAAGAAAAGTTCAGTAACTTGACAGTTGGGCAGTAAAATCAAAGGATGCTATCCTGTGCATGCACTAGGAATTTTTGGTATGAAAATTTTCTGCTATATGTCCCAAGGCCTTTTGCCAGAATAACAAGATTCCCCATCAGCCAATGATCATTAAAAAAAAGGGCTAGGTGAATGGCAACTGTAAATCAAAACCAGCTTCTAAGAGAAATTAACATCACTTCCTGCTTTGAAAGGGCTGTATTGCTTAAATCGAAGTGTATCAGGAGATAGGGGTATTGTCAAATTGTTCCCTGAAGAAAGCTAATTTGAAAATAAGAATGCTTTTACCTTAGTCTACATAAAATCATATCTTCCTGTCTCCTCTGTAAGAATAAGTTTCCATGGCTGTTGAGTAGGTCATTCTAGAGCTTTTACCATACCATTGCTAGGAATAATATTTTCCTTTTGAGAGAAATATTTAAATTAATTGCATAATAAGCTTGAAGATCTAAGGAATCCTGGTTCTGTTAAAGTCCAAAATCCTGTTTCTGTTTGCCATGAACTTCGTTTGGTCTAATGATTAGTCCTGAAACTAACAGGAGTCTGGATGCTAAAGAAAAGAAAAGTAACTCAACACTTAGACTATTTGGGGGACCATTATCTTGCAGTGAAAGAGTTACACCTATTGGTTCACTGATACCTTCTGTATGTCTTTTTCACTTCCTTTGTCTGTCACAAAGAAACTTTCAAAGATCTTGTTTCCCAGCTTCACTTTATTGTCTGTATTGAATTCACATATGTCTTCTTGCCATAAGTTAAATTTGTTAAGTAATTTAAATTTTAGTCTAAAAAGCGCCAATCATTATAAGGTAGTTGTCAAACTTCTCCATTACTGGAATTTTACATTTTTAAACATGTTTACACAAACATGCTTTGGAATAAAATGCCATGAAACAATAGCGTGTGATTATCATTCATACGGCATTTTTTATCTTTGGAGTGCTTTGCAAACATTAACTAATTAAATTGTACAGGTCCCCTGTGTGTTCAAATATTATAATTATCCACAGGTTAGTGACTTGCTCAAGGCCATGCAGCAAAGCACAGAATGAGTTTGGATCAGGTACATCTGCCTCTTACTCCTGTGCTTAATCCTAAACTAAAATGTATTGCTCTAGAGTGAAGCTCGAGTCATTAGTTGTTAGATATGTGAAATGCATTTTATGGATAGTGAGGCAGGCATTCTGTAATTGCTTGAAGAGCATGACACTGAGGAATGAATTATAAATAACATTATGAATTACTACTACCCAGTTAGCAGTTTGTACACCTGTTTGGCATCTTTTTCCCCAGTGATTCGTTATTCAGCTTTTTATGTTTTGTCTTTCTAAATCAGCACAGAAAGCAGGGGCAGAACCATGTGCCTTAAGAAATTTAGAGCTATAACAAATACTCATAGGTGTGGATTGGATAGCAGAACACTGCCAGGAAAAGCCACAATAAAACTTCCTTGGTGAACTGCTACTTTGACTTACTGATAAGAAAAAGAAAGAGCATTGTCCTCTGCTGTCACTTGAGCCAAAATTACTTCTTGTTTCATTATCTAGATTAGATAAGTTTTTATCTTTCCTCTTCCATAAGGCAGTTCCTGTGATTTTGACAGACGTACATGCAGCACAATTAAATCTTAATAGCAGTGCTTACACTGATTTATGGAAATATTGTCCTGAGTGTTTAGGTCAATGCATGCAAAACCACAAAAGTTGTGTAGGTCATGGGTATCTAAACTACATGAAAAGGAGGGAGCTATTAAGAGGGGAACGTTGTTTGGCAAGGCATAACTGAATGAGTGTGTAAATACAGGAATAAAAAAAACCTACTTTTTTTTCCTGTCATTTTCCTTTCTCCTTCATAATGGGAAAAGATTGTGGTACGTTTCCCCGTCGGTTAGTTAAATCCTTTTTGACTAGTAGTGATTTCAGCACAACCTCATTTCTCACAGCAAGTTCTTTGTATGCTGCAGATAAAGGAGGATTAAATGGAAGTTCTTAGATGATGGATATGAAGAGAGTTTTTTTGTGTTGAGCCTGTGTGCCAAGGAAGTGTCACTGTCCATGTGTATGTGACTTAGAACATGAGCATTACTGTTCTGAATACATAACAGAAAGGATAGTTGGACCTTACAGCCACCACACATATGAAATTAGTCAAAATAAAGGAATTGAAGGCTCAAACAAGGAGTAAAGCAGCACAATGGCTGATATTATACCATCTAATCCTGGAGTAATGAGAGTCACAGGTTCCAGAGTCAAATTCTGCACCTCCATCATTAGAACAACGACAAAAGATGTGTCAAGCATGAGGTTCTGGGTCATATTTTTCTTTATTTATCCTTGCAAGATACACTGAGTTGCCAGAGGATAAAAAAGTGCAAGGAAATATGAAAGCTGAGGCATGCAGAAAATGAGGAAGACACCAGGGTGGATCAGAGGAGGCAGCAACTGCCAGAGCTCTCTTGTTTAGCCTGTATTGCTAGCTCAGGGGGGCATGGAGCAGGCTGGCAGGCACTGAGGCCAGAGGCTGCCCTAGAAAGTCCTCACCTTAAGGCCTGTGTACAGGATCTGCTGCTGGCTGAACAGCCCACCATTGCAAACACAGCCTGAAAAATAAATTAACCTGGAAATCACCAGAAGCTGACATCAGGCAGTGAAAGAAATACTTGGTTTATGTACTCATTAAAAGTCAGCAGTCCCAGTATTGTCAAAATATGTCCCTCAATTATTTGCATGAAAAGTACAATATTTAGCATAGTGCTGGAATAATGCATGATAAATCAGGGACACACAGTGCTGTCAGGTAGACATATAAGTCACCATGGTATTCCTCTTAAGAACTGATGAGCACTGCTGTTTCTGTAATCAGTTGCTTGTCAGGGCCAAAGAGTCAAAGCATTGATAAATAAGTTCACAGGAGGGACTATAATAATGACCAAAATCTCAGTCATAAAAGTTTCAAAAGCACAATAATAGAGTAATGTTGTATAATAAATTGTTTGCTGAAAATTATTTACCAAGCTGAATAGGTTGATTCCTTTTGCACTCAATTTTTCCACTTCAGAACTGCTTGGCTGTCTGTATCACCACATGATTTCTGAGATCTTTTGCCATTCCTGAAGTATAGTCAGAATAACAGGAAGTGGTTCTCCTTTTGCTTGAGAGTAGCTACAAGTACAAGTAGCTACTTGAGAGTAGCTACAAGTACAGCAATTCTGTAACAGGTACATCCTTGTCAATATATTGCACAACACAGACATTGCACTATCCCCAAATGCTTGCAACACACATGAAGTACTGCAGGTACCCAGGACCAAGATAAGCCACAACAGCACAGGCACTTGAGACAAGATGCAGATTTTCTGCTTTGAGGGAGGTTTTATGGAGGTGTGAGCTTCTCCACCAGTGTGACAGAGCACCTGCACAAGGCATCCACACTCCCACAGTATAGTCAACAAAGAGTTAAAGGCTTTGAAGTTCAACAGGCAGAGCAGTCTGCTTCCTAGAGATGTCTCCACTTACATCCTGGGTGAGTACTTGGCTGTGAGTTGTCTCTGCTCTCTTTGGAGCTTGGGCTTCTGAACTGTAGTAGTTCATTAAAGTAGTTTGGAAAAAAAAAGAGCAGCTCACATTCCCAACTTTCCGTTGTGGAAATGAAGAGCTCAAGTTCTGAGCTCACCTATTTCTGCCTGTTGTGACACCCAGAGCGTGCTGTCCTCTTCCCATCCACCATCTCTCTGTGTAAAAATGTGACAGCCAGCAGTGGTGCAGCCACCCACCTATGGCATAAAAGCCTGGCGTTAGAGCACTAACTCAGGAAGCCGGAGACTTACATTTGTGTGCAAAAGATTCCCAGGAGTGGTCCTTTTCCTCTTCTTTATTCTACACTTGTATTTTGCATTGGGAAGTGACTGTTACGGATAGTTTTTATGATGATTACATGGTCTGAGATGTGTTTGAGCCATTTTCATAGCACAGATAAGCTTCAAGTTCCAGAGGCAAGGATGTTAGGTATTTCTCTCTGTGGTTTCTGTCTTGGAGGAGAGGCTGGGTGGGAGGCCACAGCCCTTTGGCTTTCATGCCAAACAGAAAGGAACATAGTAACTGTTAGGTGTCAGTGAGGTTGGTTGGATGATGCCTGAGTGTCTTCTGCTTCAGTGCCTGGATACTGTAGGTTCTAAACAGAATTTTAGTTGTCTGCTAAATTTCCCGCTGCCAAAAATTCAGCATGCAAATTCTTAACCTCAGCAACTTATTTTGGTCTGCCCTGTTGCTTAGTTGTTAAAAAGGGAATTTTGTGAATAGGAGTGTCCAAAATTTAGTTACAACTTCCAGGTAATGTATTGTTGTTTATATCACCTGTGCAAATAAATTATTTTCCAATGGGACACAGAGATGATTGCAAATCAGTTGACATGGAAGAGAACCGTTGGTGTTAATGGTTTCCAGTAACCATTTTTCCAGTGCATATTGCTTTCAGTGGAGGAGGGCTGATGGGGCAGGGGAGATTTTGTCACAGTGCTCTTGGATTAGGTACTGACACAGTTGTAAAAAAAGATCTCTGGGACAAGTACCTGATACACATTTCTGAGGCCAAGACTCTACATGGAGAGTGGAAAAAGAGTGTGGGAAAAACAAAACAGTGTTAGGCAGTGATAGAGCTAATAACTTATACTTCACAAATTCTTTACGTCATTTTGTCATCTGCATAGCATATTTCTGTCATTATCAGAAATTTAGCATCTAACAAATGGCAAAAACAGTAAAGAAAGCCAATATTTGCTGTACACTTGAAGAAGAGAAGTGTGACAGGTTCAAAGCACGCAGTGCAAAATTATGAGAGAAAATAGATTGTTTGTAGGTTTCCAAGGGCCAGTGGAAAATGCAATTATATAAATCAAGCAGAGTTGTTCTGAAAATTTCCTTTTCACTTTCAACAGTTCCTATGCCAACCTGGATATTTTAATTGAGCATTATAAAAGATCCAAGACATTTTCAGTGCAAATGCATTCGACTGCTAGTGTGCTAGAGCTTTTTTATTATTCATATTGTTATTCTAATATTTTTGCTAGTTTCTTGGGCATTGGCCTCAGACTACTTTCACAGTACATTTGAGGTCTAAACCACAAAGAGAAGGACTAAAGAGGCTTATTCATGTTCTTGGCTTTCTGCAGGTTTTTCTTTTTTTTTCCCCTAACTTGGTGGAACTTTTTCCAAAAACCATCTGTATGAAGCCTCTTGTTTGAGCACACACAGTAGATCAGAATTTGTCAGTGAAAAGGAACATTTCATGTAGTACAAATCTCAACCAGCATAGGAGTTTGTACAGCTATAATAGCACTGTATATTTGTGTTGTACATTATTCAAAATGGTATTTTAGAAGATTGTATATTTTCCCTGGAGTCCCAGTACTAAGTAAAAATGTTAAAGCCTAAGTTTCTTGGTTTTGTGTGGGAATAATATTACTGATGCAGCAGAATTCTGGGAGCAGACGTTCACTGCAGCCACTATTTCCTCTTCATGCAACGTCTGCCTGCTGTAGATTCTCATTAGAGTTTACCTCTTTGTTGCTGATGATTTTTTAAAGAAAATATGATCTATCATGATCCAGAATTACCACTGAGTGACATGGGGGCCCTTAAGCTTTGACTTTGCTGCTATGAAAATTAATTGCAGGGCTCCTAATGACGTAATTATCATTAGATGGGACATCTACAGAGCAAATTCAGTTTGAGTAGAGTTTTGAGTGAATGGGAAAATCATAGTGCCTTCCACACTGAGGCTATGTGCCTTACTTTGCAGTAAGTGTTCCTCAAGCTTGTCTAAGTCCCCTTCGATTATTTGGGGTAACTTAAAATTCCTAATTGTCTGTGTTCAATTTCCAGAGAGAGCATGTGGGGCTGTGCCAGGTCAGCTGTTAACCCTTTTCGTTTTTTCAACTCCAGGTATGAAGCATTTTATTGTGTATTATATAATATTCTGTTTTATTGATAAAGTCTAGTAGCAGTGCTTTTCAGGTTTCTGTCCCTCTTTATGTCATGACTGGGGGATATGTGGGGCTAGGCAAGATCTGAAGTTGAGTTTTGCAATTGCTTTTTTTATCTTGGGGCTCAGAGGGTGGTGGGAAAGCTGCAATTTATTTTTTTTTTAAATCCCAGTGTTTAAAATATAAGAATAGAAAATACCTTGTCTGATGTTCAATAATGCAGTTTAAAGTGTTCAAAGTAGTCTACTGAAATTAAGTAACGAAGTTAATGTGCATCAGTGTAGCTCATGTTACAATGGGTCATTGCCAGTCACCGTGAAGCAAAGCTGCAAAATTTAGGAAGAGCTCTTTGCAAACATCTCCTTACTTTTATTTCAAGGAGGGCAAAATTTTAAAACCTTACTGTGTGATGTGCCTGGTAGATGGCATAGGGTTTACTCCAGTGGCGGGCGGTGACTGGGAGGTTTCAGCGAGTGTTGTGATGCCATAAGAGCCCTCGGGTTCACCCCGCTTGCCCAGGTGGAAATGATGTCAAATGACAGAAGGATGTACCAAAGTTCTAGGGTTCCTGTTTTTGTGGGATTCATGGCTATTGCTTTAGTGGGTTTTAAAATAGTATGCAGTGAAATGTCCACTCTCAGTGTGCTTGCGTGCTTGCTTGCTTGCCTGTCCTCCTCCCTTCTTTTATTTGTTTTGTGCGCCCCTCAGAAGGTTCCTTTGGAGTCATGTTTATTATGGGACAAGTGTAAACCCATCAGCTCACTTCTTTATCTGCTCTTTGTGACCTGTGTGCCCTCTGTCTGTGGAGTACAGAAGAAAAAACAACTTCACACATTCAATATAAGCAAGTATGTTCCAGAGTAAATCAAACGCTTCACATTTATAAGTACAGCTAAGCTTCGTAATAAAATTAGGAAGAAGGCATGTTTAAGAGCAATTACACTTTCAAATTGCTAATGAGTAGTCAGATACAGAAGTCATTCCTCAAGACTACTCCTGTCTCAAATTTGAAGTTAATTACACTACGACTGGTATATTTGTATTAAAATTTTGTAGGATCTTATTACTCAAACATTTTCAAAGTAGCAGCAGGGGCAATTTCTCTGTTAGAGCTAATACAAATCTTTTAAGGTTTCCTTAACTATGAAATTGAAACAATACATTTATTTTTTAAAATCCTTAGAATTTTCTTTGATTGTATTATCAGTGCAATGTCAGAAATTATTCTGATGAGCCTACTAGTCTCTCAAAATGTTGTGTTTCTAAAATATGTGCATATTTCTGATAGAGTTTTTAATGCAGGCTTAGCTTGCATTAAATTAACTATAACATTTTGCATATTGGCTTCTATTCTGCAGGAAGCATTTTCAAGAAGGACACTTATTTTGTTAATTCTTTGCTCTTTGTTGATGTTTGTCAGTTTTTTGCTTAAAAAAACCCTCATGAATTTATGTATTAACATTCCATAGTAATGAATGTAAGATCCTACTAATGAGGCCCCCTAAAAAACATACATGGTTAGATGTAGATGAAGATGGCTAAGTCATCTCATGCAGCAGTTCTAAATTGCTGAAAGTTAGTCTGCTCTGACTGGAGTGAGATGAGACTGAAAGGTAATATTTGGCAAGATAAATAGGTTCTAATAAAAACAGAAATTTGGAAAAAAGCTGTAGAGTTTTTATGTGTTTTTAAAAGAAATTGATCAAGGAGACACATCTGTCAAACCTCATTTGGGCTATGTGGACCTGCCTGTAGATTGAAAGGTGGAAGATCAGTTAGATTAACATTAGGGTCAGTGCATTATTTAAAAATATTAATTCTTATGGTGCACTTAAAACTGCTGACCGTGGTAGGAGTCTTCCCCACAGCTGGTCCCTGTTTTTGGGGTATGGCACTTCTAGAGTTCGGGAACAGTAAGTGCTTGTCAGAAGTGAATGCAGCTGTATGAGTTGATATATTTAATTTGAATTAAATTTCATGCCTACCCAGGTTTAGGTATTTTTCAACTTGGTATTACTAAACTTATCTTTTTCCACTAAATTGCGAGAAAGTTTTCCTTCCATAAAATTACACTGAGAAGTAGGGTATTCCAGTTGGGAAAGTACAGAAACATTCTTTGATACTTCATTTTCTTTGTGATGACGGAGCAACAGAGTGGATCACAAAGTCTTGAAGAAACATTTTTGTAGTTTTTTTTTCCTATTTTTTCTTACTGGTTTCATCAAATCTACTAAAATTTGTAAGTTTTACTCCAAACCAATTCCACACAAATCTGTATCTGCTGACCTCTGTGGATGGCCAGAGGCTGGGATGGTTGTCTTAGTTCATGCACATCTAACTGTTCATTTCCTCTAAAATGTGGAGCATTTTGTCCAGACTGCCTCCTCTGATCCACTGGGAACAAAGTGATAATATGTGTGAGTTTCACATGTTGGGGGCACAATGTGCCTCTTCGTCTTTGCTGTCTTGCAGAGAGTACTGCTTTCGCTCTTGTATAATCTTCCCTGATCTTCTTTTTAACACCTTGTCCACAGGCTCAGCCAGATGGGAGATGTTAGGCAGCTGGAGGGCCCAGATGCCAAATTCTGGGATACAGCTTTCCTGCATTGGCACGTGGGTTCATGGCTGGCTTCTTGGCTTGCACCTCTGCTAACTTCTTGGCTACTGTCTAGCTGGCAGCTGTGGCACTGCCTCTGGGGCTGTGTTCAGGTCAAGCTGCTTTGGAGTTGGATGGCTTTCCTGATCTGAATTACTCTGCTGGGCACCATTTTCACCTTAGTTCGCTTTGACTCTCCGCTGTTCAAAGACGAGCATTTGCAGTGTTCTGTTGTATTGCTGACATTTGTAAGACTAATTCGAAGCAGTCCTTCTCATTTGTCACCAGTTCAAAAAGAAAATAAGCATTGCAGTGCAGAGTACACTGCTTTACTTGTTAGCATTCCCATTAGTTACTAAGAATGTTAAGGCCCAAGTCTACTTGCAATTCATCTCCAGGACCAAATTGTTAACTGAAGAGCACAGGCTTTAAAGGATATATTTATTGTGTCTAAACTTTGCTTGCTTTCAGCCGAAAGTGAATCTAGCATCTGTCAAGCAGAAAAAAACCCCACACATTTGCAGAGGTAATCTGGATAATTTTTAAAGAACAGGATAAAGAATAATGATGATGATAATAAATAGGAAGTTACTGATAATTATTAAGAGCACTACTAGTAGAAAATGCTTCATCTTCTCTTTGCCAGGTTTGGAATGTCCTCATTTCACATTTTAGTTTTACTTCAGGTTTTTTATTGGGCTTTTTTTGTTAGTTTGTTGTGAGGTTTTGGGCTTGGTTTTTTTTTTTTTCATAGATGAGGTAATGAAAAATTAATGCATCTAGGATAGCCAAAGCATTTGAAGTAATTCCCTAATCTACATATTTTCCTTCATGCATCTCAGTGCATAAACATTACTTTCAGTGGGAAAACCTGCAAAATCAGGAGGTCAGTTACAATCTGTATAAGTTCAGATTAGTCATACCTACTATGAAATTTTCATTCCCTCTCTCAACTAGAGTGGGACTATGTTGTGCTGCACTAGAGGCACTGGTATCTCTGTTACACTCTCAGGAAACTTTTTTCATGCTTGAGTGAGTAGCACTTGTGCTTCACTGTGAAATAAAATGTCTACCTCTATATTAGGGTTAAGCTTCGCAGGTTGATCTGACCTCTGAGGAAAAGCACTTGAATTCTTCATTATAGTTTCTAGAGGGAATTGCATGTCCCAGGAACAACCAAAAAGGAGCCCTTACCCATCTAGTTTAGGTGTATACTTTGATGCCTAGGGAATGTAAGTGCTTCTCTGGAAATACAGCCCAGTAGCATCAGATCAATCATTACGGACTGTATAGAAAACCAGTAGGAAATGAAAGCATGATTTTCCCTCAGAGGTAGTCTCTGTAGCCCTTTCTGGATTATAATGGAGCAGAGGTGAGTCTTTTGTCAAACAAACTGGCTGCAGCAACAGCAGTTTTGCCACTTTTGCAGATGAGCTTCATTAACTAGCTCGTCAACAGAGTGGGAGACCTAAGGTGTAGGTTCTGAGCACAAGCTGATCTCGTTGGGATCCTTGGTGCAGGCCTAATCAGATAAGATACAAGGGGAGCAGAGGAATGTCATCTCCCTTCTTGCTGAATATGGGCAGCTGTATAAACAGGAACACAGAAGGGATTGGGAAGGAGAGTGGGTAAGAAGAACCTGTAGCCTTGCCTGAGCATGGACAGGACTGGGACTGTAGGCTCCTTTCCCTGAAGCAACATCGGGCCAGAAACTGCTGTGGATACTGAAACAGACCTTTTCACTGCTCCTCTCTAGGTGCTTAGTGTCCAGATTTCCAGTATGGAGCCAGGATCCCCCTTTTCTGGCCAACCCTATAGCCATGTGGGTCTTGCATTCCTGATTACAGAGTAGTCTCACTTCCATGGACACTTAGGCAGAAGGTCCTACATAGCCAGATGCTTCCTGGGGTGATGCTCCTTCTCTGGGTGAATTACCCAACTGCAGGGCTACAGTACAGCTCCTAGCCAGTGGCAGTACCATCAGAACTCTGCCTGCCTTTTGGGGCTTCTTCACACGACACAGGCAGAGTTCAGGACAGGGCTCTGCCTGTAGGTAGAAAATGGGCAGCTGCCAGAATGAGTATGTGTGGACATGTGCTTAGTGGTTGGTACCCAGAGAAGCTCCATCTGAACAGTGAAGGACCTTGTGGGTATGGGGGGAGGCTGTGTAGGACTCTTCATGGGACAGTAGGTGGGGATGGGGCTGTGGACCTAGGCAGGCTTTTGGGTATCTGCCTCCCAAATCAGGGTTTCAGCATGCCCATTCTCACACTTCAGCACTTTTCAAACTGTATTTTCTTCTTTCAAATTAGCAAGCTTTCAGTGCTTTTTAATGCAGTAGAATTAAAGATGTTATTCCATTAGCTAGGCAATTCATTTTGCCTGTTTACCTGTTTCTGCCCTTTTTTCACCTCAGCCACAACTTTTGCCCCATCAAAGCAATTCTTGTCACTTTCTGTGTCCTATGGGCTTTGGAAATAATATTCATATATACGGTTGGGCTTATTCTCTTTTTCTTTTTTTTTAAGTCCTAGGATTGTTGTCCCTTTTTCATTCTATTCAAGCAGAGAACCAATGTATGCTGTTAAAAAGGGAAAGTAAGCAACCACAAAGATGTTTTTCCCTTCTCTTGCACCTCTAGTACATTCTGTAACCCAGTTACTGTAATTGTTTTTAAACTTTTTTTAAACATGCATACTGTCAAGAGATTCCAGTAAAACAAGCATTTCTCATAAGACCAATGAGACTGCAAGGGATGAAAAAAGATGACAGAGCAAACAGAAAATCCCATGTTTTGTTTATCAACTTTTTTATTTTTGCCTAATGGCAGATTCTTGGAGAAAAGATCTGTTTACTTCAATGGAATGCTAGCTTAGGGTTTGCTGATTCCCAAGGCAAAAAGAAGGCATAGTTTCCAATTTGCAAGCTATTCAGTGTGTGTGATGAACTGAAGTCATTTGTGGATTTGTATGTTGCGTTTTGACGTGATTAAATGTTTTAAGTCTATTGATTTCATGCTGGGGATTAATGATGCTGAATGAAAGAGCATCAAAGAATAAAACGTGTTTACATGCTCGATTAAAATACCTTAAAAAAAGCGCCAGAGTACCTATTGTTGGATAGGAATGCGATAAGAGAAGCAGAGGACCAATCACACATCCTGCATCGACAGGAAAATGCATTAACTTCTTTAGGCATAGAAAGAAGAAAAGCAAAGATTTGATAAGGATTGACTGTACCTTTCTAAACGCTTAACGCTTGTGTTTGACTTGGTTTTTTGGAAGAGGGGATTAAAGAGGTTTCATTATCAGTTACTGCAGATCTGTTTTACTGAATCAATCAAAGCATGATGCTTAGCTGCTTGGGATTAATGAGATGATCTTTTAACTGGAGAACTTGTTGGTAACAGCAATGTTAATAAAGGACAAGACCTAATGATACTCAGTGCAGCTGCGGACATGAGATACAGTAAAGATGGTGTTTGCTGCTTTGAATTTGCGTAATACTTTTAGATCTGTTTGCCTTAGCCTATTAGCTCAAAAACATATCATTATCTTAAAATGTTCATAGTGCTAATTGGTTTGTATCTGCTCTCTGCAACTGTTCCTAATGGCTGTCTAGAATCATGGATTGTATCTGGAATTGCATTTAGGTGTCACATTCTGTTTACCAAGATAATAGTAGATAGAGATGAAAAAGACCTGTTTGCTTGTTAAATCCACCCTGTTGCAAGCACAATATAGGCTTTTCCAATAGTATTAAACTGTTAGCACCCCTTATGTCAGCCAGAATTCCAGACAGAGAATTTATTGTGGTGTATCTGGGGAGAAGGACGCCTTAATGATCAGGTTAGCATGTGAAATACTTGATGCACGTGAAATACTCCCTACTGAGCTAGGGAGAAGTTTAAATGTGCAGTTTAATGCAGCTGAGTAAATGTCTGACAAGACCAACTCAAGCACCCATTCTCTCTTTCTCTCCTGATGCTCTGATCTGGATTAGCATATGTAAGATAAATTCAGCATCAGTCCGATACACCCTACAATTCATTTGTCTCACGACGGGGTTGAATGATTATCCTGGGTTTGAGGCAGGAGGGGGGGGGTTGACAACATGCAGGTTTTTTTTTTCTCCGATTCCTATTGCTTAGTACAAGACCTGAAGCCCTTGGTTACAGAACAAAGTGGCTGAGCAGTAACCAAGCTTGTGCAAACCCAAGAGAAGAGTAATGACTGTTCCTCGCAAGCTTCCTGCCTCAGTGCAGGTGCAGGAATCAGGAGGGCCTGAATAATTCATAAGGTGCAAATTAGCCCCAGCTTGCTCCCGCTGCTCGAATTTTGCTTCTGCTTACCTACCTAGTTGCTGGAAAGAAAAGAATAAAGAATGCTTGGGAAACCAGGGAGAGAAAGGCAAAGAGTGTTACAGTTTAAAGGCCAGAGTCACAGAGACTGCTGAATGCTGGGTGTGTTTGAAGGCTCTGTGCTTGTTGAGGAATTGGATTCTACATTGATTATTCATAGAGTGTTTTCTCAGGAAGAAGGAAGCTCTGGGGACCCATTCCATTGCTCTTGGAGAGGAAATCAACTTCCTTTTAAGAATTAGGTTTTTCCTGCTTTTATTGTTACAGTTTCTAAAAATTAATGGGTAAAAAAATGTTAAAAGTTCATTTTTAAAGCCTGTTAAAGTATTAGACTTAAGAGAGAGTAAATATATATGGTGTCACTCAACTCAATGGTTCAGAGAAATTTGATGAGAGATCTTGGATGTTAGGATGGTTACTTCTTCGAATAAATATGCATTTTAAGGGCTTGCATGAAACTAGTTAGATATGGAAATGCAGTGTGCAAATAGCTTGTATTTTTATCATTTAAAAGCAGCATTCCTCTGTTTTAAATAGTTGGTTAGATGATTACCTTTTCTGTTGGATTACTTATCTGCTTTTTCTGCCCAGAAAACCAAAATGTGAGACGAGTAATGTTTAGTCTTTCTGCTACACAACGTTGCATCTCACCCAAACATCAAGTAAAAGGTTTTGCTGAGCACTGCTGTGGAAGAAGGGAATTCCTTACGCAGCTCTTGGAACAGCTTGTGTGTCGCCGTGCAGTACAGAGAGGAGCTGGCCTGAAAAAGGCAGGTTGTTTCTGCTGTGTACCTGAATATCCCTTTGACATCTCTCATATGGGAGATGGAAACATCTGACAACTCCAGCAGGAGCAGGAACAAGGTAGCTAGTTTTCCCTATTGGCAGGTGTTTAGATGGAGGAACAACTCTACTAATGTTTTTGCTGTGCTGAGTATGAAAAGAGAACAACAGTGGGAAAAAAGCTTCCTTTTTGTGGTTTTGGAGGTTTTCTGTTTTTTTCATTTGTTTTGGGGTTTTTGTCCAACATTTACCCCTTCTTTATCTATCCCCTCTGCCCCACCCCCTCTTGGCTCTCACGTGTGGCAGCTAGATCACATTGCCATCATCTGTTTTTGTATTTCCCTCATTTGGGTTGCTGGAATAGGAGCTGGCTCTCATTTCTAGCTGATTCTGTCATTTCCGCTAGGCCCCAGCTTGGGAAAGTGCCAAGACCAACAGGTGATCCTTGTAGCTGCAAAGCAGCAGGAAGAAGGCTGTGCATGGAGGAGACAGTGCACCAGAGGGGCTGCCTGGCCCTGCTCCATCTTGCTGTATAATTAATGCCCCCCTCCCCAGCCCCTCATACTGAGCAGAAAATCTGTGCAGAACAGATCAGCTGTAGGGAAAATGGTAATAAAGACTCCTGGAAGAATACTGGCTATGTAAGTGCAGGGATATGCTCCCTCTTGGGGAGAAACTGTGGCTGGTCCTTTGTAAGGAACAGGGACAAAATTGTATTAGCTTCTGTAAAGTAATATGCACTCCATTGACCAGTGCAAGAAAGTAAGCATTTCAATAAGTTTCAGAGTTATGCTCACCAGACTTCTTATTTGTACAGGAACTAGTTTGGAATGAGGTGATAATTTAGTTAAGCTTTTCTCTACAAGGAGCAGCTTGCAAAGTCACGTGGAAATTATTTGGGCAGAGAGTTTACTCTGGTTAGAAAGGACCAGCTCACGCTGTAGGGCTGGGGGCACCTGGAGCAGGAGCCATACAAGCTCTGCATTCTCTGGACAGCACTGATGGGGAGGCATGACTGTGCAGGGCTTCACAAGGATGGTTTTTAGAATATGTGAAAAAATTCCTAGAACCCTCGGGATGGCCTCAAAGAGCTATTTTTTTTCAGAGGAAACTCCTAAAGGACTTTTTCTATGAAAACAAAGTTATATTTAGTAGATGACAGTGGCTTAGCAAAGCCAGTTTTAAATAATACCTCCAAGGCTTAGGTTAACCCCTTGGCATATACCATGATGGGAGATAATGTGTCCCTGAAAACTGTAACTGCATGTTTGTATTTGTGAGGCAGGCTGATATTTTGACATAGACACATGTTAGCTTTAATCCTTTGAAAAATTGATGGTATCTCAAATTCTTTCTGTTTGGTATACTTGGAAGCCAAATTGCTCCTTTCACCTGTGGACTCACTGCTAGTAGTTTGAAAGCTGAAGGTTTCATGTAGACAAAGGTTTACGTTTTCTTTGTGCACTTCCATAGGGAGCTGGACTCTCTCAATGTACCACAGCACATTCCCACAGCAAGGGGCAGCTGTGGGGAGCAGGGAGCTGGGAAGTCTGGATCAGTTCCACCGGTGAAACTGAAGTACTGCAGCAGATCTGCACAGCAAATGCATCACCTTGACTGGCTGTTCCTGCTGTACACAAACCAGAAACACAAACAGCAGTGAGATCAAACTGTTATGAAACATCAACATATTTAGTAATGCTTCTAGCAGCTATCTGTCTGCAATCCTTTTGACTAAGCCAGCAGTGGTTTTTCTTTGTGTTGTTCTGCAGTTTGTCAGCCATCTGATGGGGAAGGAAGTGGGGGATACATTGCATCTCAGGGATATGTTGCGTGTGTGCAAACCTAAGGATGCTGCAGGACTTAAACTGGCAGCAGATTGTTCATGAATACACACTTCCCTTGGACCTGTCTCCCCATGCTAAAGGGTGCACCCTTGCAATGCTGCAATGGTCACTGGCAGCTCAATATTTCTTCCCCCTTGCGTCACTTCCTTTCTCCGTGCTGGTTTACTGCTTTTCCCCCTTACCAAAACCTCTGGTATAAGAGGCTGGTAGCAGGGAATGAGGTGTTTCTGTCAGCATTTTGTGAATTTTTCTCTTCTCTGTGTCTTGGGAGACCATCGTAATCCCTGCATTTGCAATGGGCCCTGGGCAAAACTGAATAGTCCCTCTGGCAGCCTCCATTGTTACTTGCTTCACCTTGGGTTAAGGACTAGGGGGAGTGATTTCTTTCTAAGATACTTGCCCGTGACTCTAGTGATCTCTAAAAAGCGCCCTGTGCGTGGCAGGATGTCATGGAAGCAGAAGCTTTTATCTGTAGGGTAGTGAGGGATCCCAGTGACTGTTCCATCAGGAAGCAGCAGTACCAGTTGGAGAGGCTGTAGAGTGAGCAGGGATGCTTCTCACCTGCATTTGGCTACAGTACAGCCTGGTCTGGGCAAAAGCCCTCCAAAGAGTACTGCAGGCAGGAGAAAAGTGTCTTTGGGCAGCCTCTAAAAAGTCAAGTTTTCTAGTGCCTTTGGCAGGCAGCCTGAAGCAGATCCATTCCTTATGCCAGCCCCATGGACCACTACCCCTTGTGGTTCTCCCTCCCGCTGCAGTACATACCTTACTATTATTAATATTCTGGAGGCGCCAGCAGCGTGCTTTGTTCTGGATGGAATGTGGTTGCCCAGAGTGCAGGGAACTGTGTGGCCATTGTTTTAGTATTGGTAGATGGATTTGATAATGAGCACTGTAGTTTTTCCTGGTAATTTTTTTAATTCGCCTTCCTCTATTCTGCCTCCTCCCTGGGCTGTCCCCAGTGCGCTCAGCACGTGAAGGATGCTGTGATCCCTCTGGCAGAAGAGAGGGAAGAGCTCTTGGGACACCAAGGTGTGCATAGTAGGGGCAGGCTCACACAGAATGATAGCACTTCAGTGGGAATAGACTACACATTCAGCTACAATTAGTGGTCTGCAGGGTCCCTGAGTGTGCAGAGCCCCTCAGTGTGGGTTCTTGGTGCACTGTACAGCGTGCAGGGGAAAGAGCTGCTCCTGTGCATTTGCCCTGCTGCGCCTTGGCCCGAAGTCACGGACTATATTGTGCCATCTCTGTAAAATCTGTGAAAGTTTCAAAATCTGTGGCTGCTGCCACAAAATCCTTAATAGGCATATTTACTTTGGAACTGCAAAACTTTTAAATGTATCTGCTTTCAGGCTGCAACACCTTCAAAGACAAAAGGATTAGGATTAGCATGCAAGCAAACAGCACTTCCAGAAAAAAAATCAGTGGATTTGGAAAACACACTAACAAAATATCCTGTCACAGGGATTCCTGTGAACTCAGTGTGGAGTAAGAGGAGGCAGCGTACACAGAACCTCATGTCCCCCAGATTAGTAACTATTTAATGTTATTCCTGTAACCTGTATACTTCCTCCTGTTATACCACCTCCTCCTGTTTTTCCGCCCTGTGCAGTTCTACTGTTTCACCGAGTATTAGACCTTGGTAGCATATAGTTTGTCTTTTTAACTACTTTGTGAAGTACCTAATGCTCTTTTGGGTGCCACATAAGTGATAATAATAATAATAATTATTATTTTCCAGGTGTACTATACCAAGTTGTGTTTGTTGCACAGACACAAAGTGGGGGGGGGGGGGCTGCTGAATGCTCATAACTCAGCTGTAAGGTAAGCCTCTAACACAGGAAGGGAAATGCTCTGGTTTATTTATGAGTACACTCAGAAGCAATGTCTGCCTTCCAGTATACCCATGCTTTTTAGGATAGCACATTTTACTTGGATACAGTATTGCCAGAGGTCAGTAATAATCAGGGCTAAATTGCTTACAATGCAAAGGTAATGAAACATTCTCATTACACTCCAGTCCTCATTTTCATTGTTAATTCAATGAAACCAACTTTTCACAGGCTTCCCCCTTACAAATGTGGCAGTGAGACAGCCAGGCTGAGCCATCTGCTGCTGGTGCTTGGGAGGTGCAAAGAGGCACCACAAAGAAAATTGATTGACTGCAGTCGACTGTATTAGGGAAAGACCTTATTTGAACCGGCAGTAACTGGAGGGAAGTGTGAACTGGCTTTAATTCTCGAGCAGACCTCTGAATATTAAGGATGTACACAGCAGTTGGAAGGATACATTCAGAGTCCAGTCATGTTCGAGATCACATCCCCTTGGCTTTCTCATTGTTGCTGTGGTTGTTCACAGCTGAGGGGAATTCTCTAGCTTTTGGATTTAATGTTAAATATGTAATTGGGTGGAAAATTAATGTAAACTTAAAATAATTCGGTTTCACAGTCATTATACTCCTTAGTGGTAAATTATTAAGCTTTGTGTCTCTGGTATCTCCCAAAAGCCCTGCCATTACCGATCGTCTGACTGTCTTTATTAGCTTATATTTTTCCCTAAAAGCAAGGCCTCATGTACAGTGTAATTATCCAGCAGTGCTGATTAATGGCATAATTCCCTTCTTCTGTAAAACTGCTGTGTAAATTATTTTCATTTCATAAAAAATACTTGTCAGGCAATTTTATTGAGGGTTTTTTGATTTCTTTTTTTTTTTTTTTAGGTTTTTACCCACCCTTTCTATCACTGTGTCGTGGTAATATCATTAAACACTGTTGTGTCTGAGCCTGGTATGAGCACTAAAAGCTACAATGATTTCAATGGAGAAAATTAAAGTAGTTTTCATGCTATTGTTACTACTACTACCAGACCTGACAAACAAAAGTAGCTAAGATACCCTGTTCTGAGAACAGGAGTGTTTTCGGAGGTACTTGTCCCAACAATGAGATCAAGGAGACTTCTTCTGTTTAGCCAGCTGTTGAAATCTCTGCCACTTCTCAACCTTTCAGATTTCCTGTTGCCACTTAGAGTATGTTTTCTGGAACCTCAGCAGCCTACACGTCTTTTTTTTTTGCTGCTTCCCCTTTTGCCTTGGCAGTGGCTCCTCTACCCTTCCTCTAGGAGACTGAGAATCCCACTCACCACTTTCCCATGCCCTTAGATATTTCTTCATGCTCCCTACACCTGTTTCCTGGGCTAGATGATACTGAGAAGATTCCTGGTATGTCCTTCTTGGCCTATGAAATGTGCTTGAATAGGAAATGGTACTGTGCTCTTCAGCTTGTCATCTGGGTTTGACGTGAACAAAGCAAAGGACAGTGTACAGTGAAGAGCCCTGCTTTGCTGGGCTGCAAGACAGCCTGCTATTGCAAGTTGAACCTTCTCCTTTCTGATGAGTGTGTTTCCTTTGGTCTGCTGTTCTTAAAGCTGTCATTTTAAAGCTGCCATGTATTTGACAAGCACACCAGGTAACGTCAAGGTCCTCCTAGTCCTGTTGGCATAAGAGCTAGCAAACCTACTCCTCTGATATGGGAGTCCTTCACTAAAGCTGGCAAGCAAAAGGTGGTTTCAAAAGGTCAAGCTTCACTAGTGTGTGTGCAGAAACAATTGACCAAAGTCTAAAATCCTTCCCACTGAGGTCCAAGTGAACCCAGTAACCTGGCTAGTGTTTACCAAAAGAGCAAAGAAACAAGGTTGTGATAGAGCGATTCTTCCTCTGAAATACCCGCGTCCCCTCTCTCTATCCATCTTCTACCTTACAGCATTAAAAAAAAAAGGAGTAGTTTCTGCCCCTCAGCCTCTGAGGCTATTACTTGACCTTAATGATCAATATCCATATATGGCCCTGCCCTTGGTGAACTTCTCTAATCCTCATTTGAGCTCATCTATATTCTTGGGCCCTGCCACATGCAGTGAGCTCTAAGTGTGTTTTATGTGAAAAAAATAAAGAAGTTCTTCCCTCTCTTCAATTTAAGTCCCCAGTTCTTTGAAAAAAATAGTGAATAATCACTTTCCTATCGTTACATTTTTGGCTGTGCAGAGCTCTACTATCTCCCCTCAGTTATCTCACAAATTTGGCATTCACAGGGTAACATGGTTGTGGGCCAGCTGTCAAAGAGGTGACTGAAATCATTTTCCCAGGGAGCATTTTCCACTCTGCACTCTCTTCTTGAGACCAAATTAATCCTAGATCTGTCATCGTTTGAATCTATTACTAAGACTAGGATAAATTATAGAAACATGCTTACCATGGACTGCTCTGTCATTCATAACATTCAGAATATCACTTCTTCTGGCACAAATAGTTACAAAACATAAAACTGCTGAAATACCAGTCATTTAGCTGCTCTCACCATTTTCTTCTAAAGAGATGGTAGTTTGTTCAATTCTCATTTTTAGGTATGGCAAAATTATGCTCATTGCTTGTTCAGCTGCTTGACCTGTTGGCATATTCCTATAGAACTCCTCATTTCTGCAGTGCCAGGAAGAACTAGGATTACTGTGCCTATTGGTGTAATTATTTCTGAATAACTCTTTAGCTTGTATTTCTGGAACTAATTTGTTGTCTTTTTACATTATTATATGTCTTTTTGGTTTATGTTTTTAAATCCCATGCACCTGTGCTTTTATACATACTTTCACTGATGCTGTTTGCTGCTGTGAACTACAGCAGTGAGCAGATGGAGTCAGATGAATCTTTTATGATTTAAAAAAAGTTTATTTAATGTGTTTAAAAATGAAAATGTGTATTTTGCGTTACATATTTTCCTGAGTTATAGACTTGCACCACATATGTTAAAAATGATTCTGATATTTTTTCCCCTGGCTCTTCCAGTCTCAGTGACCTTAACAACCGGTATTTTTGTTGACACATGGCTTGGCAAATAAAGGCTGAAATAGTAAATGGACTGTCCTCTCTGATGTGTTTCATAACTGTTTTCCATCAGGCATTTGCAATGCTGGTTTTAAATGTTTAATTACACTCAAAGTCATTAGAAACTTACTAGGTATGTCTGACTTGGAAATGAGAGAAGTAACCCCTCCAATAAACTTCTCCCCCTTTCTCCAGTTCCACTATAACATTGTGACTGATAATATTTTCTCATTATTAATTCATTTTTTAGGGACCGTTGTCTTTAAATCTCGCTAGGCCTTCAGCTCAGGGTGGCTGTTGAGGGTAGATGTTTGCAGGACATTAGGGAACATTGTTCAGAGCAGCATAAACCTGCTGTGTTTCAGTACACCTCCATACTGCAGAAGGGATTTGCATCAGGATGTGTACTAAACAGTAACTCTACTTTAGCAGTCCCTTATTTATAATTGGGGGAGTAAAAAAGGCACAAATCTGTTGCTTTGCAGTAAGGCTGTGCTTAATTGTAACAGAGGTAGGACTGTAAACCATGCTAAGTCATAAAGGTCACAGCTTCTGTGAGAAGTTTCTCTATTAATAGTCTATAAGTATTTTGTTTCTGCCAAGCTACTGCTTAGAACCAAATTAGTCCCTCATTACAAGTCTGATACATTAAAGTCAAGGGTGTATCAGCATGCCCTGTGTTGCCTCCAGACACCTTCCACTGTGCCTCACTCAGACTGCATTTTCATAAATGCACACATATGTAAATATAAGTAGGCAAATGACTTAGCAATTTGTTGAGCAATCAAACAGCTTCTAAACCAAATAAGTCTCCTTTTTCTTCCATTCAGTTTTCTCTGTTCATAACAATATTTTGCAAATCACCACCTTTTTTTATCAGCTTTGTGAAAATAGTTGTCATGATTTCCCAGTGTCACCCGTTGCCTTCAGCGTAGCAGCTAAAGATACTGCCATGGATAAATAAATTATAGGTGCTTCTCTTGGTATGATTGCTTTGATGAGTAGAGTTCATTCTGCATTTAGTGGAGAGAGGTGGACTTTTCCATCCCATTTGAAAACATTTCAGCACAGACAAATGTGGTGAATTATCCCAAGGATTGTCAGTTTCTCCCTGGGTCTGTTCTTCCTTTGGCCATCAAAGGATTCTAAGCAAACCACTAAACTAAGTTAGAACAGAAAAAAGGAATGAGTTTTAAAGAGAACGTAACAAATGGAGATATAAATATATCATCCTGGAGAAAAAAAAAATCCCTCTTTGAAAATTATTATATGAGTTCTAACCCTAAACTTGAGCACCCAGTGAAGGCCAGAAAAACGGAGTTTGAAGGATGAGTTACCTTAAATCACACACACTTTTGCATTCAGTAGGAATATGGGACTGTGTCTAAGAATTTCTTATCTGCCAGATGCCTCCCTGGTTATCATATATTTCTCATTTTTGAGGATGCCCCAATTGCCCATATTTTTCATTCCATTATATATTTCTATTCTATTTCTATTGTAAAAAATAATACAAAAAAAAAAAAAAAAGAAGATAGAATAAAAAAATTGAGCTGTTAAATATTCTGTGTGTCATTTCTTTCTCTGAAAAATGGTAGTAACATTGTCCATCAGCCTCACTTGGGTATTGAGAAAATAAATTCATAAATCTGAACTCTGTTCAACAGATTTTATGTTGATTCTCATAGTAAAACCAATGAATTATAGATAAACCTGATAATAATTGAGAGTAAAGGGAAGATGGACGTTTACTGCTTTGTTTGCTCTCTTTTTGCTCTTTCTGGTAGCACAAAAATGAATTGTTTATTACTGTAGTCCTAAGGGTGAGACCACTGGTGATTTCTGCTGCTCTCATAAATTGTGTTGGGCCCTTGAGATGCAGTTTTTAAAGTGGCCATGGTCCAGTTGCCATTTCTGAATTGTAATTGTGTTGGACCCAAAAACAAAGATTTTGATCCCGGTGGTGCAAGTACACTCATGCAAGCAAGCCTTGCACCTTCAGAGAAAGCCTTTCATTTTTGTGGGGTCCCACATTGACACAAGTTTGACCATTTGGATCCAATTGCAGGATTTAAGGTTTAGATCCACCAATGTCAGGGGTTTTTTCCCCACACACAACACAGAACTATTTCTGCCAGTGTTGGGGCTTGCTCCTTAAAAAGCCCTGGGATAGTGTGAGCGGGGTCTTCTAGAAGACGCTCTGTGTCTGGGATGCTTCAGTTGTGATGTGACAAGGAAGTCAAGTTTCGGAATATATGTGAGTGGAAATTTTCATTTGCTGATTTAACATTTGAGCCCTCTAGCAGGGACATAACTTGGTGATGTTAGTTCCTTTCCCAAAAGTAGCAGGGATAACTTGGTTGCACAGATGAATGGGTGAATATAACAGGCAGAGTCCAGTCCCTGTCCCTAGTCACGGGTATTTGCCACTTGTCTTGTGTGAGTACCCAAGTTCAGCTGAGTTCTGGTGAATCATGCCAGGGAAGACACTGGCACATGTTACCTCCCTAACCTGCTTCTCCATACTGTTAGAGGTGTCTGTGGCTTGGGGTGGAGAGGGTTAGGGTTAGAGTTTTGAAAATAGCCCAAATATAATATGTTGATGCTCTAGAGCACCACAGTAAGTGCCTTCCATCTGTAAGTATTCCAAAAGGCTGTTCCCTGAGTGCTTTCTGATGTCCCTCTGTGTCCCAGCCATGGCCAAACATGTCTGTGGGAATCCTCAAAATTCTGATAGTGTCTGTGAACTTAAAAAAATAAAGTTTTTAAAACACATTTATGGAAAACTGCACAGAGAGGTCCGATCCAGCTGAACTGGGATTGTTTGTCCAAATAAAGTGTCTTGCGTGCTCAAGGGCTCGCAGAGTCAGCTCTAATTGCAGCAGTTTACAGATGTTAAGGAATTACACATGAATGAACCTCTGGAAATCTCTGTTTAAGGTATTTCTGTGTTTCAGTTTAATTCATGTGAATGTTGGAGTTGTGATCGTGTCAAAGGGCATGTGAGAAATACTAACGAGCTGGAGGAGGTACAGTATCCAACCTAAACCCACTGGGGGGAAGGCACTAGCAACAGGATGGGGCAAGGACATACTGGCCAATAGGAGTGACTGAGTGCCAAAACTAAAGGTAAATATTAGGAGAAAAGGAGAGGCATTCAGACAAGGTGTTTTTCCTTGAGCAGTAGCTTTCTTTATGTGTTAAGTTTTATGTTACATAAAGTAGCCTGGGCTCATCTAAAAGACTCCACCAACATAGTGTCGGTATACCACGTCCAAAGAGAGAGATTTGTGAAATTGTTCAGTGCTTTAAAGCCATATTGTTAAGGTAGACTTTTTTCCCAGTTCAGATTTATTATGAAATGGCACCTTTTCATTCCATTACTTTGGTGTCTCTTTTCTTTTTTCTCTGTCTTTTCCCCTTCCTATCTGAGGGGCTGTTGTTAGCTGAAAAAAAAGCACTATTTTCCAATGTTTCTGCAGTTGACTGATAGGAAAAGGGGGCGGAGAAAAAAATCTTCCATTCTTTTTTTCCATTTCAGGCCTCAATTATCCTGTATGCTTTGAAGAACCTTGTAGCCTAACTGCAGGAATGGCCTAATTTCTTTTACTGAAAATGCCTTCCAGTCATCTTCCCCAAACTGTGTAGCTTGAAGCACTGAAGTCTTTATTTTGGGGGAAGAGAAGGAAGTATAGGATTGTTTGGAGCGTTAAGGAACAAAGACCAGGACACTAGGGAAGGAGAAAACCAAAATCTAAAGGAGGCTGCTGCCATCTAGAGTCAAGACCTGACGTTGTTTGCCTCTTCAGGAGTGGCATTCAAGTAATATGTATGTGAAGACAATAGTAGAGGAAAACCCTTCAGAGCAATGGAACTGCTTTCTTTGCTTTTCCTTTCAGTAGTAATAATAAGAACTTCTAAAAGTATTTTTTATTTTTAGTAAGTGCTTTCTTGTTTACATGTAATCTAATGTATTAATTCCAATTAAAATGTTCTCATCATGTGACAATTGATACTTAACATAGTGCTAAAGGAGGACAATACTTGTACAATACAAATACAATTATTATTAGAGGAGTTGACAAAAAAATCTTGGCTAAGCTGGGTACAGATAACTAGGACTGAAAGCATTCCCTTCAACATTCAGTATGATGTAGTTTTCATTCCTATGTAAGTTATCGCTAAGATACCCAAAAATACCTGTTTTGCTTTTTTCATATTTTAAAATGTTTAATTTTATAATGCAATATTGAATTCCAAACTTCACATAATGGCCTAGTTGAGTTGTAGAGGTGTTTTGCGTTTTCTTTAAATTTTAATTTGAAGCACAAACTGTGTAACATGACAATAGACCTGAAGGTATGTGTGTAGAAGGTAACCAAAGTGGTTAGAAGATAAGCTTCTAAGGTGGCATGGCTTCTTTTTGGCCTGAATTTTAAACCCTTCTGTGGCTGTATTCCTGTAAGTAGTTGCATTGAAAGCAAATTAGAAGAGTACACTTAAAGGTGCTGTGAGGATTGTAGCCTATGTTAGGACTTGTTAACACAAAAGTGTCTTTTTGCTTGTTCTTGCTTGATTTAAAGAGTCTGCTCAGTACTTTCCAAGCTGATGGCATTCTTTGCAAGGGCTTGCAGAGTATCCTGGAGTATGGTTGGAAAGGCAGCCTGTGTGTAAAAGGGTGTATACAGAGAGGCTCTTCCACTGAGGTGTTGCAGGGCTTTTCTCATCTCTTTTGTGCCCTCCCCCTCAGATTTTTCTTCAGCTCCAGCCTCTCAGTCCTTTGTGTACCACCATATTGAGAAGTTGGCATGCACAACAGAAGGCAGCTTAATGGGGAAGATGAAGCAGCGCAGGTGCACGAGAAAGGTCCAGTGTGGAGCTGATTGGAGTAAGGCTGTGACTTTGGACTCAAAAATGAAAAAGAGCTGCTCATTTAGTTGTCTGACACTTTTCCCTCTCATAATTGCACTTAGAATTAGTTCCCTTAGTCTGCACAACTTGAAGACTTGCACCTCGAACTGGAACAATGGCAGACACATTTTTCTCCTGTGTCACATTTGATGCCTTCAGTTGTCTCTGTCTCCTTTGCTGCTCCCTCTGCTCCTCATCCAGTTTCACAGTCCCAAGGGAAGATCCATGATGCGTCCTTCTGGAGAAAGAACCTCTTGCCCAAGGCCAGTCTCTCCCACCAAGGCAGCACCCTACCAAAGTCTGAGCTTGCAGTAACAAATAAACGCTTGATGAGACCAGGTAACTGTGCTCTCCTGCTGTGGAGCAAGCAGAAGCTCATGTTTTCATGAGGACTGGGGAGCAAGCTGCCTCATGGCACAGCCATTGCATAAAACAGCACATCCCATCCAGTTCCTGAAGTGATGGATCCCATTGCATGTGTGTAGAAGTATGGCATTTCAAGCAGACTGTCCTGACTGGAATGTATGAGAATGGCCCATGTATGGCTTGCAGGGTGGTGGAACAGCCTCATTCTCCTGGGTGGATTGTAGATGAGGCCAGGGGAAGGAGGGGAGACATCAGGTAGAGCAGAGCAGGACTGGGCTCAGCACGACATGTACAGGCTTGAAATACTGTGCCCTAACATTTGGCTTCTGTGTGTGCTTTCAGAAAAGATACCTATTACAGGATCGTTATGTCTTTTCATCTCTGGTGCATCCTACTTCCAGAGCCTCGATATAACTGTTAATTAGAAAAAGTGTTGTGAGTAAGTTTGCATATTTCCATTCTCTATATATTTCAATTAGCCTCCTTTTCACTTGTGTCATTGAATACTCTTTTAATTTTCAGCTATTCAGACTTTGACGTCTTAGTTTTAGTCAATTAAATGTGTAAACACATTCTGTGCTCAGGGACCACATTTTAGCTAGATATATAGAGGCACTTGAGTCTATACATGGAGCACTCCCTAATTTAAAATCAGAAAATGCTCTTTGTCCTTTCCTTTGGTGCTGGCAGCATTTCTTTGACCTACGAACAGAAAGGAATATGATTCTATTTTCATGGAAGTTCAGCTTAGGATCAGGCATTTCACATACTTTGATAAATCTGCTCATCCACTTTCTAAAAAGAGGGCTGTCAAAAATCGCTTTATAGTTTTACTCTTCCTTTTTGTTCTCAGTTCTTTGAATTATCCTATTCTGAGTCTTGAAAATGACTTCACATTTGTTAGTAGTTTTGTCTTTTTCCATTTTCCCCCAGTATGCTCTTGTCTTGTTATGGCAGCGTAGACACAACTATTAAGAAGTTAAATTCACAAAGTACGTGAAGTCTTTTTTCTTTCATGTCCTTTGAACTACTTGATCGCTGTGTTTAATTCTGAAGCCTAAAATGAAACTCTGGCACTGTATCTTTCTCTACCTTGCTCAATTCTCCACAGCTCTGAAAGGAGAATTAGACATATGACACATTACTCATACTATTTTTCTTTGTAGTTGCTGTAATTAAAAAGATTCACCAAAATCTTTTTGAGGGTTGTGGGGGGATTAAAATTCTCTGCTTGCTGGCCTAACATGATTACTGCCTTCTCAACCTCCTTTTCCTGCTTCTGATTTTAATAAACTTCTACACAAGATTTCTGTTTACTTTCTTACTTGGGCATAGATATCTCAGAATGTATGAGCAGGACCTTAATAAAAAAAAATAGATTAATTAGTTTGTTTGTATTCTCTGACAGATTGAACATTTATTCATTAATAAATTCATTGCATTCTTTGAAGTTAGAGTTTCCAAGGAAAAAATTGGAGGGGAAGAATACATCACAGCAGGTATTTACCTGGATTTTAGGTTTCTGCATGCTTGCTTCATTCTTTATGCTGGCCACACATCCTCATTTACAGTGGTTTTTCCTACATGGCATCCATACAACATAATATCTTTAGATTGCACATACAGCACGTGGGTCTCGTCCTGCAAATGCTCCTGTCCTGCATTCCGTGAGAACGCGGCATTATTTCAGGGAAGGGTGCTGCATTCAGTACTTGTACAAATCTGAATAAAACCTGAGAGAAGCAGCAAACTGCTTAGATTGCTGCAGGGTATAGCTGGGAGGACAGAGTAAAAGAGTTAGATACATTTGGCTTGACTGAACAGCAGTTCAGGGCAGTGCAGCCTCATGTCTTGGAAATGGAGAGAAGATGGAACAAGAAAGAATCAATTACTACTGTACAGCAAAGTATTAGGTGAAAGCAGTGACAGCAGACTAATTTAGTCAATTTAAAAACTGTCAGCACCTTACTTTTGCATCACGACATATGGTGGAAAAAAAAACCCCTTTTGGTTATTTAAGAGAAGCAAAAGAATATAAGGATCTTTGGTGAGTGATCTTTATAAGTGGCAAAGAAGTATGACAGTAAGCTCTCAATTTGCTGAGTCTTAAATTTGAGGGAATCTCTTAGTCCTGTTGTAAGGAGTAGCATATGTGGCTGCTACTCCTTGAATGGTTTATATTACATCCCCCTTTCTTCTGTCAAGATGTCCTGTAGGACCTTTGTTATTACAGGTGATGTCCCTATGCAGCTGCCTTCAGGAGAGAGGATGAGGTGTCAGGTGAAGTATATGTGATTCAAAATTCTGCTACCTTGCAATGTCTTGTCTGTGCTGGGAAAAAGAGCATGACCCATGCTGTGTACATGGCTCCCTGTACTCCCATCATGTTAATCCATGTTTCTGTATCAGTTGTCATGCTGATAGTCCTGGCAGTTTTAGTTGTAGCCCTAAACCCAGGCAAAGCTGCAAAGGGAGTAGAGAGGGATGGCTGAAATGATGGCTCCATGGAAATCAGTAGGAGGTTGTTAGCCAGTGTGACCAGAATTTTCCCCTGAGATAATGATGTGTTAGTAGAGTTATCTTCTTGTAAGTTGACTCTTCTGTGTTTCATAATTTGAGTCATTAGAGATTTAATTCTTTTTTTCCTTTTGATATTCAATGAACAGCTCTTCATCAAGATGCCCTGTTAGATTTTGGTTAGCTCAAATAAAAAAATACTTATATTACTGTGTTTTCGCTTAAATAGGCACTACTGTCCTTGAAATGTCAAATAAAATATGACGTGTCAATTACTGTATGTCAAGCACATGATGTATTTTCAGCCACTGTTGATTTAGATGGGTTTTGATGTGTGCTTGATGTATTCTAATGGTGCTTCTTCAGTTCAGTGAATGTCTTGAAAACAACATTGAATGGCACATAAATCACAGCACCACCTTTTTCAGGGACTTCTGCCAGAACATGAAGTAGCAACTTTGAGTTCCTGTGAATATTTGGTCTATAATGGCTCTTTTGTCCCAGAGTTGGGAGCCTGTAGTTTCTGGCAGGTTTGCCAGCAGAGCCGAAGCAGTCTGGTCACACAACTGTTTTATTCAATTATTTTTTTGATCCTTACTTTAGAAAAAGAAAACCTAACATTTTCCTAAGAGGTCTTTTAGAAATCCCATGCCAGTATTTGGATTGCATTTTGTCTGGTGATGTGTATGTGATAGAAAAGCATGAAGTAGCACCATAGGCATCATCACCATATTCGTGTCAGTAAGGATTTCTCCTAACCATATTCACCTAAAATGTGCATCTACTTGAAGGATGAAACACTTACTTCAATCATTGCAAATAGTAAGTAGCATTTCTGACTTACAGCCCAGGCAGAAATGAGGACAGGTTACTTTCTGGTCTTCTCTACTACATACTTCCAGCATTTGCTGGTTGTGTTTAGTGCTAGCATTTACTCTTCTGCCTGGAAAACATATGCATTCATACAGCCATGTGATTCAGTCTGCTCCCAGAAAGATGATACAACTTTGATACTGTGGTGGCAGGAGGAGGAGGGAAAGGAGGTAGGTGGGTAATATGCCCACAGTTGCCCCAAAAAAATTATACAGAGCAGGACTAAGAATACCCAGGAAAAATCATGTGCAGTGCTCTGGGGCTCCAAGCCATGTTTTCCTCCTTTCCTTGTCTTCGCTCTATTAAAATGTAACATATTGCTTTAATGAGAAGCTTTGCATTTAATTTGTCTATACTTTCAAAAGATATTGTTGAGTAAGATGGGCATTGAAATAATGTGAGACTTGATAACAGAGTTGTCTTTCAAAATGGCTTTTAAATGCAGTGCTTTCAGATGGGTAGGGTTAGACTTCAGCCCTTCAGAAATACAAGCTCACCCATGGGACATCTGTGTAAACCACTTCTCTGCTCTTTAAACTCGAGAGGTTGAAATAAAAGCAACCTGTCACAAAACCAGGTGAGCACTGGACAATTTTTTGTTATTGCTCAATTTTTTGTCACAGAAATGAGACAGCAGGATTTACCATCCTGGTGTGAAACAGAGAGCAGCGCACTATGCACCACTCGTTTGGCTGATATTCTGTGAATTTACATACCCTCTCCCTGCCTGCTTTTTCCAGAAGACATTTGTCAGGCTTCTAGTATGAAAAGATGCAAAAGGTCCACCTGCCAGGCCATCAGCCACTGAAAAACTTAAAGATATTATGAAAATGACTATAATTTACTGAACATAAAGCATACTGAAATTCAAACAGCTTGTTTTTGTAGAAAAGGCTCTTAACAAGAGCAAGAAATAACTGGCCAGGGAACAAAGCTGTTTAATACTACCTGGAGCAAATACATTGGCAGAAGTGCTACAGCTTCATTCTGTGCCTACTGTGGTGTGAGTGCATGGCAGGAGAGGGACTTTATCGTGCCACAAAACGCTTCTAGGTCACACTTAATTAACATTATTACTATTAAAAAATCAGTTCTATCAGTATTAAAGACTACCTGTGTACGTGTAACTCATATGGATGCATTTGAGTGGCCAAGTGTGAGATGTAAATGACAAACGGATTTTGTGGTTGCTGTTACAGCTAATATGAAATGCATGACAGACTTCCACCTTCCTACCCAGGCAAAGGGGGAGAAGGTGGCCTTGGAAATGGGAGTTTCCAAAGAGGATTTAGGGATGTGATTGAAGTGAATGGCTTCCCAAAAACAATATTACTGAAAAAAATGCTTAGCACACCAAGTTATGTGTCCACATTGTGGTCTTGTGTCAAACTCTAGTGTGCAACAACAGTCCTCCTCACTCCATCCCTTCTGTATAGGATAAAAGTTTGTAACGGGACAAAGAAGTGAGAAGTGGGGTGCCAAGGAAGAGCCCTGCTCTTTCTGCCCCTTGAAATGTGTATCTTCACCTCTGAGTGTCACAAGGTGCTTGAGCAGGCACCCTCATATCCGAGGCAGTGTCAGCAGGGACACCGTCCCAGAGCGGAGGTGGCTCCAAGGGGCGCATGGGGTATGGGGTCCCCACTGTCAGGGTGACATGTCTGGCTTTTCTTATTGAGGCAGTTGCTTGTGATGGCCATGGTTGTCTCATCTGATCCTGTGCTGAATGCTACTCGGATGCCCCCCTCCATCTGTCTAACACTTTCTCTTATTTACTGCAGTTACAGCAATGCTGTTCTGTTATGCTGGGAATTTAGGATTTGGATTTGGTTGGTTTTTTCCTGTGCCTCTTCCAAATGAACAATTGTGACAGCAAAATGCTTTGATAATTATCCCTTTTTACTGCATGTGAAGGCTCCAAATGTTTTAGGAAATTATGGGTGTTTTTTGATCTTTAAAGTTCTGGTATGTTCCATCCCATTTAACAAAACAAAGCAAAACAACATATGTGCAGAGTTGAGTTTTGCTAGATTTTAACAGACTCAGATTTCTCCCATAAAAGCTTGAGTGTAAGCACACTAGTTGTTCTTAATTACTACATTGGCAGCACTAGCTGATGCTTTATTTGGTGACTGATACTGTTTGTAAAATCTCATATAGTAAACAGGCAGAGGTTTTAACAGATTACGAAGGAGAAAACATCTAGAGGTGAGTGTGGTGATTTTCTTGTTGTTTTTTTCTCCAAAATGGAAATTTAAAAAGTAGAATTAAATGAGTCCTGATATGGATTTAAGTTATTAAGCCAAACATCCTCTTGGTGAAGATTTGGGAGAATAAATGTTTTCAGGGAAGTAATAGGAATTCCAGATATGAATGAATTGCATCCTGGGTCAGCACAACTGGCTTTGGGCTAATATATGCAGGAATACTGTGGCAAGCAAGGGACCACTGGGTCCTAGACCAGTGCTGCTGACTGCACAGTTAAGATAC
Source organism: Peucedramus taeniatus (assembly GCA_013400575.1). Lineage (NCBI taxonomy): Eukaryota > Metazoa > Chordata > Aves > Passeriformes > Fringillidae > Peucedramus > Peucedramus taeniatus. The sequence continues at coordinate 372,731 of WBNO01019305.1, forward strand.
TTGAAATTCAGAGCACTGTCTTCCAGCCACTCAGATCTGTCAACCTGTGGTAATGAGAACCATGCATAAATTAGCAAGGTGAATGGAGTGTCCCATTGTTACCATTCCTTGATTCTCAGCATTGTAGGAGATGCAGTTGGGAGGGATATGACTGCTTCCAAGAGAGCAGATTCCCTTTGCTTCTTTGCAAGATTTCCTTTGTAATGTGAGTGTGCTTTGTGAAAATAAATTATAATGATAGTAGTGCAAATAATGAATATATCAAGTATTGATAACGAGGCCATGGAAATACTATGTAGCACTAAATAGGACAAGGAGCATCATGTGGATGAAGGATGTCTGATCTCCATTACTAAGGTGTCTGCAAGAAATTCTGCTGGTGACAGGATGATTTTTCTGCATAGATGGAAACTTGGTTCCTTCACTTGTCTCTGAAAAAATTTCAAATCAAAGGAAAAAGATTGCTAACTTGAAAAAGGGTGGCCATTTAATCACCTGTTAAAAAAAGGTTTAACTACTGTACTGTATGACTGTGAATTCTCTTTCTTTTGTTGGGCAGCATTGTTACCAAGTAATTGACCTAATTAATTCCTGTGGGATGAAGTGAAATAAATTTGCTTTCATAAAGCCTGCAAACATGGATTTTTTTCTCTGTAGGGAAGGGCCAGGTAAAAAATCTGAAAGTTGTAAAGCTTATTCAACTTTGTGTGTTTTTATCCTTTCCTAAACAGAACATGAAATGTCTGTTGGAAATAGCAGAATAATTTCTCTCAAATAATTGAATACTTGACATCCCAAGGGGAGACATATGCCCTTTTACCAGTGGGGAAACATTCCTTGCCAGCAGAATGCATTATGTTACGTTTCAAAAAACCTGAAGAGGCAACTTCATTTAAATCTTACCCAGTTTAAGTCCCTGCATAAATGCACATATGAAGTAATAGTGAATATAAACACCCAAGTCCTCAGTTCGGTTTCTGCTTTAGCAGAAGTTGAGCATGCATAGAGTGAAATCTTGAGCTTTATTTTGATGGTGAGAAGCCATCAGGATTTTGTTCTTGCCTTTCTAAAGAAGGTTATTGTCATCCTAAAGATGTTTGTAGTTTTCCCTCACCAGGGAATAGCCACAGTGAGGGCCACCTAGTTTTTCAAGTGGACGACCATGAGAGCAAGCCCGTGAAGCCACCTTGACCCAGTGAAGCCCAGAGGAGCAGAGTTTCTTGGCTACCAGCCTAATCAAGGCTCTTGGAAAAGTGTTGTGGTGTATTTATTAGGAAAAATAGACTTTGTACTCTGAGTGCAACTGGAACAATTTCTGTGACAAGCAGATGTGTTAAAGATGTATTTCCTAGTACTCAAACCTTGTACTAAGATTACCTTCCTAGTAATCAAACCTTGCCTTGCTCATGAGACTTGAGAGTCTAAATGCAATTCTGCCTTGCTGAGGAAGTGTTAAGAGGACCAGTTCATGAAAACAATACTCTGGTTTCCTTCTCCTGTTGGGAAATGTTTGACTCCACTGAAGAGAATGGGAGCTTTGCCAGACCTTATGAGGCCTGTGTTCAAGCTGGATATCATTGTGGCTGCTGAGCTGGTGTAAAGATAAACAAGGAATTGTTGAAATTTGTCTTTTTGATATGTGTGAAAAGTACATTAAGGCTCTGCTGCATAGTTAATTACAAGTGGAAAAACTCTACTTACCATAGACTGACTTTGCTGGGTACAAATAAGGTTGATTTTAATAACAGAGAGAAGAAAAGGAATGTTGCCCACATGATGCAACAGATCTGTGCAAGGCCAGTAAAAAGATGCAGTAACTCTTGCAGCTCATAGATGGTAGTCATGAGCTCCCCTCTCTCAGAAGTTGCATGTCTGAGTGGTTTCTGCAGCTTTCAGGAGCACTTTCCATCCAGGGTACAAATTAGGCCACCAGAAATCTTTCAAATACTAGCAAATACAGAAACTGCACCTGTGTAAATTTCTACCTCTGTAAACTATGACACTCAGTGACAAAACCTGGTCCTGTGATTCTCTAGAGAGACAGTTCCCGGCTGGGGAATTGGCAGCAAGTCTGGGGGAAGAGGGGACAAATTAAGGAAGAGAAAAGAAATGGCACTTTCCTTGGGAAAGTACTGTGAGAAGCTGGGCATGGTGAAGCCCAGAACATTGCTTCAGATGAGACTATTGCTATAAATAGGTGTGGAAAACCACAGATGTAAGGAGAGGTAGTGGGTTTTATCCATATTGCAGTAGTGTATTAGTACTCTGTTCATGAACTGGGACTTCACTCTACTTTGTTTTGCAAACACAAAACAGCCATGAAGATGTGGCAAGGATCTTGTAATCTAAATGAAGGAATACATCATTGATATGCATGGCTGTAAAGCCTGGTAGCAAGGTAGCATATTGAACAGAAAAGCTGACTTCTTGGATAAAATAAATACATCAGGATTCCTTGTTAATGAAAATGCTTAGTAATACAATCTGTAGATAGCCTGAAGGGTACAGTTTAGATTTATAGGGTATTTTTCTCTTGTTCTTTTATAAAAAATTTCTTTCAATAGTGGAGGGTGCTCTGGAAGAACAAAAAATGCAAAACTATAAATCTCAGAATTTATTGATTAGAAATTATTTTAGGAAAAGAAACCCAAATCCCTGAAGTATGATCTTGAGCTCAGTAACTTTTTTGTCCCCCAAATCAATTAAACTGTTTAGTCCCTTTTTTCCTAGACAGATCAAATAGGTATGATAGTTATATTATCTCAGTTATAGATGAATACTTGGCAATATATACTCTCACACAGGAGCTTGTAAAGGGCTGTGGGGCATAAAAAAACTGGTCTTCTGAGATGGTTTTCTGTTAGGGGTGGCAGGCTGCCTTTACCTAAATATATATATAAACACCAAAATGTACACTCCAGTGTGGTCAACCATTTAGTAGTTAACAAAATCTGCTTGATGATACAGAGTATGACAGATGACCACCCATAATTGCATTTTGCACAGGTATCTAGGGTAATCAAATATTTAACTTATCAGTAATAACCCTTCTGAACAGGAAGAAAGTAAAGGTCATTCACATGAGCTTCAGTCCCAGTGGAAACAATGTCCTCATTTAATATCACTGACTTGGCAAGATGTTAGTGGCAATTTTGTCAGCTAAGGATACAGAGCAGAGAACTTTTAATCACCACTGCGTTTGTTACTCTGACCAATAAGAGGAGGTGGATGCACAGGCAAGAGTCATCATTGTACAGTCACTGGGACTGACTACTGTGTTGTAGTGTGAAGAATCAGAATTAGAGATAGTAGGGGAAAGTGAGATCTGGAGAGCAAGATAGAACATTCAGGGAGTCCTGCACTAGAAAGTGGAGGGTCTGTGCTTTTGAACAAATAACCAGAGTAAGGTGAAAGACATGAATATATGTGTATACTCATCTTATTTCCATGATGAACATTTCAGCTCATCTTATGTCTGCAACAGAGTAATTTTTATTTCCCTTTTAAAATAATTTTCTGCTGAGATTACCAGTATTGACAAGGCTTGTTTGTAATACATTTTGCCAGAAAAGTGTGAAGAAAAGAAAAAGTATGAATCAGATACAGGAGAGGTAAAAAGCAGGGCTCTGTGGTCTCAGAGCTGAGTTGTAGGTGCTCAGTTACCCAATTTTCTGCTCTGTTTAGAAGGAAACAAAAAAGAACAGACTCGGCATTGATGCAGCCTCTGTCTGGAGGGAGAGTTAGTGCGGCTGGAGATCCTGTCAGTGATCACTGCTGTTCTGCCAGCTCTGAAAGGAGGGGACGAAATAAGATGCTTTTTCTCTGCTAGGCCAGGTTCAGCTCCCAGGCCTGAACTAGCATGCCTCAAACATGTGTGGCACACAGGATTTCAGGAATTATTCCTGTTTTCAGGAAGATATACAATGCTTTGTCTTCAGATCCAAAGAACAGACCCTTGCCCATGCACTTTAGTCCACTTGCAAGTTCATTGTGAAGATATGTTTCCCCACTGCTTGAGGTTTCCTTTTTCTCATGAATTTTCACTTCCATCAAGAAGAACATCAGGCTAAAAGCAAAGTAAGCTAATTTTGGAGATTTTTCTAAGAAAAATGAAGGTATATGTTAGCTCATGGTCACTTAGTAGTCTTTAACTGTAATTTGTAGATACATGTATTTATGAATATGAACACTTTGTAGGAACTTTTTAGAAAAAACAAGGATTCATTAGAAACTCTCTTTAGAATAGGAGTATGGCTGAGCACTGGAACTCAGTGCCTTGATAAATGTTGCTGGTTTAGTTTTGGTTTTTTTTCCTGTCCTTGAACATTTTCAGCCTTAAACAGGACAAGACTGTGAACAGTTTGGTCTACCTCTGAAGAACCTTGCTGAGCAGAAAATTTATAATTCCCTCCACAGATGAGTTTTTCTGTTAGTCTTTATTCTATGATAATACACCATGTTTCAAAAAGAGTTGTTAACATGGACTTCAACACCCAGGCAGTCTGTGCACTCTGTTCAGCCATCCTGATGAGCTGGAAGGGGCAGTATTGCAGCTGTGCAGCCTCTGTAACATGCACATGTTAGAAAAAATACTTCTAAGTATATGTAAATTGCTGTCATGTGTCACCTCAGAATCTCTGACAAAATCTAAGGACAAGTGTCTCACTTAATATGAGTCCATCTGTCCAAACCAAGGGAAAGGCAGAGCAGTGGAACAGAAATATGTTTAATATTACTGAAAATGTAAAGTCTGTCTGTAAAACATAATAGCCTTCCTGTCAAATATTTCTAAAACCTTTACAGGTAGAAAGAAACTCTGTATGCCCTGGCACATAAGGAGAAACATGAAATTCATCCTTGTTAAGGAGCCTCTCAGTAATTTGGTAGGGCTGGTGTGGGAGTTGCTGTTGCCCAGGTTTGGCTATGGCTGGATGTAGTAGTACAAGTTGTCATACAGCCATGAACTTTCTCAAAACCAGGAAGAAACATTTTAATAATGTAGGCAATGCCTAGGTGCAAGGTAGTTAGTACGTAATTCCTTTTCTTTTTTACACAGGAGCTCTCTAGGGTAAAACTTTGCCAGTTAATAAGCGTAAAATAGATGGAAAGGTTTTGGTGGGGTTTTTTTCCTCTGACATTTCAGAGTTCATCATTTGATTAATGGGTTTTCTCTGTCAGAAGTGCTTTACAGTCTCCAGTCACCAGATCTGGGGGGTGTGCTGGCGCATGTCAGAGATGCTTTCTGGTCCAGCTTGCTTTCCTTAGAAACCCAGAAGAGAGGAGCAGCATGAAAGAGGAGAATAGGGTGTGTATTTAGGTCTCAGCCCACTGTGGAGCTGGAATGCACCTCAGAACACCAAATACTAAGAGCTGGAAAGTGCTCCTGGATGCCACAGCACGAGTATAGATCAGAAAGATCAAACAAATGTCTCATGTCTCAGCTTAATGCAACTGATAGCAGAAGTGATTAATAGCTTTGGTAAGGTGTGCTGTGGTTACATTAGTGCTTTTCTTAGTAGGCCACAAAGTTCTTTCTTTTTGCCAGAAGTTTGTTCCATGTATAGTTGTACTCCACCTCAGCCAGAGCAATGTTGTGGCACACTGAGGTTTTGCAAGGCAGCTCAGCAGTTCAAGTACCCTTATCTGGTCCCAACAGTAAATGCTGCAGATAAAGTCAAGGTCAAAGATGTGCAGTATGTTTTGTTTGCTGACTGCCCAGGTCAGGGATATGACAGCATGGGGATGGCCATATGGAGCTGGAGCAGAGGATCCTCTTTACTACAGCACTGCCTCTGGCAGCAGCCAATGGTGGACATCTAGTTCAGAGCATAACAGGAAAAACTTCCTGTGCTCCTACTCCCATCTACCCATCTGCTCCTTGTGCAACTTCACTCCAGCTCCAGCACTTTCTGAACCAAATGTATTCAAATCTTCTTTTATCTCTGTCTTGTTTATCCATGTAATTTTCCCATTTAATGTATGTGCTGTTTGTGTATGCTGCCAAATTCCTCCTTTCTTTCTTGACAAAAAGTATAATGTCAAGTTTAACATCACCTTAAAGTACAGTGATTGAAGTTACTACTGCTAATAAAAGAGTAGCACATATTTTCCTTTTATGATCGCCTTAAGTACTGCTTGATATGTTTTAATGTCTAACATTCCTAAGGCAGCTGTTTGCCTTTCATGAAACATTAATTAGAATCTAAAAATCAAAGAGGAGAAAAAAATACATGTGTGTATACGCACGTGCATCTGTTTATGAACAGGGGGCAGTAGCAACTTCGTAATTTTTTTAAAAAATAAATATTCGAGTGAAGATTCTTATCAGGAGATGGCACTGATATTTAAGCATTTTATAGCAAAAGATCTACTATGTTTTTGTATTGCAGGATTTTGGCATCTGACTACTAGAAAGAGTTTTATAAACTGTAATGAGAAATAAAATCCATGTCATGTTTCTTCATGGTGTAGTGTAACCACTATCCTGAGTGGGATGGAAACATTACATGACCTACCAGAAAATGAAATTACATTATGTGAAAAGATGCTACAAAATAAAGTAATTGAGAGTTGGAATCTGGGAAATGCGATTCTAAGCCGCATTTCAAAGAGGCACAGGGTTACCCATGTGTCTGTTAGTGTGTGAAACTTAAGGTTGTAACTAATAGAAGATACTTTGTCTTGAGTGACATCAGCTCCACGAATGAGTGTTGTGCTGCTGTGGGTGTGTTCATTCAGAAAAGCGCCAGAGGAGCCAAGCAAAGGTGTTGGGGCTGTGCTCATCCCTGCTTCTGTTGGTTCTTGGTGGGCAGCTGCCCTGAGAACCAAAGGAGGAGTGACAGCTGCCGTGGGGGTGTGTGAGCATGTTCAGTGTGCTCAGGAGGTGCCATCCCACACTGAATCCAAAGGTTGGGATTTAAAAACATTATGTCTATAGTTAGTCACTTAACAGCTCTAGTTTCTATAAATGTTAAGTAGCCAAAACCCATGATACTTCTTACTGCAGCCCTGGTTCCCTTTGAACAGTGAACAAATGCTAGAGATCCAAGGATTTTCTTCAACTGCTCATTACCATCTGAATGCAGGCGTGTAGTACTCTAGTTTTCTGCTTTTATTTAATTTGCCTGCACTTTTAATTACTCTAACTTACAGGCTGAGCCATAAGCTTTGCATGTCTCATAAAGTAAAGATTCACACTGCTAAATTGATACATTATTTGAATATTTGAGTATTGTATAGTGACATATTTTTCCCTTAAAAACATAAAACCTGTAAATATCTGAATGTCCAAAATTGAACTGAGGGTGGGATATGAGTGCTTCTATCATGTATTGCCAAAGCACATCATCAACTCATTGTTATTCAACATGGTCGTATCTCCCAGTTCTTGTTTTCAGCTTATCTATTTACGTGTTTATTTTTCTGTGTGTTTTGTACTCAAATATTACAAGAAGCTACTTTTCTGTGGAACAAAAGCTGGATTTTCCAGTTGTTTCTGATATTGATTGCTTATGTGCACGCTCTTGATTTCTTCACACATATTTTTAATTTGCATGGAAGCTGTGGTAATCACAGCTGGTTGCCACTAAAAGGGGTGATGACACTCCCCTTACCCATGGCCACAGGTTCCTATCCTCTGCCATATATCAGTGCAGGTACTTGCCAGACTCTCCTGCTTAGGGAGTCAAGCTACCAAAAGCTTCTCAGATTTTTCTTGGCAGAATTTTCTTCTCGTCATTGTTGGTCCTGGACTGGCTTGCTGGAGAATCAGGCAAGTGCCGGTGCCAACACAACAGAAAGCAGCTGGAGTGGGACTGTCCTGATGTGCCATCTCAGCCAAATCCTGTACACAGGGGGCTGAGAAGCACAAGAGGACCACAACTTGTGTTACACGGTCTGGCCTGCTGAGCCCCTCATCCAGGCTGAGCAGATGCTGCACAGGTGTGAGCCCCGTCTGGTTTTTCTTCCCATAGTAGCCAGAGTGGAGGGGACATGGCTGATACATCCTGGGTCTCATCCCAAAGGGAAGAGAGCATCTGCTTTTAGCAGCCACGGATTGTTATTAGGGTGCAGCCACAAATCTCTCAATTAACTACAGGGCCAGCTAGAGAGGAAGGTAATGCAGCCTGATTGCTGTAGGGGAGAGACTTGGGTAGGGTGACAGGGATGTTGGGTACAAAATGGTTTGACCTGATAGCCCTGGGTCAGTGTGTTTTCCGTGAGGTCTTTGGAGGCAGGCATGATGAGCCTCAGCCAAAGAGTCTGAGCTCATAGTGGAGGGGCCAAGGAAGAGTAAAACTGGTAATCACAAGGATGAAGATGCAACACTGGGGACACTGTTTGGGTTTGTAGAGCAAAGAGCAAAGCGTGGCTTGCTGCACGTCCCTCGCTCCTCGCTGGCCATGTCAGCCAGCCCTTGGCTGCCTCACTGGGATGCCCGGAGCACCCAGGAGCTCATGCTTGGGTGGCCGTAGGTAACCCTGGGTGTTTGCCACTGGGTGAGCACTCCTGAGCACACTGTGAGTGGGGAGCAGCCAGCGTGCAGGGACTTGTGGTGTGTCACGAGACTGAACACAGTTCAGGGCTTTAATAAACAATCTGTGTTGCCCAGGCAGCTCTGCTCGGCATATTGCTCAGAAAACACAGGATCAGTATAAATTCACCCATTACATGTGGTTTTTAACAGTGTTACTGCCTGTGCCAATGGCTATTCGCAGTCTGCACAGAACAGAAGCAAAACACCTAGGAGGTCGTGGGCAACATTCATAGAAAGGAACAATAATCCTGCAACCAGGGTTGTTAAAATCCACAGCTAATGCAGAGCAGATGGTGTTCAGCGGAACTTGATGGCCATCTAGTGGTGAAGCCTCAGTCAGTGTTAGGTTTTGCAGACTCCTTTGTATCAGAGAGACAAGATCTTGGCCGTGTGGGTGTTGCAAAGATGCTTTTTTTCACTTCTAACTAGAAGTAATGCGGCTGAATTTTTATAAACCACCCTAAATGCTCGCATTGGTTTTATTCATTTCACCCTACCAACCATACTGACTACAGGTGTTGCAGCAGCTCATGGAGGTAGCCAGCAGTCTCCCAGGATTCCTATTAGGTGTAACAATTTCTACACTAACAAAGAAATTACACTGGTTTTAGAAATAACAAGCTGCAAATAAATAAACATAAAGCTGACAGGTCAGAACTCAGTTTTTTTCTTTGTTAATTTATCTTTCAAATGTCGTGTTTCAGCAGTAATTCAATACATCCTGCTGAGCTGTTAAGCGTGGCATCAGTCCTACTGCAAAAGCCCACCTTGAGCCTTAAAGGCTGCCTGAGAGTGTGGCCATTAACTGAAGAATTGGCAGCTCCTCCTTAGGGTACCCTGGTAGCTCTTGGCTGATGACAGGTTTCCAAGTCTTCCCTCTGTGCAGTCGCTGGGGGGACACTTAAATTTGAAAGAGACTGCTACAATATGGTTTGTTTGGGTTTTGGTTGGGGGAAGGAGGGGGATTGTGGTCTTTTTTGTGGTGTTTTCATTTATTTATTTTATAGAAATTTAAACAAAAAGGAAAAGTAAGTTAGTTGAAAAAATAAATGCCTATGAATTCCCTGACACATCCATTTCAAAGACTTTGTCTACCATGGTGCCATAAAACAGTAGTTTTGGGAACCCTGTGCTGACCTGAGACACCTGGCACAGCCCCTGTGGCCTTCAAAAGGCACAAAATGTGGTTTTAAGGACTTTACTTCTGTCTGTCTGGTCAGTGAGGGTATTGTATAGAAATTGTTTGAGAAAGAAGGTGTCCCTTTACTGTGTGCATGGCAAAGGGAAAGAACATCAGCAAATCCTCTGGAAGTTACTGTGAGAGGGACTAAAGCGAGGAAGCTCAGAAAGCACTTTGTGCTTTTTTTAGGGTCGTTGGTGATATCCCCATTCAAAGCCACAAGCTTTTGCAAGGCTAAAACCAAGCTGGTGGTGCCAGGTAGATTCTGGCTCCTTTTCCACCACTGAATGTGTCTGTGCTGGGGGCCCCCCTATGCCACAGGAGTTGACTGGCAGAGGAAAACCACCTTGGACATATGCTCTCACTTGCCATGTGGGTCTCCTCTGCTGGTTAGTTTGTCATTTATGCTGCAGGGCTGCGAAGGGAAGGCATGAGGTGACATTTGCTGGTTCTAGCTGACAAGAGCTTTTCTCCTTGCTGTGCTGAGCAAGCGATGACTGTGAAGCTCTCAGGGGATGGTGACAATATTCGTCACCTTCTGTGGCTTACTCAGTTGTTTTCCCTCCTGTGGGATAAATAGGATCCTACACTTTTTAGAAAAAGGGAGCAATCCAGTTAAAAAGCAACAGCATTGATCGTGTGCCACCTTCATGGCACTGCCCTGTGCCATCCTCTTCTGTATAAATATCCGGGAAAGCACGGAGCAGTTCCCAGCAGTGAGATCACTTTCTCGTATGTGACAAATAGCTTTTTATGAGGTGCTGACTCTTCTCAAGGTTCAGTTTGTCTCGGGGCTGGAAATTGCAGCAGCGTTTTAAGCTTGATCCTTCTCCTATTTAAATGAGCTGTACTATCCAGGATCTGAACGCTCTATTACAAAATAGGGGTTTAAGACAGCTCATCAGTTACTTGCAGCAAAAAGGATGCACAAATATTTACTTTTAAGGATCAGGACTTCCTGGTTTTGAGCACTGGATTTTGTATGTTCAGTATTGAGCTTTAACATTTGGTTTACACATTTGCTTTTATTTCAGCTGGTGGGATATTTAAAAAAAAAAACCTACTGGAGTAGTGAAACTATTCCCAGTGAATCGTCTAACCCAAGATTTTTATTTGTTCTGAGATTCAGATGTTTAGATGCAATTCCTAAGCCATTTCTGTGAGAGCTAGACATATCTGTATTCCAGTCATATAGTTAAAGTGCTAATGTTTCTTACTCTCTTGGGGACAATTTTTGCCAGGTAATGTTGTTACTATGGCTCTCTGTCCACTTCTGTCTCCATTTCAGGAATTCTCTGCACATCTGTTTACATGCATCATATTATGGGCAAAAATAATGAATCTGGAGAATCTCTTGCCTGCAGGTGAAAAATGAATATGTGTTAAAAGAGTACTGTTTAGAAAGTACAGTTTTTCCCCCATTAGTGCTTCAAATTAGAATTGTACTGTGAAAATATTTAAACGAAAACAAAAATGCATAATTTGCACTACCACTAATTCAAGGCTTAGGGATTTGTTTGGAGAGAATTAGAACACCAGTGAAATCACTTGCTAATGGTGTGAGATGCTTTATGCAAACTTTTAACCCTATATGAGTAGTCCTCAACAAGTTCTGGAAAGCTCTAGGAGTTCAGTGTATGCAGTAACATCTACAGCTGTGCAGGAGCTCCTCTGACAGGAGCTTCCCAGGTTGGTGTTAACAGAGGTGCTTCCCAGCAGGTGCATCAACATCAGTGCTCCTTTCAAATGCCCCCCTTAGTACCATGGCTTCCCCAAAGGTTCATCCTATTCGTTCAGATTGATCTTAGGAGTCTTAAAAGAGCAGGCTAATGAGTCTGTAGCCCATTTACCTTAAATGTCAATAAACCTGGGAAGCCCCAGAAACCTGATGAAGGGCAGAGTTGTTCCAGTACTTAACTAAACAGGCTGCTGTAGCTGTGGGTGATCATGGTTGCTGTGCAATATAATCATAGTGTGGTTGATAGAATGATCAGTTAATAATGATTTATGGCTGGGTGGTATAATTACTGGCAGTCAATGAGGGTTTGAATATTGGCCTTCCAACTTGATAATAATTTATCTAACCAAGCCAAATGCATTGCAGTAGCAAGGCTTTTTTCAAGTAATAGGTCCAGCACACACTGTACTTAGAAACTCATGCAACATTACTTCAATGCTGTATTTTTAATTGCTTAAAATTAGGGTAACTGATTGGCCATAGGACATTGCTGTAAATGGAGTATCTTTGATAAGCATTTATGTGTTTCCGTGGGGATTGTTCTCTGGCCTTGTTCTAATAAACTTCATTTGTCAGTGGTCTGAAAGAAAATAAATTTCATTGGCTTGCACGTGATGGACTGAGAACTGCTAAATGAGAAAATGGAAAAATCACTGCTGCAGGGTGATCTGGATCTGTTAGCAGTCTGTATTCAAGCAAACAACAGGTGTTTGGCCTAATGAAAGGATCCATAGTTCAGATCTGGGTACTGGAAACACTTTTTCATAAAAGGTTTCAGGCTTTTTATCTATTTAAACTTGTCAAAGAGAAGTTATGGAGGCTATATATAAACGTGTTTAGAAAACAGTTCAGTGAGCTTGTACCTGGACACATGTCAAATAGAAATAGAGCTCAGATAAAGCCAGGCTGCCTCATTATTGGAGTAGTATTTCAAGGATCATGGCAGGTTTTTTTGGGCAATAAGCACTTCTAAATCAAGACTTTTCATACTATAGAATATGCTCTAGTTCAAGCACTAATTCTGTCAAAATGTTGAAAGGGGAATAGTTAATTCATTTTTATGTCATTTCTAGTACAGTCACTTCTGTTACAGCTGATTCTTTGGGACCTGGGCTATACACCATGTTCTTGCTTCATTTTTTTGTTTCTGTTTTGTTTTTCAGTTCAATTTCACCATTCAGTATTGAGAGCACAAGGCGTCAGAGGAGGTCTGAGTCTCCAGACTCCAGGAAGCGGCGCATCCATCGGTGTGACTTTGAGGGATGCAACAAAGTGTACACAAAAAGCTCCCACCTGAAGGCTCACCGGAGAACGCACACAGGTAAGACTTGCTGGCACTGTGCACTGTGGTTAAGACAAGCAGCTGCCTTTCTGTCCAGTTTAGGGCATAATGGGCTTGTCATCCTACACTAAGAGCCAAAGGCCTGTACCTGAATAACAGAGATGTCTGTGAGTGCAGTGGCATTCTGGTGCAGATCAGGAGTGTTCTTTTGAGTAGAGCTTCCCTGTTATCCCCTCTTGGCAGCACAAGACTGGTGTCAGCACCAGCCAGACTCTTCTCAGATGAAACTCAACAGAAAAGTGGCCTCTAGGGACAAACTTGCTGTTCTTCAACAAACAAAGGGCGGTCATTGCTTGGGACCAACCAGAGCTAGTCCAGAGAAAACCCTCAAGAGCATATAGTGTGGTCATGAATCTTGAGCAACATTTTTTTCACTCTACAGACTGTTTCTTTTGAAGCTACTTGCTTTTACGGATGTAGCCTTTGGAAGTCAGGAGCTCCTGAAATCGTTTCGTTCAGTTCAAGGGTAAACTCAAGTCCTCAATATGTCCTTCTGGAGGCTTTCAGAAGCATCTATATACTGGAGAGGGAAGTCATCACTGTATGAGAATCAGTTGCACTAAAATCCTACAGCAGAGATGCAAGAGAGGTGCCTAGAGGAGCTGGGCCCCATTCAGGGGTGACCATACTTAACACTCAGTCAATACCTGGTGTCTTTATTAACTTTATGGGCTGTTACTAGTCTATATGACAGGCATGTAAGGGTAGTTGAAGCAGTGATGTGTAATAGTTGTAATTTTATTGTGGATAAACTGAGGAGCAGCAATTTGAAGTTATCAAGAGCAAGTCTGAAAGGGGATTGATTGGATGGCTGGAAAGGCAGTGAACAGAACACTCTGCGCCTCAGTGCTATTCTGATGCTCAGATGCTCTCTGATGCTGATTTGCTTAAATTAAATTTATTGATCTCTCTGCTTTTAATGGACTTCAGCATTCCTGTAACTCCTTGGAGGAAAGATGGTGTTTATCCAGCATATAAGACAGTATTGTTCTTTGCTGAGAATCTCCTGGAGCTTTCTGTGATTTGATGTACTCTAAAGAGTATGACATATTATTTTAGAAAATTAAGTGAAGGCTTCTCCATTTCAATTGAGGCTGCATCTCCATCACTTTTTCCAGTATGTCTTTAGGCTGGTATGTCTTTTGTTGAGAGGAGTTCTGAACAAGGCTCCATCCTAATATCCCCTACTAAAACAATTTCTGTAAGGTACGAGTCCCTTCTTTAAACAACAGAAATGTTCTGGTGATCTGGAAATTTCATTACATTTCCTTCCAGGCCAATTTTCTGGTTTCTTCATGTCTTCCCATTAAGACAAGCCTTCTACTCTCTCATTATTTGTCATGTCCTGTCTTAATTCTTTTTTTGTCTTCCTCTTCTTTCCTGTCTTAAATGTGGTCTTTCACCTCTACTCTTCAAATATCTTTTATATACCCTTACTCTGTTACCATTTTCTGTCATTCTTGTTTTACCTCTTTTATCCCAGCCTAACCCTCTTCTGTCATCCTTCTCTCTGCCTGGATTTCTGTGTTGTTTCTTTTCTTGCCTGTGTCACCCTTTGAGCATTACATGGCTGTAACAGATTCAAATCCAGAGAGCCCAGCAGAGAAGAGCCGTAGAGTGTTTGGTTTGAAACAAAAATACCATTTATCTGCTTACACCACAGGGAAGTCACTCTTTTCCATCCTGCCAGACTGGCAACCAGCCCAGGAGTATAAGCAATCATCATGTGAGTTACCAAACTAGATGTGGAGAACCTCAGAAATGTCACACCCAAGGCAGCCCAGAAACAGAAGAGGCTCTTTTCTGCCGTGACATTTTAAAACACTGAGAATTATGTTTGTCGGACGTCTGTAATTCGTCAGTGATCTCATGGGGCAGACCAGTGCTTGCAGGTAATGCACCCAAATCAGTATTAAATAGTCAGCACCGCTGAATCTCAGGCTGTGCACATAGGGTGCTCAGAAGTAGGCACTGAAGGCTTGAGAGGATGTAGGTCAATCCCAGTTTAAGCATATCTAGCTCTCCATCAGCACAAAAGGAGTTTGTCTACCTGCTGTAATCGTAGGATCCATATCCCCAGCTGTGGTTCCCTGGCAGCTGGGTGTGAAGGCTATGATATCTGTCTGGGATCTCTGGGTAGTCAGAGAAGAGGGATTGGCACCTCTGGGGCATGTTATTCCCTCTTCAGGTATACCCAGAGATTGGCTTGCAGAGGTGCTTCTCTTTCACTGCTGAGTACAGAGGAAGCCCAGATACCTGCCAGGCTATGAGTTGACTGAAATGAATTCCCATGCCAAAATACAACTGCCTGAACTGTTTTGGTAGTCATACTGGTAGTTGGTTTATTACTTCAGGGAAAAAGAAAAATAATATTGAATCAAAAACCTTCATTAAATAGTCAGCTGGTAACTGCTTTATATTGACATTGCAGCAGGCATGATGAAAGAAGTGTAGTCTAGAAAAAATGGTCAGTGCTGAATTTAGCCAGCGGATCCAGTGAGAAAACCTGTGTCATGCTGTTAAAATTAATTGTGTTTTACAGGACACTTCAGAGGTCTTGATAAGAGGTGGGTATATTCAGACTTACATGTAGCCTTGGCCATGAGCATACTCATCTTGTACTTGGCCATGTACTAATCTCATCTTGCATTTTTTATCTTGGCCTTTACTTTTGCTTCAGGCAAAAGAAGTTAATTATTCACGTATGACCCACAGTAATTAGTGCAGTTTTGGATAAGTATAAATGAAGTATGACAGCTACGCACGCAAGAGTGAGCAAGTTTCAGTAGGAAACTTTCTGAGAAAAGATCACAGAAACTCAGCATTGCATAATCTGTACCTTATTTTTTTTAGGCAGGCTGATCTTGCTGACAGTTGTTTACCTAAGCAGAATGTGTTTGAGAGAGTTTTTTTTTTTCATTTACTCGAGGATCTTAAAGATCTTTTCCAAACTACATGATTTTGTGTGCATAGCCACTACAACATTCACAGTGGTTTAGCCACAGGAGGAAAAACAATGTGGTATTATGATAGGATGAACAGAGTTGTTGGTTGGAAAGTATACTTCCTTTCATCCTGATGGAGACTGGAAACAGAATATTATAGATGGTAACACTTGAATTTAATTCTCATGGAGTAACTCGTAGTTTTTTTAAGTATGCTGTCATCTAGCTCGTCAATACTTGCCACCAGTGTCCTCAAAATTTGGTGTGCTGGTGTGGGCATGGAGTCCACTGGGGGGCGGACTTGAATAATGTATTGTCTCTCTGACTGGGAAAACTGCAAGTGAAACCTCTGATAGATAGAGCATTGCATAAATCACAAGCACTGGTATTAAATTTCTCCTTCTAGTATCAGCTTCTTGTTTTTTTTGTTTTGCCAGATCATCAAATAAAGCTATCAGGAGGTATCAGGTGTGATGGAGAGCCTTCAGGGCTCGCAGGCAATCTCACAACTCAGGTTTATCAACTCTTTCTGCAAGGAGAAACTGTGAGAAATTGGCTCACTGGACTTGCATTGAGCTAGTTTCTGCTTCAATGAACTTAAAGAAAATTACTAATGTGTGACTCCACGAGGGAATAATCTTTAAAAATGGGAAAACCAGCAGCCATGGGTTGCTTTCCCAGTTTGTGTTCGTCTGTGTTGCACTTGGCACAGGTGCTGGTGTTTGCCCCAGGAATGGCGAGAGTGTAACTGCTGTTTCCAAGGGGTCTGCACCTGTGCAGCCCTGGTGGGACTCACCTTCTTCACTTTGCTGCTTTTACTTTGGAGAGGGATACAAGTCAGAATGCTATTTTATGCTCTGTAGTGGCTATTTCAGTCCTTTTGGGCAGTGCTAAAGTTGCCATTGACACTTCCAATAGGACATCTGAGTCCTACAGACTGAGTAATACTTGTTCTTTCCACTGTATGAACATCTAAACATATGAAGTTGCTCATGGTTAAATCCAGTTCTAATTCATTATGGCTACCCCCTTAGCACATGCAGAAGCCTAAGGAGTTTAAAGCATTTTATGAATCATCCTGAAAAAGTCAACAAAGAAGGAAGATGCCTGCTTTGGGGTAATACAGGACATTATTTTAGTGTCTGAAACACAAGAGATTTGTTCCCTGTCTCTCACCTCCATAGGATTTTCATTTACTGTAGTAGTAATCAGCATTTTGTATTTCTGTGCAACCTTATTTCAGTTGTTAGTTAAAAATTGCTGGAAGAACGTGACAGTGCGGCTTTCTGGGGTCAACAGCTGCAAAAGCCTGGGGCTTTCCAGGTGCCATGAAGTGGAAATGGATTTAATCCATGGATGTAGGCACCATACATCCACAGGCATGGATTTGCTCCTGCCTCAGAGGAGTGGAGGAGGCCAAGGTCTGTAACCAGAGTACTTCTGTGGGACTCAGATACTGGGCTGCAACTGCTGCTCTTTGTCCTGCTGCTGGCTCTGGTCTGAGTCACCCTTCTCAGCGCTGCTGCTGCAGTAGAGGGGCTGCTCTGTCAGGCTCTTGCAGAGCCAGGCTGAATATAGCCCCCAGGCCAAGTGAATTGTTTTAGTGTTTGGTGCTTTGTCCTTGATCAACGCCTATATCATTCCTGAGAGATGAGAGCAAATACCTTTGCCACAGACGTAATGAAGCCTATTTGTCAGTGTCAAGGGTCTTCAGTAGTTTTACATGGAGACAGTAAACATCTCAGAGGTACAGATTTGTACCTGAGAAAATGACAGCATTCCCTCCCCAAGATGTTCCTTTGTAGCTGTGTTGAGACACCACCCTAGGAGAGAGAGGACTAGTGAGTACATGGGTGTTTTATTTAGTCTGTGCTTTTTCAAACATTGCATTCCTCTCACTCACTGTTGCTCCATATATTATTTTAATATGAAAGGGCCCCTGTCATTAGTCTTTGTTCACATTTTCCTTTGAGCGCTTTCAGAGTGGACTTAAAAAGTCAGAGGCACCAAAAAAGCTATTTTTGTTCTGTATGTTTTCAAACTCCATTCATTACCTGTTGTTTTTTTAAGGTCTGTTTAATGCCTTTTGCTAACTATAAGTTCCAGAGGGATATTTACAGATTTGTAATCCCTTCTTCAGACAAATATTGGGAAGAAGCAACCTTTTTAAAATAATCTGTCTGGATTTTACTTGAACTGTGTAGATATTTGGTCTCTAACACCTTTTTGTCACCTATTTGCCAGACTCACTCTTCCAAATCCCAGCTTTTCTCTCTCATGTCCTATGTTCTCCTTGTCCCTGAGCTCTTTCCTGTACTGTGAAAATCTGTCAGGTGAAAACACCTCCAAAAGAATGTTCATATGCTGTTTCAGAAACTGGGAATTTAAATAAACAAAGCCAATTTAAAAATTTATTTGCTTTGAGTAAAATAGGAGGTTCTATTTGTGTTGGGTGATGCTTTTATTTTGTAAGAAATACTTTCTTTTAGTGTTTAAAGTTTACTGCCAGTTTCAATAAACAGTAGAGTTTTCCAATGTGAAAACGAGTATATTTCACAGAAGTTTTCCTTTCTAGCCTTTCTGCTCTTTCTTCATGCAGTTTCTCTTTAGAAGATAAACTGATTATTTAATAAATGAAACCTCAGCCTACTCCCATTGATGTGGCAGGCTTCACATTTCAAGACAGAAATATATTTAAGAGCAGATGTCTGTTGGTGCAGTCTGTACCAGGGGTGTAAGGGCAGGCTCACCAAAGCCACCACAGCCTAGAAAGGTGATGCAGAAGTGGGAACCTCTGGATATAGTGAGATAGTTGTCTGAGTCCAGCTAGTTATAGGCAGGTGTCCATACCAGAAAGAGCTTGTACATCCAGTTCCCTTCCAATAGCTGCTCTGTGGAAAGTTAAATGATTTCGTTTCTGGCACATTTTGCAAGCTCTGAATTCACCTTACACACAGAGAGTCATTCCTCTGCATTGTAGGTCTGATGCTGTGCCGATATGGAAGAGTGCCCGTGTGGTTATTCCAAGGCACTTTGATGGGAAAGCGAGTCTAATTGCGTCTGTGATTACTTTCGGTCTCAAGGTTATGAAAAATATTTCCAACAGTGCCCCTTGACTTTGTAAATATGGGGTGCATATGTGTTTTGTCTGTGTGTGGCACGAGGGAATAATGATAATTTCATTATGCAGAATAAGATTTTTCTCTAAGCCAACCTTTTAGTACTTAATGCTCTACCTCCAAAGAACTGCAGTTCATCTGAGGTCTCTGGCGTGATTGTGGTCTACCATGTGTAGCCCTGAAGTGCCATGAAGGCAGGAAAGATGTCTTTACTCCCACTACTTCCAAAACATTTTCCCAGATGTTGCACCCAGACCTGGAGGAATAAATACACAGTACAGGGTTTCCAACTCTTGCAGCCCGCTCAGTCCCCAGCAGAGGGAACAATAATTTGTTACTGGTGATACCCCATGTTCTTTGGGAAGTGTGACTGATGTTGCCCATGCCCATCCTGTCCTTGTCAGGGCAACCTTCAATCTGAAACACAGTCTTTGAGAGTGCAGCAGGCCCAAAACTGCGAGTAAGCGTCATAAAACCTTTTTAAAAAAATGTTTTATTCACGTTTTCTTCTTTCTTGCTTTCTTTTTTTTTTCGTGCATAAAAGCAAACAAGGTAGATCCTGAAAATTAGTGTTTTCACTCTTCACTTCTTTGCAAATAAGTGGTTAGAAACATGGGTAAATTCTACAAAAACTTCTTGTTTCATGGGAAAGTAAAAAGATCTGATGAAACCTGTGTAGGATGAAGAGTTACTGTCTGCACTTCAGTATTTTCTCCACATAGGATATGAAATAGTGGTATTTTGGTGACAAGAATGAGCTTTCCCCTTGTCTCTTCTCATGCATATTTTTTTCAGCCAATATTTTTCTTTAGTATTATATATATTTAATCTGATTTTTATTGTGATAAAAATTGGTATATCTTGTTTTGGAAAGTTTAACTTCATTTGTAAGTCACTTAAATGGGAGGTGAGGTTTTTAATGCTCTATTTCTATACACAGCTCAGCACACAAGTGCCCATCCTCTGCTTGAGCCTGACTTCTAGCACAGTGCAAACACCAAATAATCAGCTGTGCAAAACTGTGCGAGACAAAGCTTATCCCGTGAGGCCTTTTAGTTATTTTTGTTTGGGTTTTTTTTTTTTTTTTTTTTATTTCTTTGTCAGGTTTCGTTGTTGGTTTGGGTTTTGGTTTTGTTTTGGTTTTTTTTTTTTTCAAGAAACAAAAGGAAGGTCTAAGTTTAAAATTGAGAAACATGAGTATTTCTTTTGGTGAACATGCTGGAACAATGCCAGGAGGAGTGACAGTACCAGCATTGAAGGAAGATGGGTAGGGAAGTGTGACTTGTTTGGTGTCTCCTTTGCAATTGTAGACCACAGTGAATAAAAATTGTTTTATTTGGGGAAGGCCAGACTAAAGCCCAAGCCTGCAGCACCCCAGTTACAGAGAGTAAATGTGCAGATCTGCTGGCACCCTCCATACATTTGACTGCTGATGGAAGTATGGATCTGTTGCATCACCTTTCCCAAGTACTTTTCTGAGTGAAGGCTGCTATAAGAAGCAAAACCTCAGTCTTTTCCCACAGCACTGGCAATTCAGTAGTCCCATGTATTTGCTGTGGCTGTTGTGAAGAAGAAAACTTCATGTAATCTTTCCCTACAGATATATCTATAATATATATATATCAAATGTATATGTATATGCACTTAACAGATACTTAAAAACTTAAATATACACACCACGTCATAGAGGAAACAAATTTCAGGAAGGTTAATAAAATTATATTTTTCATGAACTGTTGGGATTTGGTCTGGCTCCTGGATTCAGGTACACAGCCTTTTACATTTCCAAATGTTTTACTTTTTCTATTTTTACAGGAGTTAATATTTATCATACTGCATCAGCAGCACCCTTGGCAATGTACATAACTAATCCTTGTCCCCAAGCATTAATTCATTCATATCTCGGATAGTACTTAGTAGGGCCCATTCTGGGGCAAAGTCTCTGCAGAAGTCCCAAAAAGAGGAAATATGGAATTTGC
This sequence comes from Peucedramus taeniatus, assembly GCA_013400575.1. Lineage (NCBI taxonomy): Eukaryota > Metazoa > Chordata > Aves > Passeriformes > Fringillidae > Peucedramus > Peucedramus taeniatus. The sequence goes on from WBNO01019305.1 coordinate 393,570, forward strand.
TCCGATTCCCCCTCTTTATTTTTTTTCATGTGGTTACAGAACAGACCAGAGACTGATATAATGGGTTTGCCTTCTTAAATTGCAGTGAATTGAATTTTGTGATTTTAGTCCCAAAGGCTTTTTTGCTGGGATTTGTATTTAAATAGCATCAGACTGGGGCAGCTGTATACCTAGACTGGCATGTGGGACAATAGTAGTAGAAGGAAATAAGTAGGGTTGCCCAGCTAGGAGTGGTCTTGCAGAGGGAGTGAGAAGAGGGGCCAGGATGGCAAACAGGACCAAAGCTCATCAGTGCAGGGAAATTAAAAGATGTTTGTGGGTTTTGATGTGAGAAAAGGATTCCCACCTGAATTATCACAAGTGGAGTTTGTAAATAATGAGTTCAAGGGCTGCCAAAGTGTAATGAAGTTCTGTCTCTTCTTCTAGAGTGGAGGTTGTCACTGTATATTTGAACTGAAGAAATTGTTTTGTTCCCAGTTTCCGCGTGAAGAAACCATGTCTCTGTCCTTTGCCTAAGTCAGACTGAGAACAAGAAATAAAAACCTGAACTTCAAGACGTGTCCCAGGCAGCACAGTATGTTCCTGTTCTGCTCGTAGAAATTGTTTTGCCAGACTTGCTCAACTGATACTAAACTAATCTCTTCCTGGAAAGATATTTTATTTGCATATTTTGACAATACTGAAACATAAAAGTCACATTGCCTATGTTCACCAAAGAGAGAGAGTGAATTAGTAACTGCATTAAGTAAATAATTGAATTAAATTTTTGCATCAAAATGAAAATATTTCAAAGTTTTAAAGGGTTAAAGCTAGGATTTAGCACTTTCATTACAGAAAGTAAGGTGTTTCCTAATGTGTAAGTTAAAGCCTTGCTGTTCGCTCTCTGCAGTTTTGGGAAGGCCGATGCTCGCTGGTTAGGTTTTCCTAACTGCAGAATGGACTTGGTATTTATTATACAGTACTACTGTGAAGAGAGACTTTCATGAGGGATTACATTTTCAAAAAAGCTTTATAAGGCACTTCAAAGTTGTAAAGTGCTTGATAAGTGCTCTATTTTTTCATTAAAAATTATACTAATAAAAATATCACATAAAATATAAGAATTGTCATTTTTTCCCTTTCCCCGTGTCTGAAAGCTAAGCTCCCCTCTTGTCTGGGAGTGCCTGAGGATGTTCATTATCAGATAGTGTTTTTGCTGTTAAAAGATCATTTTCTGCCTGAAATTTCTTATTTTTAGTAGAAATGCAAAACCTAATTAGCCATCATTTGTGGTTTTCAATGTATGATTTCTTCTCCTAGCATCCTGTCAGTCTGGGTGCACTAGGACTGTCCTGTATGCTTCAGAACATTTCTGGTGTTTACATGGGAGATGAAAACAGCTGACATAAATACTACATGTTGCATATATTGCATAACATCCTGTAGCAGAAACCAAACCAGGAATCACCAGGAGATGTCCTCAACCCTGCAAAACTGCAGATCTGTTCACTTTGACTAGAAAGTGTAGCATATCAGACATAGGCAGAGGCATGCTTGCGGGCTTATTTATTTTCTTCCAATTTGTTTTGGGCTAAATCCTCGTGACCTCACTCTGTTTTTATATGGGGAATACTTCTCCAAAATAATGACAGTAGAAACTTGAGGCATAAAGATGTATATAGCAGAACTGGGCATGTTCCACTTATTAAACTGCAAATTTCACCAAAACCCATTGTATTTTGTGAATGGGGTAAGCAGTCATCTCCTCCATGCCCCCCTCCTCCCTGTCTGGAATTACTGCACAAACCTATACATCAGGTTTTGTTTCCATGTGCTTTCTAACTTTGTCTTTCACAGGGTGATGAAAGCTTAATATAGAAAAAATCTGACTAGATTGCTAAGCCTTTAACCTGAACAGTCCCCTATGCTTATTTCCTCATTGTCTCTTATTTGGAATGAAAGTGTTAGCAACGTTTCAAAATACTGTGTGTCACTGCAGGAAGGAGCTGCAGAGAAGTGACATAATCACTCAAGAGTCATGGTGACAATTCTATGTGCAGAAAAAATGGATAGATACGAGTGTCTGAAGAGGACATAAATAAGAAGGGACATGGCACTTACCTGTAATACCAGAAAGAGAGGGAAGTTGATGCCAGAGGAAGAGAACTGTTTACAGCTTGAGCACTGGGATATTTTCTGTCCTCACAGTAGGCAGTATTATCTCATGGTTGCCAAGAGCCTGCTAAACTGCTGGATAAATAAAACTTAAATAATACACAAATGAAAGGAGCTGCAAATGGGCAGAGGGAGTACATGGGGCATCTGCAGTTGCAGTAAATAAGGTTCCTTGCCTAAGGAATGAATACAAGCCCAGCTCTGTTTCCTGGAGTTCCAGAACAGTTTCTCTGCTGGCAGAATAACCCATAACTATTTACACGGTGGTTTTGTGGTGTCTGTCTTTGAAACATCTGGTCTGGCATCAAATACTGTTGATACCAGCTAGTTGATGGGCAGAGGATAACTGCTGAGGAACATCCCACGTGGGAAATTCTGCATGGTGCAGAACAGACCCTGGTCCCTTCATCTGTTGCATGGCATGTCTTGGGCTGGTACCTACACAGAGTTTTTTTTAATAAGGAAATACGAGAATGTCATCAGGTTATAAAGTAAAGGTTCATGAGATTTATTTCCCTGAGTGAATGGTCTTCCAGATGTCCAGGTACATGAATAAAGATATGGGAAGACAGATGTTGGGCTGTGTGAAGGGTGGAAAATTTTGAAGTGGCTGAACAGTGGTCATTATTCAGCATTATTAATTCAATACTTGAAGAGTTTTGGAGGATTTAATGAGCAGCAGTTGTAACCATGTTCCTAAGTGCCTAAGTAAGAGGAGTCATGGTAGGTTAGGAAAAATAATATGGTAAAAGTAATTAAACTAATTTGGTTTGTCGCATCTGGACTACAAAAGGCATGGCTTTGGAGGGCTCTTAGAAATAGATGTTGTGTTAATAGAAGATTGAAAAATTACTATTCCCATTTGGAGCATTGACTCATCCCTTCAAAACTTCATAATTAACTCCCCCAAATAATAGAAAATACTCATTTTCTACAGAGAATTGTCTAGAAATACTTTTTCATGCTCCAGGGTACTGTTTGATCTATGTAAATGGCTGTTGTGGTGTACTGTTCACTGTCCATGTATTGCAGGACAAAGCTGCAGAATAGTATCAGAATTTCTTTGGTTTAGGATATTTTTGTCAAGTTTCAGGATCAAACAATAAAGCTCTCAAAAGCACATGCAAAACTCACATGCACATGCAAATGTTCACAGCTTCAGGCATCTATTTTTAAATTGATAGGTTTTTTAAAACTTCACAGATTCAGAATATTGAATAACAGGATTTTATCTTCTTCCAGTTTTCTTTTTCTCCTGCTCCTAATTGCCACATGTTTTTAGTCTCTTTCTGCAGCTCTTCTTGCTTCCAATTTCCCAAAACTGTCTACTGTTTTGACTTCTTCCTTCCTGTGTTTCCACTACCCCAGGCAAAACTCGCACAGCCTGCATTTGCTCCTTAAAGCTGAATGAGAATTTGAGTGTCTGGGTGCATGAGGAGTCAAAATGTGCCCATACTTTAAACCCAAGAGTTTCTTAAACACTTAAACTCAAGTGCTCGCACAGAGACAGAAGTGTCTGAGTCAGAGTGGTTGAGTGTTTGATTTCAACTCCACTGCAATCCAGTCTTGAAATGCAGATATATAGATAGATAGATAGATAGACAGATATGCACTGCGGTTAAGTTCTTCCAGTTTTGTCCACCTCCTCACACACTGCTCTCTGGGGTGCCCTGCTGAGGCCCAGCTCTTCTCTGTTGGTTGCACTGAGGATTTCAGCCATGACTGCTCAAGCTCTCATCAGGCAAAGCTGGTGTGGGATAGCTGACACCATCTTCTCAGCTTGTAGCAATTCTGCTCCTGGTGGTCCTTTCTCCATCATTTGAACTCCTGGTTCTTCTGGTTTTGACAAACTCAGGGTTAGTCTTCATGTCTGGGATCACACCAAACAAAATGTTAAGAGTTAGTGTATGAAGGAAATTTTTTTTCTAGCACTCGAGCATGCACAGATAATGTAGCTGTTTAAGAGAAAAGTAGTAGTACTATTCTTTCCCTAAAAATTAGACTTGCGTAAAATGTTGATTAACCTTAATGACCAATCATATCTTTCACAGTTGTCTTTACAACGGCCTTTTTAAGGTGCTGTAAGGTGCACCTTTTAAGGTGCATGTGTGTGAATGTCTTCACATTAACACTACTTTGGCTGTTTTTTTTTCTTTCTTGCACTAAGTGTATATATTTAATTGAAAACAAGGAGAGGTCCTCTTAGGTTGAGCTTGTAAGAGTGATTCTCCTTCAGTGGAGTAAATATCTTGCAAGGAATGTTGTCAGTCCTGTCTCTTTCACATAGCTCAGTGAGGGGTGGGTAGGCAGAACTCACTGAGGAGGGATGCTGGAAGTAACATGTGGGAACTCCAGCTGAGTGATCTGCACTCATATCCTTCTGTCAGCTGACTTTCATTTCTTACCTGAAATGATACTGTTTAAATGGATGAGCTAAAAAAACGGTTTCTGGTATTTCTTGTGCAGACCGTCGGTTTTTGCATTGAGTTCTCTTTTTTCTGCTGAGGGAAGGAAGATATAGAACTCTGTGTACCAAAGGGAAGGATTTCCTGGATATCTTTAATATCATTATTAGTGATCTGGACAAGGGGATCGAGTGCACCCTTAATAAGTTTGCAGATGACACCAAGTTGGGGAGTGTTGATCTGCTGGAGGGTAGGAAAGCTCTGTGGAGGGATCTGGCCAGGCTGGATTCATGGGCCAAGGCCAGTTGTGTGAGAGTCAGCAAGACTGAGTTTGGATCCTGCACTCGAGTCACAACAACTGCAGGCAGCTCTACAGGCTGGGGGAAGAGAGGCTGGAAAGCTGCCAAGCAGAAGAGGGTCTGGAGATGCTGATCAACAGCTGCTGAACATGAGCCAGCGTGTGCCCAGGTGGCTGCGAGGGCCAATGGCATCCTGGCCTGTATCAGCAAGAGTGTGGCCAGCAGGGTGGTGATTGTGCCCCTGCACTTGGCACTGTGAGGCCACACCTTGAATCCTGTGCGAATTTTGTCCTTCTGACTAAAAGAAGGACATTGAGCTGCTGAAATATGTCCAGAGAAGGACAGTAGAGCTGGTGAAGGGTGTGGGCACAAGTCTCATGAGGAATGGCTGAGAGAAGTGGGATTCTCAGCCTGCAAAGAGAGAGAGTTGGGGAAACCTTTTTGCTTTCTACAAATACCTGAAAGGAAGTTGTTGCAAGGTGTGGGTCAGTCTCTTCTCCCAGATAATAAGCAATAGGACAAAAGGAAATGGCCTCCATTTCCTTTTGTCCTATTGTTACACCAAGATTGCACCAAGGTAGGTTTAGATTGGATATTAGGAAAAAATTCCTCATCCTGGTTGTCTAGTGAAGTAGTTGAGTCTCCATCCCTGAAGATGTTTAAAATTTCACATGCTTGTAAGTAAGAATCCAGAACCTAAGGAATATCTGTTGTCTGAAAGTATCTGTGGTCATAGAAGCCAACTGAGGTAGTATCTGGTAAACAAGAGAGTTTAAAAGTGTGTTGAGGGATGGGCAGGACAAGCGCTGCTTGGAAAACAATGTGGTGTGGCAGGAACACTGGAATCAACCTGCCAAGTTGGATGGGGGTACTGCTATATTTGTACAGTGCTCTGCACCAACTGTTTGTGGCAAGAATATCTATGTAAGACAGTTTGGTGGCGAATTTGAACACATTTTGTAGCACTGTGTCACTGGCAAGAGTGTGCATCCCACCATCTGCCATGTAGCTTGTGCCTGCCTGTCCTGCTCACAGCAGCTGCTGGATTTGAGGTGCCCAACACTGTGGCCACCCAATGGTAATGAGCACTATGTGGTGTTCTGTGCTTGGTTAGAGAGTACAAAATTATCTAAGCTGAATTGCTGCTGGTGCAACTACAGGTTGTGGTCAGAGCCCCGATTGCTGGGTTCTCCTTGCAGCAACTGTTTCCCACCCCCATCTGACATCAAAACTGCAGCACAGCCCAGATGGTGCACAGAAGGTACCAACCCAAGGAGCTCAAAATGTTGCTGACAACCTCGCTGACATGTCATGCTGATGTCTGTACAGCAGTCAGTTTCCTTACAGGGGCCATTTCAGCTGGATTTTGCAGGGCTATTTGAACTTTGGGATGATACTCTTACTTGGGAATTTTCTTTTGAAACCAAGAGCTCTCTGCAAAGCATTTATTGACTTTTGAAGAGACGCAAGGAGGGAGGTTCTGCCTACGAAAAGGCTAGTGTTGCGTCACTGGTTCATGTAATTGAAATTGTTTCTTGCAAGCTGCTCATGATTCATATGAGATAATAAATAACTGAAGAATGATTGTGCCTAACAAAGGAAACAGTTGTTGCAGAGATGCTCTTTGTTGTCCACATCATGATTAGCTGGTTTCAGAAGGGGAAGTAAAATTTTAGACACACAAAAGGAAGATAAATATGGACCTCACACAGTGTCCTTTCCTCAGTTTTGGCTTACGCTGAACCGTGGGATCAAGGTAACTGCCAAGAGCATTTCTATAGACACTGAAAGTGAGTGATAGAAGTCACAAAGAAGTATAGCCCAAAAACATGGCCAAAATGGGATTTTAAACAGTTCGTGCTTTATGCAAGCACAAAATCCAGTTTTGCTGTATTTCATCTTCTCCTCTGACATTATACAACATCATTCTTACCCTTAAATATAAAGCAAAATGGTGGGATTTTCAAAAAATCTACATTACCCAAAGTCGGAGCTCACTAAAGTAAATGGGTATTTATGAACAGTGTTGTGCAAGTCCCATGGCGAAGTACATTTAAAAATTGTACGCCATTCCTAGTAATGTCTTATGCAAAACTATTTTTACTGAAATTAAGTGCAATAAATAAAGAGGAGGTTTTGCAGATTGAATTTTTGTGTTTCATTAGGAAATTGTAGTTGATTTTTACCAGCGTACTAAGAAATGTCTCGGAATGCGGTTTACACAAATAATCAGAAACCTTCATAAACATCGTAGAATAATGGGAAGTCTGTGTCAGCCCATGGTAAATTGCAGAAATATCAGGTAATCTGGTCATTTGGGGAGAAACTGTAGCCTGACAAGATGAGGGTTGCAAACTTGTATGGTAATCATGAGAATAATTACACAGCCCTCTGTCCTCATATTAATCCTCGCATCACCCCTGCAAGGTAGGATCTGTATTATTGCCTTAATCCTGTTGATTTTCTTAGTCATGTGAATGCCGCAGGAATGATAAATCTCAAGACTCTTTTCCTTATATTCAGCAGATCCAAGACCTCATAATTGTGTAAAGCAACCCCTAGGCAGTGCGTGTTCATGGGAAGCGTGCAGAGGGGATTGTGGGGATTAATAGCAACAAGGGGAAAGTCACAACCTGTTTTTCCCCCTTCCCCTCTTTATTTTGTTTCTCCCAGGAGAAAAACCCTACAAATGTACCTGGGAAGGCTGCACCTGGAAGTTTGCCCGATCCGATGAACTGACGAGGCATTACCGCAAGCACACGGGAGTGAAGCCATTCAAGTGTGCAGACTGTGACCGCAGCTTCTCCCGCTCAGATCACTTGGCGCTCCACCGCCGCAGGCACATGCTGGTTTGAGAAATGCTACCTGTTCCAGCCGAGTTTAAGAGCTGGGTCTCTTAACTACCCACAGTGAATTCAGCAGGGCTGAATCCCCTTCTACAGTGTTAACAGGCAGGGCTTTCCCTGTTGTCTGTAACAAGAAATAGTAACAGAAATTCAAAAAAAGCAGGAAAAGAAGTGCCACTCTTCTCCTCGCCATCTGAAGTTAACCCTCTCTGCCCCTCAGCATGGCTACCCCCTGAAAGTGTCATCACAATCACCTGGGAAATAGCAGCCGAGATGCTACAGGAATGGGCATTATTTTACATGCTGCATCCTTTGACAAAAAATGTTTATAGCTTGTATGTTTTCTCAGCTGCCAGACATTTTGTTCCTGAAAAATCACTGCTGGTTGGAGTATAGATACCACGAACTGATGATGATGACGATGATGATGATAATGATGATGATGATGATGATGAGAGCAAGACCGCTAGATCTGTATTATGCCATCTTTTCCCCTTGTTTTCAATACCATCTGGCCAGTGTCAGCACTGCACCGGAGCTGTGCTATAGACAAGCTGCGTGTGAGTAGGCAAGAAGATTCTGCTGGAGAGGCCCCACTGCCGGAGCTGGAGGTTTGCTTGATCAGACTTTTGCAATAATGATGGTGGCATTTTGATATCGTACCACAATTTATCATTATGCCCTAGAGGACACCAGCCATTTAACTTTTTATGTTTTTTTTCCTTCTTTTCTTTCGTCTTCGCTGTTGTTGAAGTCTGTAAAATAAGCAAAGGGCAGCAGCATCTCTGCTGGAATACCATATTAAGTATCTGTATTTTACCATGGACTTATTTAGATCCATTTTCTGATTTGTATAGAAAGAGCCCACCTAAAAACTACTACCCTATTCTCAATGTGCGGTTTTCTTTAATGCAAGAAGAACACAACCATTATTTGAACCCCACAACCCCACAACCATTATTTGAACCTAAGGAAATAGTCAGGTCTTGTACTGGCTGGTACCAAGGTTAGTGGTATAGCCATTCCTGAAATGGAATTGAATGTATCATCAAAACAAAACAGAGAAGAAAAGGCTGCATCTCTTGCAGAGAAAAAGCAATAATGAATAAAATGGCTCTTGAGACAATAATTTAATCCACACCAACAGAAGTGGGAGGTATGCAGAAACAGCATGTAAGATTTAAGCATTTTAAATTAATCTTTTTGCTGGTTTCACTGACCTGCTAGGCACCACAGTTAATTACTTTTATTTCCTTTAGCATAAGCATAATACTTGTGTCTGGAAAGCAGGAAAGATAAAGGAAAGAGTTGATTGTTGAGGAGGTAGTGGATGAACTGTAAGTAGGACAGAGAAATATGCAGTTGTGCTTTACAAGACATTAGATTTCTCCCTGGAAGTTAGGGAATAGCAAGATTTTGCCAGCTGTCTAGTATGATATAAATGGACCTCTATATGGGTACCAGTGGCTGCCTCTGTTTGGATTTTCAATCCAAGCCTTTTCAGATTAAATAAAAGGAAATTCTTGATCATTCCCATACAGCCCTATAATTGCAAACCAATTTATATTAATTGAATTATGCAGGAAAGAGAGAAACTCCTAGTCATCAGCTTTTCATGCAAACAGAATAGTGTTTTTCTGTTTTCTTTCCTCACAAGGATCTGCCTATTCAGCTAAATTTGACAAAGGGCAGACTTGGCAATATTTTCTAAGTGTTGAGATTTTCATAGCTTAGACATGAAAGATGTAAACATAAAGGTCTTTTGCAATGCATTTAATTATGAATATTTTGTTCCAGGAATTCCAGATTAAATTTGTGATGCCACTTGTTTGTTTTTAAATGTTGGACCATCTCAGTTAATATCAGATTCCTGAAATAAATTCAGTAATGTTGGGGAGATTCTGGAATCAAGGTAATCTTTAAGAGAAAACAACACAGAGTACCCATACAGATACAAAAGCAATTACAGTTAATTGAGGATTAATGAGACTGGGATTATACTTTGTAACAGCATTCACAAGACCCCAGAGTTTGATTGTCTTCAAATATCCTTAATATTCCCCAGTATGGATAGTTTATCAGCTCTCTGAAAGAACTTACAAAAAGCTCAGGCTTCCCACTGCTGAGTGGTCAGCATGGAAACTCAACACAAGTTATTCACAGCTGTTGTGGGAAAAATGCCTCTTGTATTGAGGCATCCCATTGACCATGTTGGTGATCTCCTTCCACCAAATTTGATGACATTCTAGAATTCATCTCCAAATCAGGAGCAGAACAGGGCTTCTGGATAGACCATGAGGCATTGCAGGGCAGCAGAACTGTGTCTTTACGAGCAGCATTACTACTGTTGATTTAAAAAACTGGTTGTCGAAGTATTGTATGTGAGGTGCTTCATGGATTATGTCTGAGGTCTGGTTTTTGTGTACTTCAATATCATCCCCTTAAATGCATCTGTCATTGTTGGCATTTAGGGAAAGAAGTCAGGTCAGGTAGAACTCCATTGATAAAATTGTTTTCTTGCCCAAGAATATTTTACCAACTAATTATTTGAATAGCAGTAATTCAGTTGAAGAGCCAATGGCATACAGAATTCCTTTTGGGATCTGTGGTTTTTTTCTTTTCTCTCATAGAAAATTAAGTTTGCTTGAGCAGAAACTTACTGGGCATTCTGTTAGCATACAGGAGGATGTGATGTTACTCTCAAACATCAGTTGCAGGGTGCAGCTGGGAGAGATCAGTGTTCCTCTTTAGGCTTCCTCTGTTGTCAGTGAAGACAGAGAAACTACAAGAGAAATGGAGAGGCCTTTAATGTTAGTGTTGAGCTTTGAAATGCCCTATGGAAGAGCGTATGTGTGACAGACCCTGGAGAGGCTCTTTCCCAAGGCTGAGGTTGGTCTGTGTGAATCCCTGGTTTTTCAGCTGGTTGCCTGTTACTATATGCATTGGAGACACTGCAACAGAAAGAGGGTCTGGTTTTATTCCAAGAACCCCAAAGCAGTAGAGGGTTAAAGCAGCAGTAATGCCAAGGGACACAGGCACAGAGTGTGGCAGTGGTAGGAGAATGAAGCCAAAAGGTAAAGGAGCATGTACTACCTTTTGTTATTTCACAGGCAGGAAGTACATCCTCAACCTTTCCAGCACATGTGCAAGGGCTTCTCATGCTGCTGTTACCTGTAGACAACCTGCACAACCAGCAGTAGTCCTCCACTGGGTTTCAAGTACACAGTATGGTTCTTGATGAGCTTCTCATTCATACCAGCACCTGCAGGCTTTGATCCCAATTACTCCATGGGGTTGTTTTCTGGTTTTTATCCCCTTCAGAAGTATTTTAAGAAAAGTTACTCGGTAGGATGGGGGTCTTTGAATGTGGAGCTGATGTCCCCCAGATCCTCAGTGTGTCTTTGCCTATATTGGCTGTGGTTCAGACCTGCCAAGTTTCTTTGCTCGTGCAAAGACCATGGGCAATTGCTCCGAGGTACTTTCCTCAAAAGTCCTGGTATCCCACCACAGGTCTGTGACATTTCATGGCTGGGGCAAAGGCTTACATCATTTGTATCACGTAGAAATACCAGCTCTCATCCTGACATGATCCAGTAGGACCATCTTAATTGAGCAGTTGGGATACACAAATATACAGTGTCCCATTCCTTCAGGAAGACAAGAGATTTCAGTCCACCATGCTGTGACATTGCATGTTACAGCTTGCAAGGGAAAATATGCCATGAAGTGTCAGATTTCATGAATTTTCAAAAGTTCTGAATGGATTTGTCAGGAAACCTCAGGAGCCAGCATTTTAGGAAAATGTAATGAGCAAACAGCTTTGATACTAAACTTTTAAAATTTTTAATTGTGTCATTATTTTTTGAGCACCCCTTATATTCAGCACTGTAAAATTGGCTCATTGCAACAGCAGTTTTTACTTGGGGATGAAGATGCAGTATTCCTTATTCTCTCTCATGCTTAAATAATTAGTTAAATAGATTTAGACTGACTTGTACATATGATTATTTGCTGGAGTAATGTATAACAAAATTAACAGTGTTGAAAATTACATCAGTGATGTTGATGTTTGGGTAAACTTGCAATGCAGGGCATGGACAAATAGCTGGACAGCCTTTCTCCTCTTTATAATGAGAATAACAGTGATCATAAGTCCTGTTTTTCATTAGCCAAATTGAAAATGTATCCTAGTTGCCATTTATAAATTTAAATTCTGATAATAAATGCTGTTTAATGTAAAAAAATCTCTTTCCCCTTTATTGAAGGTGGGTACCTCAAAATCAGAGTAAGTGTGACTAATAATATCCCACTTACTTTTTAGCTTGAATTTGGGTTTGGAAAGGTCATTGTATGAAACTGCATCTTACACAGCAGTCAAGTCTTGAGATCGTTCAGTAAATCTGTGGTACTCCCACGTGCTCATCCTTAACACTCATGCATATGAACCCCAGCACTTTCAAGTGTCTCTACCCATGTGCAGGTAATAAAAAGTTTATTTAAAATTAAAATATAGGGGGAAAAAACCCAAAAAAGAACAGAAAAGGAAGAATTTTAAGTAAACACTGTTATAGAAAATACTACCTTAAGAAACCAGCTCATGTTATTGTGCTATGCCTTTGCCTGTGATACATGACTGGAGAATTGCACAAAGAAATTGTATTTTCACAGTTTTACTATAGCATAGCAGTTGCTATGTAATGTATGCTTATGAGGTCATGCCCACTGGAACATTGAAAAGGCTTAAATTCTCCACAATAAATCAAGTTTTGGGATAAAAATGTAACTGTAAGGATACTGCATCTTTAGAAATCAAAGGAACTTGAAAGTATTTTACTATACTTGTACTGTACTTGTACAGTTAAAATACTCTGTAATACATGTGACAATGGAAAAGTATTTTCAAACTCAGAGTTTTACATGGGGTATTAAATAGCTGAAATGAAATACATTTTTAAACAATCCTTACCTTCAGTTTTCATCACGAAGACTGTTAGGATAATGCCTTGAAAAGCTTAAACACAAAACACAAGTAAATTTTTCTGTTTTATCAGAGTGTGTTTTCTCTGCAAAATGGAGTGGCCACTTCTTTGCTGTTTTGCAGATGGTGTGTGATATAGCAAAGTTACACTGAGTCCTTCCGTGTCAAATAAGTCAACGCTCAATGTCTTTTACTGAATAAACAGAAAAAACACTTTAACAAAATGAAAACCATATGAAAGGTTTGTTGGTTTGTGATTTCTTTTTTCCTTCTGGCATTTTACAATGAACTGCAGATACAGGAATGGCAAACACTCATATGATTTGATTTCTTCTTGTATTTCCCCAACTACAGTGCATCCCAATTAAAGGCTGCAGAGCTGAAGTAGGCAGCTGCTTTTTTGCTGATTCCAGGGGAGTTTAGTCTTCTAGGTGCAGTAACATGTCAAGAATATCCATTGTAGCAGGACAGTTCTGACATTTGAAATACACATACACTTCAGTGAGATAGCCTGAAATCTATTTTAGAGGTGAAACAGAAACTGAAAGTGCCTGTAACTAGAACTGATGGGATGTTCCTATACTTTTACACAGCAATAACTTAATGGGATTCTGTTAACAATAAGGTGAAAATGAAATTTTACTTGGAGAACAATAATGCAGCACAGAAACAAACACAAAGTGCCATTTGTATGTTCACATGTTGAGATACTGTGTTAGAGGTTTTAGTTATTTTCTCAGATAACATCTGTCATATATTTGTAAGAAGAAAATAAATCTTAGTTTACAAATGACTCGTAGCTGTACCAATTCTCAGTAGGTGTGATTGGAGGTTGTTGTCAAAGCAGTGTTTTAGGGGATTTCTTCCCAATTTATGTTGGATATGCCTGTGTATCCAGGGTATTCTCTAGTGAAGTAATCCAAAACCAGCAATAAGCCCAATGGAGCTATTTTTAGGGAATATGATAGAACAGGGATTCTCTTGAAAAATCCTCTGCATTGAACTCTGGAAACACGAGTTCACCTTATGTCTCCTTTCTCTTCATCCTGTAATGCTCATAGTATTTAATATCAAATTGGTTTGACTTCATGAGTGGACAAAATATATCACTTTTCTTTCTTTTGGGGACAAATGAGTGAAAAACTGGGGACTGTCAGTCTGGAGACTATTTGAACAGCAAACAAGAAGTCGATATTCCTAAGATGAAGTATGGAGATTTTTATATTGAGTGGCCTAAACATTTGCATCAGTAGACTAATTGATATTACCAGAAAATGGCCAGCTGTGACTCTTGCACTCTTATTTTTTCTCAATTTTTTGTAAATATTAACTACTGCTAATGGATTCTTAAAATAGCAGTGTAATGGCATCCCTCATGCTTCTTCTATTTTTAAAAATTAACTTATTGGAAATCAAAATGTAACTGGTTGTCCTGATGCCTTTGGCAAGGAAGATTGCTTTCCATCCTCTGAATTTGTACCTGTCCTTCATCCAGGAAAAAATTTTTATTTGAAAAATCCTGCATTTGTTTAGACTTCTGCTACCATCAGTGGATCACTGCTGGAGTCTCACTGAGGCTCATACACAGATGAAAGTGCAGGTCCAAAAACCCCCCCCCCCCCGAAAAAAAAAGTGCACGTGGACACACCTGTAACAATTAGGTATTCATGCACATGAGTTAATTATGTGACAAGGTTGCTCGTTCAGTAACAAATTTAAATGTTAACCACTGGCAGAAATAATTCCATCATAACATGCATATACTTAGTCTGTTGTCCCAAGCTTATCTCCAGATATTAAGCACGTAAAAGAATACAACTCATGCTGGGGATTTCAGGAGAGCACCAGGGAATGTGTCATCAGAAAGACAAAGGAATCTAGTTTCTTACCCAGTACCTGAGCCCTTCTTGGAGAGGAGTGTTCGGTTCTTCGTTCTGGAGCAACAGCACTGCAAGGGGCACCCTTAGAGAGCTGCCATGGTGGAAGGCTTGGCTGATTCCAGCCCTGCATGTGTTAGTTCTTTGGTAGGAAAGGGCACCTTGTCTTCACCATGCCAAAATGAGACAGATTTTTTTCCCCCTTCATTCTGAAAAGCAAACTCTGAGTAAGGGTTCTTCTTTTTTTCTGTTGGGTTTTTTAGTCTGTTTTGTTTTGATTTTACTTTTTGGGTTTGTTTTTAGTTTTTTTTTTTGTGGTTTTTTTTTTTTTTTTTTTTTTTTTTTTTTGGGGTTGGTTTTTTTTTTTTTTTTTTTTTTTTTTTTTTTTTTGCTTTGCCAGCATTATTCTATAGCAGCTCTTGCTCACTGACTTCAAATTACAAAATAATTACCATTGTGGTAACTTTTACATTATTCAGTACGGAGTTTTTCAGTCCTCCAGAGAAACAAAATTGGGCATATGAATTTTAGCTATTACAAAAGTAAGAATACAAAAAATTACTTAAGATCCTATTGTCCATATGAATGAACTGCAACATCTTTCCCAATTCAGAGTCAGAAGTTTAAGTGAGCCAAGGTGCTCTCAGTTACAAAAGAAGAGGTGGTTCACACATTGGCTCACTAGACCTTGCTCTGTGCTGTGTCCTCAGCATCTAAAAAACAGTAATTCAGTGTCTGCTATGAGACCACAGGCGATGGCTTTGATGGATTGTCATAAGCATGAACCATGAAATACACAAACAGATTCAGATACCACTTTTCTCCCTCTCCCTGCCTTTCTAGATATAAAAGAGCTTTGGAAGGACAACTTGAGCCAAATCTTCATGGCTGAACTAATATTTTTCACGATTCAGAGTTATTGTTGTCATTTCTGATTTCAGACTCTTTCACTGCTACATTTCCATGTTAAAAAACCCACATGGTTTATTTCTTTCCTGATTGTCCTATACATGGCTTCCTTGGTAATGTAATTTCTTCACTGAACACCTACACAACATGCTGTCTTGACCTTCTGTCTGTCCTTACAAAGTTGTATTTCCCATTTGCACATTTGTAGAATATACACAGAGATAGTAATGAATTACTTAAGTTTCATGCACCATCAGCCTTAAGACCTTCAACCCACACACAGGCACATGCATTCATACACATCAAGGGAAAGAGAGATTTGGACACTGCTATCAACATGTGGGGTCAAAAATACCATTAAATCAGAAAGTTCTTTCAGCTGTGTTCAGGAAGAAACAACAATACTGAAAAATATTCTTGGCCAAGTTACTTATGGACGAAGCAAATTTCCCCATGGTGTTATTTGAATGAAAACCTAAGGATGGGATTGTATTTGGCCCCAAATTGTTCCTTCTAATCAGGTCATTACTGTTGTATGTACCAATGAGTGTTCATTTGATCCTCCTGTGTAAAAATACAAAAACATCCCGTAGTTTACCAAGCGATTCATTTGGGACTGAAGCTTCACAGCAATGGAATTAGTATGTACAGCACCTCGATCTTTTTCCTAGATAAGATGCGAAAGGGAGGGCCATTATTGGTAACCCCATAGAGATAGTAGTGTCAATAGAGCTCCTACATTTAAAAGGAATAAAAATACCAGTGCTAGCAGGCAAGCATATTAGTTCTTTAGACTTTCTTTTGCCTTCTTTTCAAAAGCTTTTAAATACAAAAATTACTTTTCTTCAAAACTTAAAGTAAACTTCTGAAGATCTAATTTCCCAATAGTTTCCTCTGCATTTATATACTATGTAGTGTTTAGGCAATGCCTATGTTATAAGTTTATTAATATTATGTAAGTGTTGTTCTTGTATTTATGTATAGTGTATGTATTGTAAATATACTCAGAGCTTTTTTTCCTCTTACTGTAAAAAGGTGATTTTTGCCCTATGATAATGTAAAGGGAGTCCCCTAATGAAATTCTGTCAGAGGATGATTATTCCACTCTATTCTCAAAGATTTAACTGAACAAGTGTTATCGTTTTAAATGGTGTCTCAGACATATTTTGTTGGTGCATTGCTTTTCTGTATTCAACTTTCCTATGAATTGAGCTGTGAATTGAAATAGAGTTTAAACCTTTAAATGTATGCATTTGTACAATTATCTGAATGGAGGCATGAAGGTTAAATAAAGCATTTTGTATGGAACAAACCCCCTAATTATTACTGTGGATCACTCAAACCTTCTGGAATATCTAGATACTAACTTTTTAAAATTAAATCTTTGTTTTCTATAAACATATAGTGATTTTTTTAATGGAATGTTTGCTCAAGAAATGGATTTTACATGCTTTTCTGATTTTTTCAAAGCCACCATAGAGAGTAGACATTCTTTCTCCTTTCACAGAATTTGTGCATCTGTGGCAAAGCTGGAACAAAATAGCACTCAGAAGTATAAACAAAAATGCCCTGGGATGATATAAAAATATTTCACATTACCATATAATCTGAGTTCCCCAAGTACTTTAAAAGGGGGGACTTGACTTCTGCCCCTGTCCTTTCCCTGTGTGTGGGGAGGCTGGTGCAGTTGATGTGCAGCATCTGTAAGGTACTGGTGCAGCCAGGAGAGGTTTGTTCACTGTGTGCCCCTGAAGTGAAGGAACAGCTGCTGGAGGAGGGCAGTGGCACACTGGAAATTGCAAGTTCATACCTGGTTGAAGAGAGTTGGTATTTGCAATTGCTCCTAGGAACTCTGAGGCCTGTGGGCTTCTCCCTTGTGTCTGGCCACTCTGTAAAAAAGCTTCCTTTATGTTTGAGCCAGTCTAGGACAGCTAGATGTAAAGTCAGAGGCTTGGAACTGCACAGCACCTTATTGGTGAAATTTCTCCTTAAAATTAATTTCCCCTTCCCCTGAATTCCCATCGGCTTAATTTTAACCAATATGATCATTTATCTACTAAAAGCCACAGTGTTACATGGTTACAGGCAGAGAAATGAGTAAACAAAGTGATTTGGAGACCTTTGAGCCTTATGAAGAGATGTTTCTCAACCAGATCTGTGCTATAACAGATCTTCCATCTCTCAAACCAATGATGAATTTAAAAATCAGATAGTCACATTGGCCCTTCCAAAGTACTTCTGCTTTCCACACAATAAGTTGTTTGTTCTTCCTCAGTGTCCTGTGTGTGTTTAATTTCATTTTTTCTCCCAAGAGTGACATAAGTATAAAATGCATCACTGCCTGTTTAGTCTGACCTCCTCAGTGAACGCCCACACCGTCCTCTGCCCTGACCCATGCTCTGTTCCTGAAAAGTTATTTCTTCCACTTGCACAAACAACTGCTCAATTGTCCTCTGATTCCTCCCCCTTTTTTTCCCCTTTGTTATTGAACAGTCCACTTGGAATGAGAAGTTGGCACGTTATGTTAAGTACATCGTACGGGGCACGTCTGGCTCTCCGTGAGCATGACAAGGAGTGGCCGCTGGTAACCACCTTCAACTTTGCACATTGAGTTACTAGATCAGATAAGCACAGTTCCCTCTCTACGTGCAGAAAAAAGTCACATCGGCATCATCCTTGAACCCAGGGAGATTGCCCGCCTCGCAGATGGAGTTCTGGCTGTGCAGATTTTCACCCATGGATTTAGAGTGTAAGTCCTCACGTCCAGCCTCTCACAGGGAAGCTCATCCATATGAGAGGTCTGTCTGACAGATCTGCTCGCTCCACGGTGGCCTGGTGGCATGAGATTTTGGTTGGGAGTTGAAAGGTCAATGCTAGGGGAAGGGCATGTTGGTGGTCACCAAGTATTTGTCCTTTCCAAAGTGAAGGCATCACTGTGGTCCAGGCTGCCACGGATGTAATTGGTCTCTTCAGAATGCCTGTGGTGCACACTATGGAAACCCATCCCTAAACCCTCACATCCTAGCAAAGCGGGCAGAGTTAAACCCTTTAAATAGACAAAGAGCCAAAGACATTTGACTAAAGCTAGAGTGACTCAGTAGTAAAGCAAAAAATGCCAGAATTGCAGAATGTTTGGGGTTGGCAGTGACCTCTGGATGTCATGTGGTCCAAGCCCTGCGCTCAAATAGGGACACTTAGGGCCAGTTGCCAGGATGGTGTCCAGATGGCTTTTGAGAATCTGCAAGGATGAAGACTCCACAGCCTTGCTAGGCAACCTGTGCCAGGGGTCAGCCACCCTTACAGTGAGAAAATGTTTCCTGATATTCATAATAGCACCTGACCATTTGGAGTCCCTCCCTCTCTCTTGGGCCATTAGGCAGAACAGGCTCTCTGGTTAAGGTTTTGACCCAGTCTGTAACTGACTACAGTTTTTATACCCATGGGTATTTTCTGTGAGAGGTCCCAAATAGCAGCAGTAGCCATACCCTTCCTGTTGAAGCGTACTCACAAAGGCATTTACTGCCTCACATACTTGTCTTACCAAGAATATATAGCCCATAATAACTAGACCTGCCCCTTACAAAGGAATGAATAACCAGATTTAGCCAGTAAGCTGAAACATGTCAATACATTTTATCCTTCATGTTTTCATTTGTATCTTTGCACAACCTTGCTCACAGGTGCACTGTGCCCTTTCCTGGTTATCTTTCTCATTTGCTGGGGATATTGATCTATAAAACCTCCTTGTAAAATATTTCAAATAAATTCTTTGTTTTTTTCTGGGGTGACTTCTCTACACCTGTATTTTTGGGTCTATGCAGAATATTAACAGACAGAAACTAACAATAAAGTCCAGAAACTACTGGAAAAGCAAACAGTGAAACCAAGACGCTTGCAAAGCGCTATAAATCTCTTCTGAGCTCGGGTTGCTGTTTAATCTTTATATACAGGTACGTCTCAAGGTTATCTGCCCCTGAGGGGTTCTCTGGAGGCTTTTGTGATTTGTCATCCGCTCAGCTTCTTATCAGTCACAGGTATTTCCCCTTGTAACATTTATTATGGGCTCCCCTCTGTGTTTCTTTAAAATGCAATGCCCTGAAGAGACTCTGGCATGCAGTTTTTAAGGAGTTATTAAATCTCCCTCTCCCATGATCAACTGGATCATAAATACGGCACATGTGGCATAGCAGGTGCAGCAGCACTGGTGGCTGAGCACCCTCACTGGGACTGGATGCAAACACAGAAGAGAAGCCTGCAGCTCTGGAAAAGAGTTTTCCATCTCCATCTAGCAGCCTCTGGCCGGAAGAGTACAGTTCAATATATTCATTGAATACGTTACGTATGTGGAAGAGAATCTACCGCAAATAGCGTAAATAAAATAACCATTGTGGCAGCTTAGCTAAGACACTGTGTCTGATTTTGAGGTGGAAAAAATCTCAAGCTTTTCCACCAGGATGATCATGGCCATCCTGCTGTGCCATTCCATTTCAGCAGAGGCAAATCCAGCCCTGGCTGCTGCAACGTGTCACCATTTCTGAGGAGCTGGCAGACTTGGGAGGGGGACAGTGAAATTCCCTTATCAGCAAGATGACAGGGAGCCTCTCTGCTCATGGCCGAGGCTGGGACAGCAGAGGATTTGCTGGGAAATGGCTTCCTCTACTGTGTCCACAGCTTCATGGAAATGTGCTGCTAAAAGAGAGGGCTGGCTGATATGGGAAGCAGGATGCAACTGTTCCCCAGCTATTGCTTTATCCAGCAGATAAAGCCGCTTTAATTCCTCCTTTATCCTTAAATACCTGCTTTGTCTACACTGACATCTGAGTTCTGACTGCTAGCACGTATAGGCATGCAAGTACATGCACATATCTGCTTAGTACCTATATATGTGTATTTACACATGCACACATGCATGCACTGTATGCATGTGTGTAGGTGTGCACTGACTAGTTCTTTCTAAATGTAGTGTGGGCACCAGGAGCACTACTGGGAATATATTTAGGAGCCATGTAGGTGTGCAACAGCTGAGTAGCAGTTTTAAAGCCCTTTACTTTGAGATGTTGGAGCCAAAATGGGCGCCACATCCCTACAAGTGTTACAGGCTGTTTGGATGGGGCTTTGGCCTAGTGGAAGGTGCCCCTGCCCGTGGCAAGGCAATTGGAACAAGATGATCTTTAAGGTGCTTTCCAACCCAAACCATTTTATTATTCTGTAAAAGGTCAGGGGAGGAGATGAATGCTCAGACTCCTTCTAGGCCTGTCCCCCTCACCTGAGCTGGTGCTTTAAGCTGTGCTCTAAAGCCCCACATGCCCCCAGACCTGGCCTGTTCTCATCTCCCCCTCTGGCATCAGGTGTTCACTCCAAGCCTGGACTGCAAAGAGCATCCCATAGGAGACAGCCTGGCCTCCCCCATGACAGAGGGGTCCAAGGTCACCTGGACAGCCTGGGGTCCTGCACACCATCACCTCAGCACCCAGGTGTGGACAGAGGCAGAGCCCCAGGGGGCAGCAGGGACATGAAAGCAGAGGTTTAGCCTCAGTTGTGCTGCAGGGTTTATCTCACATCCAGGCTGGTGGATGGATCTGCAGGCAAGGGATGTGAGCAGGAAACGGGAGCTGCTCCTTTGGTGCCCGTCTCTCATTCAGCAAACAGAGGTCTGGAACTTCGCTGCTTCCAGCGGGAAGGAGCTTCGTGGAAATTGAAAACCCTGAATTAGCTGAGACAAAATTGATCTCCATCTGCGCAAATTGGTAACGTGGCTGTTTCAGTCTGCTGGTGAAGTATGCAATCTGTTTCTGAGGCATTTTGTAGAAAATTAGAAAAGGCTGGTAGAGGGTTTCTGCAGAGCTTTTTTGGTTCTGATTATTCATTTATTTACAAACGATCATTTAGACCATCTGTGGGTTTTCAGTGTAACTGAGAGAAAACTCTGAGCTTCCCAGGACTTTACAAGTGTGCCAAGAAGGCAAGACTGCAAAGACTTTCGGAGCTAATAAAACAAAGACGGAAAAGCTGCTTGTTGTGATGAGGTGGGGGAGGAGAACACAGGGCTGGGGCCTTTTTCCTTCCTCAGCCTTGCTTTGTTTCCCATTTTGTTTGACATTTGTAATCAAAGCCTCAGCACCTTTGCTTTAGTTATAATAACTTTAGTGTAGTTATTACATGAGCCTCCGCAGATGTACACACAGCCCAAGTTTTTAGCCTCCAGCTCTGACCACTCCCCAGACAAGATGCTTGTTCCTGTACCACAGTACGTGTGATTCTGCAAGTTTCATTTATCACAAGGCAGCAGTACAGACACAAGAAAAGTACAGCAGGAGCCAGGGGCTCAAGATGAGGTTTGGCACACAGTACATCAACATCAGAAGACTTGTTCCTTCAGCTTTCATCACTAACAACATCTGGGAAGATGAATGTAACTCAGTCACGGTTGCTGCAAATTAAAATAAATGAATAACCTGCCAAGTGTGGGACAGAAGTGCTACATTCATGTGTTTTTTGCAGCCCTTCGGGATTGTCAGCTTTAGTTTGATTCACATGGATGGCTATGTACCCATAAACTTTAAGGAGTTTCAGGGCTTAAAATATTTTCCTTGACTGTCCTAGCAGGAAGGGTTTTGGTAGGAAGTAAGGATGGCATTGATATCAATTTCATGCTTGAACTCAACTCAGAGAAATAGTGAGCAAATGTTAGTTCACTGGCTTTAACTTGCAGGAGTGGAGGTGATATCCAGTAGATTGATAGCCACTTATCAAAGACACAGTGGAAGGTGACACCTTGCTATAGGAGTCAGGAATGGCCTGATAAATATATGAGGGAATATTTCTCCTGGATAGCTGGAGAAGAGAAGGCTCCAGGGAGACCCTATAGCAGTCTTCCAGTACCATTAGGGCTTACAAGAAAGCTGGGGAGAGACTTTTTACAAAGTTATATGACAAAGGGTAATGGCTTTCAACTGAAACAGAATAGATTTAGTTTAGATATGAGGAAGAAGCTCTATACTGTGAGGGTGGTGAGGTACTGGAACAGGTTTTCCAGAGAAGCTGTGGATGCCCCATCCCTGTAAGTGTTCCAAGGCTAGGTTGGATGGGGCTTTGGGCAACCTGGTCTAGTGAAAGGTGTCCTGGCCCACAGCAGGGGGCTTGGAATGAGGTGATCTTTAAGATCCCTTCCAACCCATACCACTCTATGCGTCGGTGAGACCAAGTACTTTTTTCTCTACAGTGGCTGGAGTCAGAGATGGTGCTTTCATATGTGGGTGGAGCACAGGATGCAGAGCTCAGGCTTTCACAGTATCCTTCTGCAACCATTACTGCTTTTTCTTCCAACCACTGGGTAACACCAGTCACTGGTTCCCACCTGGGTGGCCAAGTCTTACACCACACTTCTTACCCCAAGCAGATTGCTTTTCTGGCCTTGGTGCAGGCCAGGTACAGAGATTCAACTGGGTCTGCTTGAGGTTGTGATCTTTAATTCCTGCCTAGCAGGGTGTGGTGGGGGTGGGGTAGAAGGCAAGTAACTACAGTATGAAGAGGTGGACAGGCATCTGTAGTATGAATCAAGGACTAAGGCTGAAGTGAGATGTGAAGTCAGGAAAAGGAATGGAAGGACAAGAGAAAGTATAACCCTGGGGCAGAGATGAGGGTGAAGCATGGTTATTCAGTGGTCCTAGGAGGTCATGGTTTGGGGGAAAGAGCATGGCAGCAGCACTAAGATAAAAAACACTGAACCAGACAGTGCCAAACACAACCATTTATACTTTCATTACACCTTTATCTGTACATCCCACATAAAGGTATTTAGAAGTGTCTTTGCAAGCTTTGTAGGAATTACTGATGCTGGGTGTATTTCTCCTCTTTTACAATATTCTTTCTTACCCCCAAGATTTAAACTAAACAAATACAGAAACACACATTTCAAAAACTTGCACAAAACCACTCAAAATGTTAATTGCATCAGATTTGCCTCAATTTTCATTGGAGAAAGAATAAGCATTTTGTATCTCCTGTGAAAATTTATGCCTTCCCATTCTTTTTGTAGCATAAAACCAGTATCTCTAATCACAGTGGGCAAGACCATGAGCCATGAGCTTAAAAGTTCAAATCAGCTTTAAGTGAAGCAAGTACAGCAAGAGTGGCATTTAGGACAGGCGTTTTAAGTTTACTGAGGGATCGGAAGTGGGGCTGATTCTTGAAAAGCATACATAAAATTACTTTAGGTCCACAAGAAATGTTTTTGTATTTGAAATCATGTTCTATTCCAATGTGAGCTCAAAAAAACCCTTTTAGACATTTCTAGTGAACTTTCAGGAAACATCTTTGCATCTGCCTGGACATACTGAGTTTTTCTATTTTTTTTCTTTTATTTTTTTTCACTGTTAAGAGAAAATAGTGAAAGTTGACAAGAGTGTGCATTCTCTAAGAAACTGTCAGGGATTCATAGGGTCCAAATAATTGACACCCATTAGATATTTGAAAACCTGCATGGACTCATTAAGCAAGCATTTAAATGTCTTGGCTGGATCAGTGGAGCTCTGTGAACCAACACATTCTCAAAAGAAACTCTCTTGTGGTGTTGACCAGTGTTCATCTTAATGTGAGTAAGTAAACTGTGCAGGCCAAGACTGGCAAACAAACAGGAATCAAAGGCTGATTTCCATGCCTCTCCTGGGCATGCTGTCTGCATAAGGGGCAAAGATGCCACAGATTGAACCTACAAAACTAAAACGTGTGTGTATCATTTTTTATTCTGTGTTTCCGTGTAGGTACATTATCGTATCTTAAACATGCAGCAGCAATAAACAAAAAAAGAAAAAAAGAAAAAGAAAAAGAAAAAGAAAAAGAAAAAGAAAAAGAAAAAGAAAAAGAAAAAGAAAAAGAAAAAGAAAAAGAAAAAGAAAAAGAAAAAGAAAAAGAAAAAGAAAGAAAAAATAAAAAGAAAAGGTGGTGGCCCAAGTGCTTGACTGTAGCACAAGCTTGAACTCTGGTGGGTTTATTGTGTGTGCTTAACTGCAACACAAGTGACATATCAGCAGTTTATGGACTGGAAAACAAAGCCATTAAGTTATTTTGGCACTGTGTTTCTGACAAAAAAGAAGGTCTGAAGAAAGGGAGTTACAAAATGTGTTTTACACTGGAGGCCCATTAGCTCTATTGATCACAGAAACTGCTTTGCAGCCTCCACCTGCAGTATTGTGTGTGAGGGATTTATTTTATGCTCTGTTCATCACAACAAACAGACCTCCCGAGTAGCAATGTGTGTTCTTATATAAAGATAATTTGGGGGCTCTGAAAACTTGAAACTCAGATTTGGTCATAATTACTGTAAGGTCACCTAGGAATTCTGGAGAAGTTTGTTTATCCTGATTCCAGCCTGCTAGGTCCAAGAAAATACACTTAATTCAATCCAGGTGACTTTCCATTAAATATAATCTTGTCTTAATTGGTGCCACCTTGACCTCTACTTGTGAAGTCTGTTTTGTGGTCTACAAGTCTAGCTTTAAATGCTCAAACACACATTTCTCCATCTGATTCCCTGTGATTTCATTATGACAACAACACACTCCATACCAGGCTCTCCGTGTGTGTGAAATACTGGGAAGGTTTAGGAACAAGAACATGTCCAAGCAGGACAGATGGCTTCCTCGAGCTGCCAGCCATGGTGTTCTCTGTTACCTGAGCCCAGCTCAGTTATCACAAACTTTAGGATGTCTGAGGTTAAGGCAGTGGTTCAAAGGCCCTGCTCCCTGGGGCAGCTCATCCCACTCACTCTCCCCAACAGAGAGGTCGCAACATCCAATTTATGGGAATCATAAATTTATGGGAATCATAAATTGGTGGGTAGGATTTGTGGGCCCCATGAGTTCCAGATTATGTCTCCACCAGTGTGCTTTCCTCCTCGAAATAACCCTCTCAGCCTGGCAGCCCTGTATCAGGCTTGAATTCACCCTAGTGGGGTATTCCCAGAAGACCTCAGCTTCTCTTAATGATTTTGCAGTTTAGTACTGCTCCAATGAGAGGAGGAACAGGAAGGCTGAGATGCTCCTACTGAGTGGTGGGCTGAGGAGCATTAAGAACTGCAGCTCAAAGCAAATGCCTTCCCCTTGGCATGAGGATTTTAATCTGATCTGGCATTTCAAGCAGATGAAAATATTGCTCTGAATTTCCATTTCTGACAGTGGCAGAGAAACAGAAGCTCCTTTATTTCACCAGAAGCCACAGTTTCCATTCTGGGAAGAAATACAGGAGTTAAGTAGCCCATATCACAGGCATTAGCCAAGTGGGAGCTTGTCATATTTGATCAATTGCTGGTGGTAGGAGATTTTCTGTGAAATGTGGTAAAAAAAAAAATGTACCCAACCACTGACATGAATTAATACACTAACAATATTAAACTTTGGCTCCAATAGTGGCTGCTGCTTCAGAGGGCTTGAAAAACTGAAATTCTGAATTATGTACCAAACCCAGGCCACCGACTCATCTGGCAACGTTTACAAATGTCATAGCAATGCTTTGCCAGAAAAGAACAAAGGCGAAACGCTGACAGGACCCAGCAATCTTGGAAGAGATAGAATTTGGGTGGAAATTCATGTGGAGTGCTTCAAACAGGTATGTAGGTAGTGTTTCAGATACCATACAGAAGCAGGAAGTTTGAAAACTTTCAGGTAAATTAGATTAAATCAATACTATTAACAAAACTGTACCATGTGCCATAGGGAAGCCAAGCACTGCTTGATACGATTCACAAACATATTCATTGCCAAGATGATATAAAGTGCATTTTATATGGAGAAGACAAATATTTTGGCTTCTGTTCAAAGCTGCAGCTTCTGAAGTCATGTGGCATCATGAGATGCATCTACCATTTGAACTTCTGCAGGAAAAGATGATTCATGGGGTTGCAGAAAAAAAATCTAAAAATTTGAGTTACTCAAGAACAGAGAAGCCAAAGAGAAGGAACAGATTTCTATGCCATTATTGTTTTTAAGTAAAGTTCAAAGTTTGGACCATAACATGAACATTTTTTTGATGGTATTGATAATGCTACTTGGCACCTTGGACTAACAGGAATAATTAATATCCTAGTGTGCTTTATTACAGAAAATATTTTCATATTGCTGCCCCTGAGCAACATACAGTTCCTGAAGCAAAATCCAGAATCTTCAGCTTCCCAGTGGTGTTGTGGGATTCAGCATGTGCCACCTTAAGGCACCTGGTGAGTTCTTGTTGGAGGAAAGGGAGGCCTGAGTGGCAGAGGTGGATGGGAAGAAATGTGAGACCTGTTAAATCTACCTAAAAGAGACACTAAGAGATTTCAAGGTCCTGGAAAAAGGGTCTCTTGAGCAACAGAGGTGCTGATTTTTAGGGTATGTTTAAGGGAACCAGTTTGAAGGACAAAGAGTATTTTATGAATGTGTGCTGTGAATTAAATTTCCTTTTGGAGAGCTTAGGCAGAACAAAGCAGTGATGGGCAGAGTGAAGGGATGGGTCGGTGATGCTGCACATCATGTTGACAAGACAAGGCCAAGCCTCCTCTGTGGCCTGCAGATTGTGCCAGTCTGCTATTCTGGTGTATGACACAAATAGAGACCCAAAAACTCATCTGTGCCAATGGACCTCACTACAAGCCAGGCATCAGTCCCACCATGACTGTCTCTGTTCTTTTAGGAGAAACAGGTCCCCATTTCACCTGAGAGTGCTCCCAAAGTTTGCCCCAAAAGCCCATGCAGATATGTTGACCTCACTGGGTCGTAGCTATGAAATGTGGTACCAGTGCTCAATCAGAATCTGGAGCCAGAGGAGCAAGGCATGACTCCCCACTAGGGAAAAGATAGGAAGAGATTTCATACAGGGAACCACTTCAGGTTTTGTGCTGGGTCCAATCCAGCTACATGCTGATTCTGTGGTGAACCCCAAGGTACTCCAGAACGGCTTTATCTAAGCTGAAATAGTTATCAAACTATTGCCAGAACCCTAAAATACATATTTTGTTTTCTTTTTTCTTTTTTTATGTTCAGCTGACCGTGTTTCCGAAGCACGCTGTGCGCACAGAGGAGCACCGTTCATTATGCAGGTGTATTGTTCCCTATTTAACAGATGCATTTCCAGAGAAGCTGAATTCACCTGGCTGGTGTTTTCTTTCACAGTAGCTTTGGCTTCCTTGGTACTATGCCAAGAAAGACATCTTTGTTTGTGCCCTTCACTCTAAGTGGTGTCAGAAAATTACTGGCAGCAGCACATATTAGTGTCTTCATCAGAGTGAGAATTTATGATGTCACCACTAAATCCATCAGGGACATTACATCCTTATAATTCATAGCTGACTCTTGAACACATGAAAGGAATGGCAGTGTGCCAGCTAACAAAGAATAATTGCCCTACTTACTTTAGCCACGATAATTTGCTTAAATAATAAAAATATGCTGGTGCAACAAGAAGAAATTAAAGTGCTGATAAACACAAAGGAGAAAAACATGTAGGTACTGAGCCATATATTAAATACCCATCTTTCTGGCAGCATCATTCTCAATTTCTGATATTTTAAGCTGATGGAAGCTTTGATCAACATTTACATTCATTCAGTCAAGAGGAATATGGCAGCATTATTTAAATTTCATTTTATGGCCCAAAGGATGGTAGTAATTCATGGCTGGAAAAAAATGGTGCATGCAACAAGTTGCAGTAATTGCATATTTTTAATACAAAATTAATTGACTATGACTGAGAAAGGATGTTAAGGGAGAATTCCAGGAGCCTAATTAATTTGGAAAGGAAGCTGAGATCACTGCTGAGAGAAATTGCTAAAAACAGGCCCCCCAGTATAGATTTCTAGATTTTTCACTGCTCAAGTCAGGCTCACCTTTTCCTTAAACTTTTTCTTAATGAGAAAAATACTCTTGGTTCACAGTGGAGAATTAAGGCACAAACAGATTTCTGTGGGACACAAAGCAGTCATCTTGGGATCTACAAATCCAGGTGTTTTAATTTGGACAGTATCCATTACTGAATCAAAATACCTTTTTTTTTTTTTCAGCAACAACAGCAAAAAAACTTTTCCCCTTCTTTCTTTACGCTTCACCCTGAAAACTCTCATTAAAGAATGTTTTCATTAAAATTCAGCTTTGATAGAACACTCAGTCAATACAAATGACCGTGTTTTTGGTAAAACAGACTTTGGTAAAGAAAGATAAAGAGGAGCTGAAGACATTTGCCCTATTAACCCATACCTAACATATTAAACACTGGAAAGGACTTTGTAGTCAAAAAGATTTGCTTTTCAAAACATCACACTTAAACTCAGAGGGACGGGGGAGAGAGGGAAAAAGGAAGGGAAAGCTTGGTGCAAGAAATCATCTATACAAGCTACAAAGGCTGCCAGACAAAATATTAGTCTTCTGCTAAATTATACAGCATGATGTGAAAACACTTGCATTTCTGAAAGGCAACAAAAGAGAAAAATACTGATGAGGAAACTGAAGCTTCAAAGCCAAAGCTAGGGATGTTATTCTATGCTCCATGTTAATCCTCAGCTTACACCAGCTCTCTGTTTGGTCCCCAGTGCCAAGGGACAGTAAGCTCCACTGATTTCACCACCACAATCCTGCAGCCTGTGAATCAGAGGCGTTGTGTTGCCGCCAGGAAAAAGGAACCTGTTGAAAGAGATGTGCTCTGTAACCATGGCAGTCATCAAGAGGGTTACGGATTTTAACCACATTAGTGAGTAAAGTGAAGCAAAGCAAACTGTCAGCACAAACCTGTGAAGGGCAAAAATCCAGAGGGAGTCAAACTACTGCAGTGATGATATTTCCGTGATTATATGAGTCTGGAGAACAGTGCACACCTTGTTATACGACTTATGAAAGAAGTTATAATTTGTGCCCCTTACATTTTGGAAGATGTGTACTAGCATAGTTAAGAAAAGTTGTCTATACTTAACTGCAGTAAGACGAACATGCAGCCAGACCAGACACTTCTAGTTTCTTAGCCAAAACTCATGAAACACAGTTTTTCCTGCTACTTTTGTTAGCCAGCCGGAAATATTAAAAAGATTGTTCTACAGTATGCCATGGGTTACCTGGAATACCTGAGTCACTTAATATTCTACATGCCTTTAGTTCTTTAAGTGTTCAGTCTGAATGTTATCATGTTGAGGTGGGATTTATTGCTATAAATATTTTCCTTATGACTCTTTCCTAGTGCTTGTTTGACAATGATAAAAACTTAACTGACATATGTTCATTGTGTGGTAATGCACTTAATCCATGCATTGTCTCTGGAGTCTTATAATCTGTAAGGCTGCATTGCATAAACGAATGGCTTTTACAGTACTTCAGTCTTTATAAAGTGACCATTTGTGGATTAAGGGTGTCTTTCCCTACTGATATACGTTGGCACACCTACTTCTAATTTCCATTGTGTAAGCCAAGAGAGAATTCTGCTTAGTAAGAACATGTAGGTATATTAATGCAGGTGCACTACATCTCAAGGGTTACCCGAGGCCATCCAAAAGCCAAATCTGCTCTTGAGTCTCTGGTAGGCCACAAGGCTGATGCAGGGGAAGACTTTCCTTTGGAACATTTTAGTGCTTCATGTGCTCAGGCACTGCCAGCACGTTTATTATCTGTCATCATGACATGACAGGATCGGGGTGCACATGAAGAAGTCAGGCCAAAAAGTCCTGAACAGACTTTTTGGAGGTTGCCTAAGAGGAGCTCAGGTGGAGAGGAGGTGGGATTGTGTATTCACAGCTACAGATGTAGCTGTCGCATGTCTTGTCCAAAGAGCACTGAGCACATGTACATGTGGCTAGCTCAGGGAGGAAGTAAGATCCATGGCACCTTTATTTAAATAAAATGACCAGTAGATTTGGGACTGAATAACATCTTGTTCCCCAAACATGAACCTACAGACACAGAGCACATTGGCCCAAGTAGCTGAAGAAAATACTTTACCAAGGAATCATTTCCATTGCAGGTGAGTGCTTTGGAATGCTGAAGTATGAAATATTAGTCACTTGACCTGCTGTGCCAAAATGTACGTGTTTATGAATAATCCACCTCAAAAATGAGATTTGTGTCAATCCATCTGTCCTTAACATGGCATCGGATTCAAAACATGATCCTGGTTCTTGGATTTGATTCAGATGTGACCAGAACCACAAGTGAATGATTTCTATTGGAAGTACAATTTCTAAAGGTCCATGCATCTACGCTGCTGCATCCAACTGAGCTCCCCCTATTTTTGTGCGCATTTTGAACCCTGAAACAAATACAACCTACACCCTCATCTGTGTCTTCAAGGTAACACGCTTATACCTAAGTACTCTTTTTTTGTGAGCCTTGCAAGAAGCCAAATAATTTACGTATGGCATAAAATGCATTTATGGTCTTTCACGGGTCAGCTTAAGCAACAAAAAAGGCAGCAACTTCCTCATAACCCACTGTGAGTAAAGAGGGTGGCACCGGTTTAGGAGGTGGAGATGTTTTTGAGAACCTTTCAGCAACCTATTCAGGAATCATAGGAAGGCAAGATCAAACCTGTTGATTTACAGGCCAAACAGTTCATAGCTGTGACACATGCTGCAAGTGGGAGATTATTGCAGCAGAACAGCTGTGGCCTCATGATTGCTGACTAGATCCCGGCGCTATCATCCTTGTCCCATACAGACTAGGTAGGCTGCACATGCTGTATGGGACAATGAGTCAAGGACCCTGCAAGGCTTCTGAATAAGATGGGGTGATGAGGGAACAACACACTTCATCTCTAGATGAAGTTTAGTGTGGTGATCACCATGTGAGCCAGAGACCAGCTGATGAGGTCTGTCTTTTCTGTGCCCCCAGTGCTCTTTCAGCAAGCTGCAGTGACAAGGGCAGAAGGAAGGCTGGGTGTGGTGCTGCAGAGGACAGATAATTGCTACCTTAAACCTGAGCTTCCTCATGTTCAACAAGGGAATGAAGATCTATCTCTTTGTTCAGGCTTTTATCCAGCTTCCCTCTCTGATAAAAATAACTTGACAGTGAATGGCAGTTTCGAGCAAACTGGCAAAAGTTTCTACTTGTTTTCCTTTCAAAGCTGAAATGCTTCAGGAGTTCACAAGATGCTTGTTTACCAAATCAGGGAATTTTTCTTTTTAATCAAAGGTTTAGGAGTAGCTCAGATACTTGGAGTAAATAAAATAAAACAAACCAAAGAAGTGAGAAAAATGCCACTCTTTGTATTGAGGAATGCCATTGATCCCCAAGACTGGTTTCAGCATGGTGATGTATGTCTGCCTGCTGCTGTACCCCTCTCAGCATAGCCAGCTGTACCCTGAACCTGCAGCAAGTCTCTGCTGCTTAGAGGGCTTCCCAGAGAACCTGAAGAGACTGCATCCATGTGTTACAGGCCTTTGTTCTCAAATGCAGATGAATTAGTTGTGCTATTTTCCTACAAGAACTTGACTATCAGTCAAAATGGTGACATCAGCGCCTGTCCAGGTCTAACACTTTTCTCAGCAAAAATTGTTATGTGGAGGGTGGGGAGAGGAAGGAACACTTCTTTGAGTTTTCTTCATTTTAATGAAACAACAAATTCTAGAAAAGGTTTATATGCACATTCCCACACCTCCACACATGTTTAGTTTATATAGACAGCATGTTTTAATCAGCAGCTCTTCTACTCCTCCTCCCCCATCCTTTCTCTGCAAAGTGGCCAGAGGAGTACCTGCACATATAATTCTTCAGTATCTGGTTCATTCACAAAAGCACTGCTTCCTTCATGCAGGAAAGCTGATTTGAAGGTACTTATGGAGCCTGTTTGCACTGGGCCGGATGTTCAACACACTGTTAGTTCCAAGTT
This sequence comes from Peucedramus taeniatus, assembly GCA_013400575.1. Taxonomy (NCBI): domain Eukaryota; kingdom Metazoa; phylum Chordata; class Aves; order Passeriformes; family Fringillidae; genus Peucedramus; species Peucedramus taeniatus. Next base: position 425,871 of record WBNO01019305.1, read on the forward strand.
TGGCAACAAAATCCCACTTTAGAGAAGGAATTGCAGCTCACAATGACCAAAAGTGCAGTCGCACCTTACTAATAAAAGGGCCCTTATTTCTAGGTGACATTCCACAGAACTGAAAATTAGGTATATCTTTCTTTATGAGGGGGACTCTGTATTGTATAAAAGTACTCTCCTTGAGATATTTTCCAATATCTGCTTGATTATAATGTTCTATTTAAACAAACTAGCAAGCCTGTCAGAAATGGTACTTATTGCAGGGCAAGAGGCTTTTGACCTTCTGTGTAATTATTCCCAGCTCACCCTTGGAAGTCTGCATTACTCTAAACTGAATTTGTGGCATTGTGTGGCGCAAAAAGGAATTGAATTGTATCCGTTAGTAAATTTGAACTGGAATGCACAGTAAATGTCAAGACTCTTAATTGAGCTTTCTATAATGGCTTCCAAGCTTACTAAGGAACAATCAAAAGCTATTAGTTATGACTAGGTAAACATTTTAAGGATATTTTTTTTCCAGAAGACTCTTTACTTCTATTTGATGAGCCTTTGTACACGACTTAATGTAAAGCTATGAAAGAATAGATGTGTTTGTGATAAAATTAGTCTGAGGACCTTTATGAGAACATTCAGGGCTAAACACAGTTTCAAAGTGTTAACTGTAAGTCTTTCTGCATTAGTCTATATTATAGCAAAGCCTTTTTTTATGCTGAAGTACCTGAGATGCATTCTTACTGATGAGTCTAGACTGTGCCAGACTTTTCTCCTGTTTGATATTGTCTCTCTCCTGCTCAGCAGTATTAAGTTGACCATGGAAGCAATGTTCCTTTTATGTGAAATCATTGATAGACAATCTGTTGTTTTCTTTTCTACAGCAAGATTTTCAAAGCTATACAACAGTCTTATGAAAGATCTGGTCAAGAAGAGCAAAAAGAAAATCTCTTCCTTTGTAAATCTCTTACCCAATATTTCACTGAAAGCTGGGCAGAGGGCAAATACTCTGGCTGCTTGCAACAGCTCCTCAAAAGCCAGTGTTATCTCACTGACAGCAACACATCCTTATCCAAGACCAAGAATGTGTTCAAAGCCAAAGATAAAGCAGTTGGCTGCTGCAGCAAGGCTGGTTAAGATACAATGCTTCTGCAGCCAGCAGCACAAAAGGGAATGATGTGTCTGGCGTTAGATGTAGGTCAGATCTCAGCTCACATAACCATGTACACATTTAAGGTGCACAGAGTGGAAGCAGCTCACAGGAGAAGAATGAGTTGAATTAAGTGCAGAGCAAGACTTGAAATCTTATCAGTGAAGCCCTAGTTCTGCCACCAGTACCCACAATCTCATTTAGATATTCAGAAGAAGTGTATATGAAGCTATGTTCCATGGCACTTCAGGTAACTTCTGAACTCTGACACATAGCAATAAACAGTAGCAGCAAAACAACGAAAACAAACAAACCAAACCAACAACAACAAGAACAAGAACAACAACAAACCCAAAAAACCCACAAAGAATATAAAAACCCCAAGACAAACAAAACCCCAACCAACCAACCAGGCTGCTTGCTGAGAAGTAGTTAAGTAACTTGAGAGGTGTTGGTACTTATACATCTGGACATCAAAGTACAGGCTCAGACATTGAAAACTTAATTTACAGCCTCCTGTGCTTTGTGTCCCTGCAGGCACAGGGATGACCAAGGGGAGACATGAGGTGTAGGGAAGTAGATGTAATTTAGACTGCCTGAATCTAGGCTCAAGTGCTTTAAAGGACACCATGTTAAAATTTTCCTCATTCACTATTCTTAACAACAGCTGCCTCTTAGTTATCATGAAATAAATTTATGCTGATTAGCCATTAGAAAATTATGCAGATTTTAGTAGAAGATAAATGTGAAATCATTAAGAGATAGTTGCTTGCAACTGGTTCCTTTTTTTCCCCAAAATGGAAGCATCTTTTAAAGCTGTACAGTTCATCTGAACAGGGACTGCAAAATTAGAGGTGTTGTGTGTGAGTGACTGTGTGTGAGAACAAGGATGCTTCTAAGAATGCACTGGAAGAGACATTAGAAACTTTCTGAGAAGAAATCCAGACAGCAAGTTCTTCACAAGCAGTTTTTGAAAAGATTACTCAAGATAAAATGTCAAAAGCATCTGACAGTCATTAAGAAACTTACATTTTGCATATTGATTTTTATATGTTCTCAAATAATAGTGTCATAGGAAACTGAAATATGTACTCAAGAGGAAGTCATTATAAGAAATATTGGTAAAAAAGATGCTACCACTGCTCATTGTCATATAGTTTGTTCACAAAATTAATTCAGGTTGTGGGTTTATTGATATGAAGAGGTAAACTCTAAGCAAAGAGGAGGAAGGATGAAAGATAACCACAGTAAAGAAGAAGAGATAACTGCCTCTATGCCACTAGAAAAGTGAGAAGACAGAGATAAACAAGAAGCAGTATGAAATTATGCCAGTGACAATCTATTTCTTTTTCCAAAGGGAAATATTGCCCCACTAATTCTTCTGCCAGTGCCCTATCTACATGATATCTGCCCCAGTGCTTTGCAATACTTTGCAAGCTTATTTATCTCTTTGAGGAGGTGCTGGATTTGAGTGGAATTTGCTGCCCTATCTCAGGTAGCTGGGCTGATTCAGTGGCCCAAATGTTTGTCATTGGTTCATCTCATCCCCGTGCTACCACTGCTCTCCTGGCTTAAAGGCCAGTAAGAGACTAACCCTGAGTACTCTGGCTGTGGTGGCAAATAGCCACATCTCTAACCAGCCTGAAAGGGATGACTCACCCCCACAATGCTGTATTTATGAAAAACTCACAGGATGTATTAAGATTTTAAAACAGTAGGAAATATGACAGAAGGATGAAGTCTAAAAAACCCTTTTTTCATCAAAAGAATTGGCCACTTCCCAGTCAGAAACCTGACCCTCAGGACTGAGGCAGGCACTGCAGCTGTTTGCCTCTCTTGCCTGGGAGGGTAGTGATTCCATGGGGGCTGCTGGCTGTCACCTGTCACACCTCAGCAGTGCCTCAGGCTGCTTGGTAGGTTGCACAGAGACATGCTGCTTATAGACAAATGTGGGCTGCTGGTTGGCCTTCCTCTTCTATGCCTGGTCTGTCAGGAACTCACTCCATTAGGCCTGAGGTTTACAGGAATCTAGGGAATCACATGCCCTACAGTGTTCACGAGACGTGAATATGGCTTGCAGGAGAAAAAAAAAAAAAAAAAAAAAAAGAAAGGAGGTTGCAAATCCATGGAACTCAACCAAGCCTGTGAGGAATTTGTGGTTTATTTACTAAATTCATCCTCCCTTCCAAGGAAAGAGTCAGCCTGGTGAACCCAAGCACTGAGCTGTCTGCTCTGGCTGCAGTCACACCTGTAAGTCAAGCAGTGGTGGGAAGCACTGACGAGCACTGCCACCCCCTGTGCTTCTGTGCCACTGGGGTGGCTTCTGGCCTGCACTAGCATTATTCCAAACAGCACCTGGGAATACTTGAGAACTTAGCATGGCCCACAGACCCTTCCCAACAGGCAGCTGGATGCTGCTGTCCTGTTTTGGAGTCTAGGAGAGTTGAACAGTGTGGACAAAAGTGTCTCATGCCAGCTGGCATCACTGCCAGAAGGTGGTTTCAGGGCAGATTTCTAATGTAGGTAGTAGGGAAACTTCTTGGTTCTTGCAGCTTGGTGGCCCATGATTTCAGCAGCAAGCACATCACCATGTGCTTTTAGAAGTTGAGACAGTTTCTATTTTATCCCACTTTATCGAAAGCTGGGGCTTGCTGAGGGCTGAGAGTCAGAGATTTAGGATATCATAGAATCATACAATATGCTGAGAGTTGGAAGGGATGCACTAGGATCATCAAAGTTCAACTCCTCAAAAATCACACCATGTTCCTGAGCCTGTTATCCAAATGTTTCTTGAACTCTGACAGGCTTGGTTCCCACTTTCCTGGGGAGCTTGTTCAATCACCCTCTGAGTGAGAGAAACTATATATAAACCATATGTTAGGACATATATGAAAAGGTGAGAGATTTTGTTTTCTTTCCCTATGAAACTTTGAATTAAACTCTTTAGCTACCTGTGATAGGCAGAGAGCTGTGCACAGTGACCCACAGGCTGGGTGATGTGCAACTTCACAAGCAAGTGAAGTTGCTTGCCAGCAAGTGGTTGTGAGCAGGAGAAGTGATAATATGTGTAAATGTTTGTCTAAATGTGCATATCCAGTGTAACCAGAGATGTCCCAGGGTATCACACCTGGCCTCTGCTGCCTCTCCATGAAGCAAGGGTCACCCACAGGCCAGGTTTCACAGCTGCTGATCCCACGTGGATTGTCTACCTGCCTAGGTTCAAAGTACTGGCTTGAATCTTAAAGGAATCTTTGCCTGGAGTAGCTGGAATATCTGCTGTCCTATCTGAGGAAGCCACTGAGGATGAAGACCTTGATGTCTCGGTGGTTGATAGTGGGTGTAGGAAAGACTTAAGTGTCTCCTGCAGGCACCTTGTTTTGCAGCTAAGTGCCAACACTCAAGTGGGAGAGGTGTCTACCTGTATTTTGGATGCATAGCTTAGGGCAGACAAATTGCAGTGAAGGAGTCAAATAAATTGCTTTGTCACAAGCATAGCCAAAGTAGTAATGGGCTCTGATTCAGTGGAGCAGGCAAAGTTCTGTGGAAAACAGCCAGTATGATTTAGCACTGGCTTTAGAAGCTCCTTGATGTTGTTTGCTAATGGTGCATTTGTACTTTTGGAAGGACTACACGGAAGAGCAATTACACTGCCTTGCAAAGGAGCTGAAAACCAAAGACATTCATAAATGACTCAGTAAAGAACTGAAAAATGGCCACACTACACAGCCCTCATAGCCATCTTCTCTCCTCTCCAGCAGAAGTGTGGCAGGGTAGATCAGGCAGACAGTGATGCTTCCTTTGGAGTTTAAAAGCCTGGGATAAGGCTTCTTTCTGTTTTCCCTATGCTACTATCTAAAATTCATTTAGGGGACTCTCAGAGAGTCCCTCTTCAACTCTGAGCACACAGAGCCTTCACCACAGCAGCGTGTTGGTAGCAAGAAACCACAGTACTCCTTGAGGCAAGCAAGGGTTTCCTGGCACAAAGTGCTTGAGCACCCAGTCCCTGAGAGGCCATGGATGAATTGCTGCAGTCCCTAGCTTCTTACTAGCTACCACAGAGGTAGGAAATGCTTCAGGAGGGGAAAAATTTCCTATCGTAAAAACTGACACTGGTGATTAAGGTGACACCTCCTCAAGTCCTCAGGGGAGCTCAAAATGTTTTCATTAGAGCTAAACCAAATCCAAGTAACTGTGTAGTATTATATAGCAAACACAGTCATCTTCAATATGTCATTTTTTCCCTTGAAAACAGTTGAAAGAGAAAATGACTGGCAATTAGTTGAGCACTGTGATGTAGATTTTGAATTTATTCTATTACCTGAGTGAGCTTATAAATAGCAGAAGAAGCTATAAAAAAAGTCCTATTCATGTACACAGGGAAATCCCAGAGGATACTGCTGAATGAAACAAAGGTAAATAATTTTAAAACTGGATTTTAGATATTTGGGCATAGCAGGATAAATCAGGTGGAGAATGTATTGTGTAGATCCTCGAAATTGCAGCAGAGGAGCAATAATTAGCCTTTTGATTATTTTTCTCTCTAGCCAGCTTAGATAAACAGCAACTTTTCTGTTTGTTTTGTTTGAATCTTTTTTTCTCTTTTGGGTTTTTTTGAGGGAGGACATTGCATGACTGTGCAGGTACTGGAACAGAGAATAGATCTTAAGGGTTTGGCAGGTGAAAGCTGCTCTAAGTTTCACGTATGTGCCTCCCCTTCAGTGTTTCTGAAATAAAGAGGAGATTTGTGGTGTATATATTTTTGACAGGACAACAAAAAATCAGACCTGAGTAAATGAATCTGTGACTTGTTTCCACCTGCAAAGACAGCCTCCCCAGACTGAGCACACTGGAAGTGATTCCCAATCACAGTTAAGGGAAAATAAGGTTCTTAAAAGAATTGTCTGTTTAATCACTAGAGATCTGGACTTGACACCCCAGGCCTGCATGCCTAAAATAGGTTATCTATGCCAATGTCAAGAGGGTGAAAACAGGAAAAGTAGAACCACCTAGAATATATTTTAGTGAGTCTTCTCTTCCTCTCATCTGCTAGTTCCCTTTTCCAGCCCAGTGGAAGAAGGCAATAGACCAGAAATTTCTGCTGTATGCCTCATTTTCCTAGGGACTGAGGACATTTTAGTGGAAGATCAGGTTTTTCTCAGAAGGCCATGCATCCTTTCAATGTAAGTGACTTTGATTAAACTGCATAAATTAAAAACAAAAGAACAGAGAAGTCTAAGAAGGAAAAGGTTTTAGGTGCATCTGATCCAAAAGCAAACAGAAGAGTCACACTTGCTCAGCCCAACCTGATTGAGCTCACCAGACTTGCTGAACGGATTTGCTGTTTGACCTGAAAGTTGCCTTAGTGTTCACTTGCCCCAGCATGTCCCAAAACACTGGTCTGAGTAGTTTTGGGGCTTAGCTCCAGTCTAAAACATGCTGAGATTGAGAGTCTGGCAGAGCAGAATGTCCTGATCCAGAGGTTCCAAAGGCTGCTGCCACGCACAAATCTCATACGTGTCTTGCAGACAGCAGGCACTCCTTTTCTCATCACCTGGATGAGCTTTTAGGAGTCCTACACCCTGGTGCCTGCAACTGGAGCATTCAAGAACAGCACTTGGAAGCATCATCCAGAACCTAAGCCAGATCTGTTCCACTGTGCCACTTATAAAATTATTGTTTATTTACAATATATGCATATAGAAAATTTAAATTTTCAGCAGCTGGGACATAGTGGCAATTTATTCAGGCAGCTGCAAGCTGAAATGAAAAAATGTCCAGACTTACTTTCTGCTCTATCAAAATATGTTAGCTATATGGAGGTGTCCCATTTTGCAACACTGTGTGCAGAAGTACTCTTTCTTATATACGGCTTCTGGCTGAAGAACAAGTGTGACAGGAAAAACAGCAGTGTAAACAATTCCATTTAACTACATTTATCTGGGCAAACACACAGAAAAGTCTGGACAGGCTTTGGCTTTCAGAGAGATTCTCAAACTGAGGGCCAGAATGCCAAGATTTCATTACTCCTATGCTGAAAGAGTTGTTGCTGTGCCCAAAAAAAGTTGGAAACCCGCATCCAAATAATGAGAATGAATTTGTACTTAGCACTACGTTCCTCTGCTGGCAAGGAGAGAATGAAGTGGGTGATGTAATAACTGTTTTCCGTCTCAAAGTTCTACTAGATGGTATATTTTCTTTGATATTTATTGTGATTTCTTTTAATGACTTGAAGAGGGCCTCAGGCTTTGGCAAAGATGTGTCTTTTGTTAATAGAAGCATTATTAATTATAATAATTGCATATTTCAATAAATGTTTTATGCTATGGCGTATTTTAGTGAAATTTGCAGCAATTCCTATTTTAAACTTGCTGAGAAACTGCTCAAGACTATGCATTTACCCAACATTTTGTGGAGACAAAAAATGGAAGTCAAATTTTGTTTAAAACTTCATGTAATATCAGAACACAAGGTCTCTGCTACTTGGGAAATTAATTTTTTGAAATTCCTTGCAAACTGGAAATTCAAGAAGAATAATTAAATAAATGCATAATAACTAATTAACCAATTAAAAAACTCGCTAGAAGTTTGGGGTTTTACTTATTATCCTTTTTCTTCCTCAAGGGATCAAGTATGGACAAATGCAGAAATGTTGTCATAGTCTCCTCAAACAGGTCAGATACAGCTTTAGTGACTGGGTCTTGTTACACTGAGTTACAGGATGAAATAATACCAGACTGAAAACTGTCTAATTACCTAAAGTATCTGCAATGACAATTAGGTGAGAGAGCAGGACGGATTGTTATAAGTATTGCAGGAGATAGGGTACACCTCATGCAAGCATCCAAAATTTAGTGGGAGTGCAACTTGCTTTGTACATCTCTGGTAGTTTCATTTAGAGCTTTTGATTGTGGATTGATATTTGCCAAACATGCAGTTTGAATTTAATAATTCCCTTCTTCTGTTTTATCAAGGGAAGTAGAAGGAAGCAGAAACTGTGCCATGATTCTGCACTTGCCTTATGAGTAATCATAATAAAAAACATCAACAGAGCAGTTATTCTGTTTCACTGCTGAATTGTAGTACAGGATTTAATGAAACTTATGCCTTATGAGCCTGTCATGGGGAGATTTGTAACTCAACTCAGAAAAATCATAGAGAAGATTCCAAGGGTAAATTATTCCAAAATGAGAAAAGAGGTGCCAAGACGAGAAAATACATGTTTGTGAGAAGAAGAAGCCTTATAATAGACATGATAGCTGTTTGCAGATAACAAAGCTGCATCTCATGAAGGAAGCAGGTTGGATGTGCTCAACAGCTGGTTTTCTTCTGTATCTGAAAAGAGGCTTTAGGTTCTGTCCATTACATTCCATGTGGTGGATGGAACAGAGAAGTTATCTTCTGTAACTGCAGAAGAGGGGTGGAAGCATCTGATGGAGGACTTGCACCTAGAAGTCATAAGGAAATTAGCCAAGGTCTTTGAAGGCCCACTGTAAATTTTAGCAAAGCTTGGAAAACTGAGGGAATTCCTGAGGGTTTAAAACCAGGATTCTTGGTACTGGTTTTGTTTTTGAAAATGATGAAAGAAATGACACAAGTAGCTATCAAATAATTATCCTGACAGTGTTGGTTAAAAAACATAGGGCCCTGGGTTTTGGATTTCAGAACAAAGGGTTAGAAGCTGTAAGTATTTTGCTTGGAAGGTAGGCTGTGTTGTCTTTCATTCTAAGTTGGCAGACAATGGTAACTATACTGATGTTACATACTTGGATTTCTCCAAGGCATTTGACTTTCTATCAATTACATTTTGACTAAGAAACATGAATTATATAGAATTAACACAGCATAACACATAACAAGTGTGTCATTAGGTGACTCCTGCAGTCACTCTCAGGCAGTTGTTACAGTGGAAGAGCAGATCTGCTTCCAGCACTGACTTCTAAGCTGGCAACGTTCAGTGTTTTCATTAACAACATTGATGACCATACAGAGTGTTTTCAAGTGGGGTTCTTAGGCAACACAAAGTTTGTTGGGCTAAAATAATATGGAAGATAACAAAATAAGGGCAGAATCAACATAACTGCTTAAACAGTTACAGTTCCATAAAATACGTTTCAGTACGGACACGCACAAGACCTCTAGAAACAATTCCTCAACAAGGTTGAAGAGCATGCCATTATCAGGACTTACTCTAGCATATGGGATGAACAACCTCTCCTCTTCTTTTCAGTGAATTTAGAAAGCTGTACATCTTAACTCTTAGGAAAGGTTTGTCTCCCAACCCTTAGGTCTCATTTATAGCCAAACTAGTATTTCCACATTCTTCTTGAAATGGGGATTTGAGACAGGTTTGGTATCTATATCACAGTAGCAGCCTTGTCAAGGCTCTGTGGACAGCCTTGGCATTTCCCAGTCTTAATGGGATATTCTCATTTTTATTGCTGGGGGTCACTGTTTTGTCACAGGAGTACTCTGAGATTCAGTTTTTAAAAATTATTGAATATTATTTCATAGCCACATTTTCTATGGAGAATGGTCAAGACAATAGAGTAAAACAGAATCAAATCTAATTGAATCAAATATAATAGAATAAATTCCAGTTGGAAGGGACCTACATCAATCATCTAGTTCAACTGCCTGACCACTTCAGGGCTGATCAAAAGTTAAAAGCCTGTTACTAAGTGCATTGTTCAGAGTTTGAACTTGTGAAACTTAAATTAATCACAGCTCAATGCTCCAGTCTACCTAGATCCCTCTGCAAGGCCTCTTCTGCCTCTGGAGAATTCACACCGCCTCCCATGTCATGGGGAGCTACTTTTGTTAACTTGCACCTTGTGACAGAGACTTGGAGTGTATCTCATTGCTGCGTCATCAGTAGGTTGCAGAGGATGACTTCTTTTTATTCCATGTCCAGATATATTTTTGTTCTTGTGTACTTCTTCCTCCCTCTGAATCAGTGCAACTTCATCGCAGCTGGAGGAGGGGCTGCCATCAATGTTTTCAGGGGGAGCAGATGCCAGCTTGATCTCTCCTGTTCACATGCTCAGGATGCAACTAATCACCAGGCATCACTAGGGCTTTCCTTCTCCATACCTGTAAAATCTCTAACCCTGCTTGATTCAGCCCTAGCACATTCAAAATAAAATATATTTGTTTTTGTCCCTCATTTTGGGACAGGACATGAAGACTCAGGTCTTTGATAAAAACAGCCTGAACAAAATTGCCAACAAATTGATACCATCATTCTGTAATCATCTGCCATGCTGTCTGCCAGCTACTTCCAATTAAGAATATTTCAAAGTCACAAATTATGATGAAGTACAGCGCACAGCTGTGGTCTGACTCTAATACAGGCCTGTCCTGCTCTGCTGTTTCAGCTATGCAAAGCTGAATAAAGAACAGAGACCCACTGGTAGTGGTGGAAGTAAGTGAATTATTTCCTCTTGTGATTTAGAGGGCAAAATCTTCAATGTACTAGTGCTGGACTACTCTGAATGTCACTTTAGTAAATATACACTGTCAGTATGAGCGATTTTTGGCTCTTGTGTTTCATGAGGTAATGGTCTACTTAATGGTTACATATGAGCAATCATGATAAAGGAAAACACTTAATACATCATCTTGCATTGCCCACAATCTAAGGCTCAACATTAAATCATCTTATCCAATCTGATGCAGCTGGGACACTGAATGAGCTTGAGTATTTTAGAAGCGCCAAAAGATCTACTCTCTGAGCTTCTACAGTACTCTGAATTCTGTCCTCCTACACACATGGCATTGTCCAAACTTCATACAATTTAACTATTATTGGAAAGTGAAACAGATTTTAAATGAAGAATGACATTAGCACAAAGTAAAGATCAAGAGGTTTATCACAGATCTTTCCCAGCTATCACAAAATATTTACTTCCGTTTCAGTAATACTGGTCAAGAAACTGGCAGCAGTGAAAAGACCAGCAAGCCCAGCTCTACTTAACTGAATTTCTGAAGTAATGCATTTATTTATCTATTTATGTCTTTATTATTGTTATTTATATTAATTCTGGACTTGGGATGTGAAAGCCCCTGAGCCTGAGCCCCTTCAGGCTGCATCAGCAGAAAAGCTGGTGGAAGGACAACAGAGACAATCTTTCTGAGAGTAGCAAGTTCCTCTGCTGCAAGTTACTCTGACTCTGACAGTAAAGCTAGGACAGGCTTTATGTCAAAGCTAGAATGTTCCATACAAGTGTATAATATTTTCTGTAATGGTGGCTTGTTAAGTTTTATTTTCCTCAAACTATATCAACTCAGTTCAATTGCATGGGTTTCCCCCTTAATTATTTATTAAAGTCATGTCCACTAGCTGGATTATTTTGCCTGGTATTGAAATCAGGATGACACATCTATAATTATCAAGTCACTCCAATTACCCTTTTGAAGTGTTGGCAGAATGCTTGGTTGGCTGGGGGAGAGTGTCATTAATTCTGGTGCTGTGAAATTGTGACAGATGTTTCTGATTTCTCCTCATCTTTTCATTTTTCTACTCTATTGTTCAAGAAATGTATGTCTGTATATTACGAAATGCCATTTGTTAGGTTTCTTAATTACTGGTATGTTAGAAAGTGCTTCCTCTTCAGAGGATGATATGACAATACGATGTAAGAAGATTTAATGACTTATTCTGTATTTTCGTGCATTAGGAATAAGTTAAATGTAAGATTTTCAGATGTTTGTGTAAGGTATAGTTGTTCCAAATCTACTGAAAGACAGAGATCTTAAAAGTTTACTCCCCCTCTATTTTTTATTCTATATTCTCAGTGGTTGTCCAGGTTGTGGGGTTATCAGTAACCCAAAAGATAACATGTCAGCATTAGATGTTGAGTGAGGATGTCCAAGGAATACTCTTGAGTGATGATAGATCATCTCAGGGCAATTTTAGAAAGAGTTAAAATGAATTCATATTTCACCTTCAGTCTTTTAAAATGGCTGGGTTATAGCTACAATGCTTAACATCCCTTCCCTATCATTACCAGTCATTAGCAAATATCACCTGTCACGTTTTCCAGTTCCTGCATTACAACGTGCATTTCTGCTTCTCGATGACTGCAAACTGCCCCTGTTCGATCCTGAACTGTTGAGACAGCTGGTGGGAACATCCAAGATGTCAATTATCTCATATGCTTGGCAGATGGACAAGACCTTTTCCAGAAGACCTTTCTGACAGACTCTTACTGAAGCTGTCATATCCCCCACCTGACCCTCATCTTACTACATTTGCTTCTGTCAGAGGACTTTGCTATGTGTTTTCCACAACTTATCATATAACTCATATTCTTAGCGATGAACTGTGAAATGTAACAGATGGGATTGCAAACCCCCAAAAATACCAGGAAGCAGACATTTTCCATGGTTGCTATATAATCATGCAGGGATGTTAGTGACATGTGAAATCACTTGAGGCTTCCAAATCTTTCAAGAACACATGCAAAAGGGGTGCTGATTTCTTGTTTATAAAGTAACATGAATCTCTGTTACTGTTACCAATATTGGGCTGTAAATTCAACCATTTTATTTTAAAAAATGACCCTAGGGAGAACTGTCCACCAGAAAACCTCTGAGGCATATAAGGCACAAACTTGAAACGAAGAAAGAGGTCTACAATAAAAGTCATTAATGGTTCTGCACTGGTTTTTACACCCAGTGAGAAGAAATAATCAAGTCCTACCACTCTAGAGTACTATACTTGTTCTTGCACAAGTGCCAGCTTTGTACCTTTCTGCTAGCCATGTCCCAGTAATAATGAGCATGACTAATTGCACAGAAATTTCTCCTTTTTGAAAAGCTCCCCTTTGCACCAAGTATTTTTGATGAGCGTGGTGCCTATGTTTCACTTTAACTCTATGTGAAATATTCCAGGCATCTAGAGAAGGTACATACATTTGAGGCTGCTTTTAAAAAGTCATTGGAACAATGTCTAATTCCTATTTTTAATAAGAATGTTTACCTGAGGCTCCTGGACAAATTCCAATACCACTAATTATGTTTTACTGAAATATGTTATCACCTGAATTTTTACTTGGATGGAGTATAGTTTTTTTGGTTGTTGTTGCTCCATTTACAAGATGGTTTATTTTTGGGTAAGTAGTCCTGCTCTGAGATATTAGCTCTTGCTCTATTTCATTGATGGGTTTAAATCAGGGATTTTTTTTTTTTCCTTTATGTAGAGCATACAGACCAGGATGCTTCAGGCCTTTATCACATCTGGACAGGATATTCAGGCTGTTTTGCAGATGAGGAGGTGGAAAAGCTCCACTGAGGATTGATTCTGGCCACATTGACTGATGTTTTCAGCAGGTTAAAGCCCCAGTCCAAAATCATGTTTGACTTTGCAGATTTTTGGACATACTCAACTTCTGCTTAGAGCCTGTTTCTGATGGCAGTTACGCGTGGAAATTTTATATACATGCTTCCTCCTCTTAACTAAATGGAATTAATCACATGCCTGGGATTGAAATATGGGCTTCTATGTTTCTGAAGTGACTTGGAATGCATTTTTTTGTACTTCTGGTTTTAAGTATAAGTAGTATAAAAATCATACTTCTTCAGGAATATTTTAATGCCTCTTAGAAATCTGTTCTGATTTTTTTTTCCATTTCAGAAAACAGTTTTTATTATGCTTTCTGAAGACCAGACCTAAATATATATTTAATTTCACTTACAAATTCACATCCCAAACACTATAAAACTGTAGAAAATTCAATAAGAAAATATTTATATCCACATTCTGGCTTTATAACACAAATATTTTGTCATCATTAACATTCCATAGCAGGTTAAAAATCAAGTTGCATACAATATATTTATTTCCAAAGTGCTGAATATATTCCTTTTCAAAATATTTTCAAATACATTATAATTATTAGGATGAATCACAGAATTTCTTTGCTTTTTGGGCTAGCCAGAAGTACTATATTTATTCTCTCTTGCTTCCACTGGTAATCAAATTTTTGGCTGTTCTCCAGAAATGTTCATTAGCCTGAAGAGAGCAGTGAACAAACAGCAGAAAATTGGCATCTTGGAGTATTCCTGCTGGAAGGACTGTTAAACACAATCACTCAGCTTATGGCCACGTATGACTATGACCCAGTCCAGAATTTCTGTGGCCCTCCCAGCAGCTCTGGGCAACATCTGATGCAGCCTATGCCCCCTGTGACCCAGTGCTGTGCTAACACAGCTCCTGTAACACATGAATTCTGAGGCTGTTCCTCACCAGCTTAGGGCAGAGTACAGCTGTTCTTTCTGCACCTACCTGGAGGGAAGCCCCTCCAGGCCTCCTGTAGCCAAAAGAGAGCTTGTCACATTTATCCCAAAGTGTCTCCTTTACCATAACTTTGAAATGCCATGACAATATGTGAAATGAAGCACTCATGAGATATAGTTTGGAATATTCTGGACTAGATGTTGGAACATGTGGGTTTTGCTGGTACCCTCCTGGTGGTTCTGGGCAAGACATGCCTTGGATTCTTTGGCTTTGCACTGAGGCTAATTACACTTCATGTTTGCTCTCATTTCTGAGATCTACACTCTTTGACCAGCAAGTCAAATAGTGCAGTGTTAAGTGTCTGGAAGTCCTTGGAAAACCAACTGTGGGACACTCTCCTTTCCCACAGTTGTGCCTGTGATGAAGCTCCTCTCCACCCCCCAGCTCTAACTTTGCTTCCTCTAATGAGCTGTGTGGGATTGACTGTCACCCATAAAAGATCCAAAACATTTGCTGAGAACTGGTTATTTTCCATAGTCTGCCACCCATTAGTAAGAATCTAGTTGTAGTTAGGGGTAGGATAAAAGCTAAACTCTTTAGCTTAACTCATTATTGCTCTAATCTGATCCAAGATGAAAGTTCAACTTCCCTACTTTTCAAAACTGCTTAATATTGCATGTTCTTAAGTTTTCTAGATCCTTCCCTATTTACCTGGAAGGTCCTAAGGCCTTTAGGTTTGGGAACCTACATGTGGATCATCTGTTCCTCGTAAGTTACTTCTACCTGTAGGTAAACAGGCATCTTAATGCTGTTGGTATTCCCTGAAAAAAGTCTCCAGGCTCACTTGTTGTAAAAACTTCAGTCAGTGTCATTAGGAAGGGTCATCCTTGGTGGTTTGTATGTACCTCAGGTTGTTTCACCTTTTTGCAAGATTTCTTCCTCCCCTTTACAAGGAGGAAGAGATTTCAGTTTTAAGCATACAAGAAGATTGAGGCTTATTGCATCAGCTCCTGAGGCTCGCAGACAATGAGATATTATTCCTGAGCCCAGTATCTGGTTTTCTACTTTCACACTGAAGCCAGGTCACTAGAAAATCAGGCATCCAAGAATTTTGGAGCTGTGAAGGCAGTTATGTCAGAGCCTACTTCTAGTCTAGAGACTCAATTGCTCAGCTGAAACCACAAGAAATTTGTTCTTTAAGTTTCTTAGGAGTTACTGTTCCTTTCCAAGCAAGACTGTTCTTTGCCCAGTGTCTTTTGTGACAAGCAGATACATCTGAGGGACTTGGAGAGGAGCTCTGGCTCTGCAGCACATATGTTGCTTGTAAACATGGAGAAAGCTTTTTTAAGAAAAGTGTCTGCACAAGCACTCTGAGCAGGGCTGTCTGGGTTCACCATGCTTGGTGCTGTCATTGTGCTGCTGCTGCTCTTTCTCCCCAGAGTTCTAGAAAAAAAAAACCCAAAAAAACAAAGAAGCAAGAAACTGTCATAACCAATAAAGATGGCAGAGAAGCCTTGGAGGGTACAAGCACAAGAGTAATACATTTCAGGCGACTATCAGTTATCTGCACATGTTGTATCCAGATTAAGGATTATGTGGGTCAAGACCACAGGGTCATATAAGCTGATTCAAGGTCAAATCTTCTTTAGTAGCTCAGTATTGGCAGTCCCTGAACACGAATATGTTGCATCTTAGGGATGGCTCATGTGCAGAAGAAGCATCATAGCTGCTTCAGTGTGCCCTATAACCCTGCTTCATATTCCTGGGATCCAAACAAGTAAAAATTATGACACATGCTACACCACCAGCTCACGCCTAGCAGGGTTTATTAGCCTTGCCTGACCCGAGTTACCTTTGCATAGTCATTCTGTAGCCAGGTAAAGAATCTCTCCTGGTCCTCAGGGTGCTGGAAAACATGGATACAGAGGCACCAGAGAGGATTCCCTGGCTGTCTTTTGGACTGTGTTAGTGCTTTGGCTAGTGCTTCTATATTCTGATGCAGACAAGCCAGTTGCATTCGGCTGGACATTAATAACAAGTATTCAGGCACAGTGCTATCCAAGTCATTCTTTCATCCTCAGTAGCTCAGATAATGAGGAGGTGCTGGTACATTTCTTAAAAAATCACATTTGAGATAATCTATGGGTTGATGTTCTGGCTGTTATACATCATGTTAAAAATACAGACTCTTAACTTAAAGAGAAACTGCTCCCAGGGCAGGCTGAGACTTGATGCTTCTCACCAGAGGGAGCCAGTTGTGGAGGGTCTTTGTCTGGAGTGCCCCAACTCTGGATTTCTGACAGCAAGAAAAATTACCAGGTCCTCAGAGCCATTTAAAAGCAGACTAGGGGAAAAAAAAAATCTTAGTTTGCACAGTCTCACAGTTGGAAAGCCCTCAACTGACTCCTTGAGGGCAATTTTCTTTCTTTCTTTTTTTTTTTTTTTTCATGTACATTTCTTTGAAGTGCATGAAAATGTTATTGTATATTTTGGGAAATATTATTGTCCCTGTGTATTTTCTTCCAATGTAACTATAAATTTCTATCCAAATATGCTCAGAAGATGTTTGCTGTCAGAACATGAAATCAACTAGTAGATAAGGATACATAAAGGTGGTTATTTCCATAGACAAATCAAAGGCACAAAACAAATGAACAACATTCTTTGAGTCTTAAACACAAGCAGATCTATATGGGTGGCAGAATAGGTGGTTTTGCCTTTTAAAGTGTGTTTCCTTAAGCATAAGTTTGAGTTTTGATGTCCCCAAAATTAATTTGCATCTGACTATTGATGTTCTTATCTTTTTTTCATAAGAGTTTGCTCATGAATCTCCATATCTCAAACTGTGACAGATCATTAATTTTATCTGCCTAATATTTAGACATGCAGCATAAACTACATAATTTACCTGATTTGATAGCCCATGGAGGAAGAGAAGCAGCTCCCAAAGGTCCTCATACCTTAAATATATTATATCCCATGTTCCATATCAGTCTTAAAATGCAAAGAATTGAAAGCCCTGACCTGGTGAATAAGGCAAGACTGGAGACCAACTAGCTTGGAATAAGAGCATGACTTTCAGGTGGCTAAAATTAATTACATTAAATCCTTTCCAAAAAACATAGATGTCTAACTGAGGCTAGGTTTATGCTAATAAATAAGTCACCACAACAGGACAGATCAGTGCTTAACAGCAAAGACCTTGCAGCTATGCTTACTTCAGGCAGGTCTCTGGACTGAATATCCCTGCAGGTCTCATGGATCAAAACTGTGTGAAGGGCCAGTCGTTGGGTTTAGCCTTTACACCCTGCCTTGGGGGCGAAGAACATCGGGCTGCAGCTGCAGCAGAGCCTCTGGTTTAGTTTCCTTTGGAAGGAATCTATTTTGTCTCCCCCCAAAACTGCCTCAGAGTGGTGCCAACACACTGGGCTACCACTGCAAACCGAAGTGCTTGAGTACAACCTCAGTTTTTTATTAATGTCTGCTAACAGAGAGTGCTGTTGGCCATTAAATCTCAGTGAAATCAATGAGACTCACCAGGGACTGAAATGTTTCCATGGGCAGATCATTATCCCAGCTGCAAACCACTGTAAACCTATAGATAAGGGTTTTCGGTTATAACCATATTGATAAAGGTTTTATACCAAAATGAGTCCTTAGGCAAGATTGTGATCTAAATGAGAACTTACAAGCAAAGCACAGGATAATATATTAACCAATTTAAGCCAACAAAGTAAGGACAGGCCAAAATCTTTTTCCATTTATTCAGTACTAATTTTCTGCATACTTGTTTATACTTCAAAAGAAATTTCCCCAAACATTTCTAAAACATAGGTGTTGTTAAGCTGCCACTACAATAGTTTTTCTATGCAGCAATTCACAGAATCACAGAATGGGTAAGGTTGGAAGAGATCAGCGGGTCATCTGCTCTAGCCTCTCTTCTCACCCCTTATCCCTCCTGCCTCATGATTTTTGAAAGATGGTGGGTTTCTAAAACTGCAGTAACAAAGACCAGAAGAAATAGTTTACCTCATTTCAAAAAGAAAGGAGAGACTTTTGGGGCTGGTTCATCTGCCTGAGATCTGGAGTTCCTTTTGGACATGACACAGTGCAATTCAGTATCAGGATTTTAATGACTGGCAGTAGTAGTTACCATCTGTTATCAGGTTTTCTTCTCCACACCTCTTCCATGTGGTAAATCAGTTGCTTTATAGTCAATGTCCATGTTACATGAATAGAGTCCTGCTGTTTACTTTGACTTGGTATTCCACTAGTTAACAGACTGAATAAAAAGGGTAAACACGACATGAACCAAATACTGAGAAGACAGGAGAGAAATATTTGCCTCCTGCCAGCAGCAAAAGAATCCATCTGGGAGGAGCTCAGAGTGGTATGGTAGAGGCACGACCTGTATATAAAGGAAAGCCAATAGAAAATTTTATTATGGCAAATTTACTAGTGGTTTGGAACTGATTACACTGGTAGAATAATTGGGTAATGCACACTGAATAATATTCAATGAGCTTTTGGCTCATGTTGTGTTTTTCAAGCTATCTTTTCTAAGGTATTAGAAAAATTAAAGGTACATGATTTAATCAACCATACTTCATGCAGGGTTGAGAAGATAATGAGAGATGTGGGGAAACACTGACCCACTCTAACTCCAGGCCAAGTGTGTGGGATCTCTGAAAGTTTTCCAAACAAGGTGTATGTACCTCATTACATAGCAAATGTGTAAAAGATTATTGCATAATTTTCCTTACCCATACAAGAAGAACAGACTTCCGGCTTCTGATAAGGTAGCCATAAAATATTTCTACATTTCATTTTATATTTCAAAATGTATTTTTGATTAACATGCTAAAAGTATACATTTTCAGTGACCTTCCTGCACTGAAGTCACTTACTGTTCTTTTGTCAGAGGCAAGTGGAACACTTATAAAACTTACATTTTGTTTTGCATGCTGGAGGCTGTTTTGCAAAATATCCTCAGGGCTAAGTGCTTAATTATTAAATTAATAGAAGAACATTATATAAAGTCAGGCAGAACATGTCAGTAGGTAGTTAAACTGTGGTCAGTATTTTGGATCATGTTCTCAACTGCTCTGAGGTATAAGGGGTATGCAGATGTATCTCTGTTTTTTTCACAGAGCCTGGATCTTTATATTCTTCAGCAATTCTGAGTCACCAGGCACAAAACCCTGTTCTCTCTGCAGAACTGTGCTCCAGACTATCAGATATGTCCTGGGCACTGAAATACATGAAATAAGGGAAAGTTCTGCTGAATAATTGAGCTGATAAGAGCAAGGAATGTTTTAAGAAGAAAATGCTCATAGCTGGAATTGCAATCATTGCAGTTACTGTGAGCTGGTCTTAAAGCAGATAGATTGAACTTTAATCAATCAGTATGTTTTTTCCAGATGGCCATAAGTATGTGTTTTATAATCTGCATTTTAAGGAATGTTTGTTTCTTAACTCCCGAGGTAAGAGTAAATTAAGACATAACACTGAAATCAGTTTAAAGAGTACCACAAACAGTATAGCCTATTTTCTTTCCAATATATAAGTAAGATATGGCTGAGAGATTGTGACAGCCTGCTTTTCCCTGTTTCTCTCACAAGGACATGTACTGAATACTGTGCTGCCAACACCTTCATTACTTATTCATATACAGAAAAGCCACTAATCTCTCAGGTCCAAAGTTAATCAGCATTGCTCCAGACTTCTGCCTTTGTGTCTTGGATGCCAGATAAGAGACCCAAAAACTATAAGAGCTCTGGCAGAGGCCTTGTACTTCAGGGATCTCTGATTGCCCTCAGTCTACCACTAACTCAACTTTCAGTAAATCCTGGCTGTGCCACAGGTGGATTTCTCTGATCTGTATTTCCAGACTTGGTCAATCTAGAAAGTCCCTTGAGATCCCATAAAACCTCTTTCCTTGGAAACAAGCTCATCTAGTGGCCAACTGGGCACCCAGCTTCACTTTCTACCAGGGCAGAGGGCTTCAACTTAGTCCTTCCATCTCTAAAACTTTGGTGATGCTCAGTTGGCCTTGGAGCCCTGCTGAAGCCCAGTCTGCCTTCCTTGTTTCCCCACACAGAAGGTTGTTCCAGAGGGTGGATCTCAGCTGCAAACTTCAGGATCAGGCCCCAGATGAAGCAGGCAGACGTCAGCCCAGACCTGGCAAAATGCACGTCCCTTTCAGCAACTTCTATTATCCGCCCTTAGGATGGAGCAGATCTGGAGGCAGCCTCAGTTGTATAACACCAGTATTAGCAGCAGGATCAGAAATGTCCTAATTCCTGGAGTAATTTGGGGTTGTATAATGCAGTGAATGAGCTTTGCTTTAGCAAATGCTCTGGAGAGGGAAGGAGGCACTTGGGGAAACAGGATGAAATACACTGTGACTCGAATGGATGCAGTGGATTAAACGGGATTTTAAAACAACACAAGCATTAGTTGTAGTTGCAGCAGAGCCTACCAGAAGGTGCTGCTTCTCCTTCTCTGTGGAAAAAAGAAACAGAGCAAAAATACACCACAAAGTTGCAGGACAGCGGGAATCTTCAGGGCGCTGAGAACATGGCATTCGAGGTTTACAAAGTCTGCAAACCCTTTTTTAACAAGGTTGAGCCTTTCAAAAGCTACCACTAAGTGCCTTATGCCCAATGACTTGCCCTCTAAATTAGAGCAATGCTTATCATTTTATTATTTAGTATCTAAATAAGTGAAGCTATTTTCTTTATGCCCCACTTTCTAGGGGAAACAATTGACTCAAAAAGCAGGGAAGCAAAGAAAGTGGTACATAGGAAAGCTTAAAAAGAAGCCTGTTTTCCAATATGAATTTAGAACATCTACCAGAGTGCCCTTGAAACACAAAGAAAAAAGTGAAACTAGCTTATCCTCAATATGACAGAAGCTCCTCTAGGGACAGTTTAGATTCAGACTGCCAAAGTCTTCTGGAAATTCCTCCCTCTGCACCGGCTGTGCCAAGAGGGTAAGATAGGTCTGCTCCTCACACGGGCTTTTGTGTGGACCTAGAGCAAGGTGGGATGAATCTGCAGCAGCTGGATGATTATGTGTTCACCTGGGTGAACCCTATGCAATTTGCCTCTGAAGACTACAAACAAAAAGCAGCGCAGCAGGTCAAGACGTAGCTGCAACTGTAGCTACAACTCTCCAGAGAGCTCTTTATGTTTTTCTTATTTGGCAATAAATGTGTGGGAACAATTTGCTTTCTTTCTCTCTCTACAGTTCCACCTTTTGTTTTTATTTTCTTCAAAGCACTGTCGAAAGATGTTCCTTCAGGACAGATCTGCACCACAGGCACCACTATGGTTGGAAAAATAATAAGATCCACATGAAATTAAAAAACTGGTTTGAAAACAGCCTACTAGACATGTATTTCAAACTCAGCTTGCTGGATTTTTGCAAAATACATCCCAGGTGTTTCAATGTATACTGAAAGGCTCAATATTGTTTTTTGTTTGTTTTGGGGTTTTAAAAATATCTCTAAGAAATGTGTAAAACACTAATTTATCAACTGGGCTGCCAATGAACAAACCCCACATATACAGCGCTTAGGAGGGAAACATCCCAGTAATATTCATGCAATATAACTGATATTGTTTCCTTCCTCTGAGTTACTAAAATCTTCATGAGTGAGCAAATTCTTCCCCAGACCACCACATTCTGAAACCCAGTATTAGAGAAATGCAAAGGTGGTGAACGGAAACAAGACTTGTTTGCTGTATTTAATGTCCTGCATCATGTGGCTACTCACATGCATTTGTGAAAGAGTATTAGTGTGCACAGAAATCCACAAGGAATCTTGGCCATGTTCTTGAAGGCTTTTCAAGTACATATATATATATATATATATATATATATATATNCTTCTTCATTACAGTCTGTAAAAAGCTTTTGGGTTTATTGTTAATTTTCTCTCTCTCTCTTTTATTTTTTTCCCCCAGTCTTAATTGTATATCTCTGAAAATGTGTTTCTGAGGTTTTAGCTTTGGCTGCAAGCACAGTAGTTATATTTATGGGTCTACCATCAGTTTGCTACAGTTCAAGTAATTTTCTGCTTTTTGCTTGTTATGTTTTTGCCTGGACTTGATATACTTTATGAGTTTTTCTGCGATATTGGCTTGTATATCTGGCATAGATAATATTTTGCCTTGCTCCTAATATCCTATCAGAGACCCAAAGAGTAATAATTTTTTCTTCCTGTGTAATGTTGGGAGATTATTTTTTTAAATGAGCTGGAAAGCTTTATTAGTTTACCAGAAATGAAAGCTTGTAATGAATCCACATGGAATTCTTTAATCATATCTTTGCTATTTTTTAACTGTACCTTCAAGTGGAATGTGTTTATATTTGCAGAGGAAAAAAAAAAGTTCTCTTGTTTAGCATTTCAGCATTATGCAGGAATTTTCGGTGCATGAGGTTGCTCATCATTTTTTCCTAAGTACAAAGAGTACTCAGAAGGGAGAGAGGAGAGAGGTGAGAGGTGTTTTTCCAGCCTGAGAAAGGTGAAAGAGCTGCTCCTCTTTGCCATCAGAGATTAAACTTCTGGCAGGCCAATTTGTGTGCTGTCATGTAGAGCTGGGTTGTGATGTTACGGATGACACAAACAGCTTAATATTGTACTGAGGATTTTGGCGAGTAGTTCTGCTTTATTAAACTTTCTCTCTGTGATAAAATTCCAAAGGAATATTTGGGCTCGAAGATTTTTACCTCAAAAATTTAGTAGATATCTACACATTTATAGAGTGTTTTGACATGCACATCATTTCAAACAAATTAACATAACAGAGAAACACACTTATCCATATTTATTTTTATGTGAGAGATCTGTTATTGAGACTGTATGAAGTCAAAGGTGAACTGAGCCCAGCCATGCTTGGGGCTGCAACTCAGACTGAGCTGACTGTAGCCTAGGACAGTCTGGGTGGTGAGTACCAGGCTGTAGGGTGTGCTGGGTGAATCTGCTCTCTACAGATGGGCTGTAGGTGCTCTCAGGGATGGATGCTCATCACCTACTGATGTGCTGCTTCTTCTAAGTGCCCTCCATGAAAGCTTGCTGACTGCACAGCCTTTACTAGAGGCAGGTGTTTTTGGAGACTATGGAGATACTCAATGCAGTGTGAAGGAAGAAATATCTTTGAGATTGTGTAGAAAAGCAGCTTAAAGTGGCACAATGAAATGGTAAGGGAAAAGGTCCTCTGAGGGGCTGAGGAAATTTCAGTTCTAAATGTTAGACAACGTTATTTAAATACTGGATCCTAACAGATGGCAAATGTGGTTTCAGGAAGGTGAGCAATACGCCTGGAGTTTTTCAGCTGATAGCTGCCTTTCATAACAAAGCATTAACGACTTAGCAAAAGATCTGGAGGCTGTCTAGTTAAAAAAAATCTAGGCTAAACAACCTGAATCCTGCCATGATGTGCAGAGGAGGTATCCCTTCTCCCACAGTTTTCAGCTGCCTTGCAATTGCTTAACATAGGGAGTAGCATTAGAGCATCATACTTTTATGAATTTTCATGCTTACTGTAACAAATAAGATACATTTATTTTTGAAAGCCACCTAAGGCTTTCTTTTAAGAGTCCTCCTATTGATTTCCAGGTTGCCTGGATTTGCTTTTTTAGATTATGGAGAGATAGCTGTTTCATATGTCAACTGTTTTTTCCACAATTGTTATATGGCACTCTCATCATTGCCTTTCATTTGTTCTGAATTATCTTCTTCCTTCCTAATGCAATCATACCCACATTACTTCTTTTTACTATTTTCTTTATACAATTTAAATGGGATGATTTTATTGTCATTCTCTCTGTTTCTGAAAAACATTTCTACAAAAATCATGAGTTAAAAAAAAAAAGTTAAGACTGAAGTGGGATCAGACCAGAGAGAGAAAAGCAGCATCAGCTCACTGAAAACTTTCATGTATTCCTCTGTTTACCCATGCTTCAGACATCTTCTTAGGAAGTCTGGGTGTAGAAAGAATGCAACTGGTAGTAAAGAGAAAGGAGGGAGGGTGGTGTGGAACTGAAACAGCGGATATGCCGTGGAGAGCAAGCCAAGTGCCAAGGGCAGCCCTGCACCTGAACGGTGGCCAGAAGACAATGCCGGCAGTTCACAGGGGTTCTGACAGTCTGTGGTTTGCTTCTGGGGCAGAGCTCTGGTGTCTTTTTCTGCGTGGGAGGAAACAATAAAAAACACCATCAGAGAGTGCCTGCAGGGGAGCGAGGGCATCTCATGATGGAGTTAAGTTGTGAGGCTCTGCTCCACTCTGAGCAGAGCCGAGGCTTTAATCTTCCAGCTCAGCCAAGTGCTGCAAGCTTTTGCAGAGTCAGTCTTGCTCCTTAAGCTCCTCAATATTCACCTCTGTGCAAGCTACACAGATACAGCATGAGGCAATTGCCATGAGATCTTGCCTTAGATAAGGCTTCTTATAAGGATGTGGTTGTCCACATTTAACCTTTCCTCTCTCTGAAAAAGGTACAGAAATCCTTTAACTTCAGCTCTTCACTTCTGTCACATTTCCACATCAGCAGGGCAAGGCAAATCCCTCTTGTATCCATCTGGATCTTGAGTAATGGTGCTGAAATCAGGGTTTGTCTTAGATAAAACATCTCTACCAGCTCAACTGAGCTCCTGATTTGGTCTAATACATACCCTGGGGTCTCTTCAACGTGTATTAAATACATATGTAAATGTCTTTTCATTTCTCTGACTTCTATGTCACATTGCACAAGCTGTCTCGAAAAAAACCCGAGAAGTGCAAGTGTTTAGTAGGAGCTGCTGACATGCTTCAGAATTCCAAATAAAGTGTTTCTTCAGAGAAGTGTGAGAAGCATGACTTCTGCCCTCCTTGGTGTCTCAGCACTCGGTCAAAGACAGTTTTAAAGGACCATGATTTTCAGGAAGTGCTTTTAGCACCAAGATGCTAGCTACTTGAGCAACCTGAAACAGTTAAAAACCCTATATGTGTATTTGAAAATTTCAATCAGGAGATTATTTTTGATGCCTCTTTTAATCAAAACATGTTCTTTATTTCATCTCTTTATAGGAGATAGAGTGCATTCACACTATGTCTAAATCTTGCATGGATTTTTAGATTGACCTCCATGTGGACGTGTTTTTTCACTTATATTGAAAGATTTCATTTATCATGTCATTTGCAGTACCAAGCTTTTTACACCATGCTGCTCAGGGAAAATTTAGTGTCTTAGTAAAAATGGCACACTATGTCTGAGATGTTTCCATGTCAAAAGAAAAAAATATTCAGGTGACAGTGGAATAAAATGAAGCTTTACTTTTGAATTAAATAGTTAAAAATACTATAACTTCTAAAAGGTGTAAATTCTAGTGCTGTTATTATATATTTGAAAGAAGAAAAGAGACAGGTCAAGTCATAACACTGTGTAACAAAGAGAGGGAATTTTCTGTCCACTTTTGGAAGTTCACTCAGGCCACACTAAGAACTTTTTTATTCCCCGGTGTCTCTGCCATTTCCCCATGTATTTTAATACTTGATTAAAAATGAAGAGATGAACATATGCTGGAGGGATAAAAACACAAGGCTATGAAAATGAGGGAAAGCCAAGATGAGATTAACAGATGGCCAGGCATGAGGTCCCATTTTAAGACACATACCATCACATTAAGCTACTATCCTTCTGAAAATATAAATGCAGTTAAAGAAAGAATAATGTTCCTTTGTTAATTTTTCCTCACTATATATATGGAAAGCCTTTTTATTTCCATTTCTACTTCAGTTTTATTTTTGTTGTAAAATAAAGAGAGAGAGAGTTGAGAGAGTTGTCTTTGAAGACAGTTGAGTAACTGTCCTGTGGACATGCCTCTGGAGATCTATTTTTGTTATTTCTGTCCACTCATGCAGCCTAGAAAATCATCAGAATGCACTTTTCTATCTATCAGCACAATGGAGAGAAAGAGAAAGGGATTTAAGGGTTGTAGCATGAATTTGCTACCAAAGATAGGTGACACATGGCTTTTACAACTAATTTTTCTTTTTCCTCAGAATTTCTGACTTCTTCATTTCCTTCTCTGTTGTCCTGTCTGTGTGGTCCTAAACTTTTCCTCTGAGTTTCTCTCAGCTTTTTATTTTCACCTTCCTCTGCCTACAACCCCATCTCATTTCTGTATTGTGCTCTCTGAACTCCAGCTTCCCAATCTTCCTCTTCTCCAGAATCAGCACTTCTCCTTTTTTCCAAGAATGGAAAATGGGGCTACCCTGATGAGAGAAAAGGAGGTACTCTTTGATCTTAATATAGGATGCCACCTTGCCCCCTCCACGTGGGCAGGTTTTGTGCTCTGCTCAAAGATAAGGGGCAGCAACCCTAGGAAGAACCTCCTGACTGGCCATCCACCACCAGTCCTTCAGAGGCCTTCTTCTCATCCACTGAACTGGCTATTTCTACCTGTCTTACGTCCCACCCTTCCTCAGGACAGGGGGAAGCAAGGCTGTACCTGGGGAGCTGTGGCCTCAAACTGATCTCCTCTGTTCTCTACTCACTGTCCCTTTCCCTTGCTGTCAGAGAGAGAAAATAAATGGAGGTTGTTACCTCTTAAAGATTGTTTCAAAAGCCAGAAAGGAATGTTCTTCTTTTGCCTGTAGCCTTGCCTTAGATGGCACCCACAACAAAGAGGCAGTGTCCAGAGGTTTTTCTTGGTCCCTTAAAGGAGGGTGGGACAGAAAGAAGCAAGGGTTCCAAAATCTGTCCATGAAATCCCATCACCATAATGGAAAAGGTATTTGGAGAGCTGCTTCAGGCTTAGCAATTCATGTTTCAAAAACCCCAGCAATCTGACTAGAAAGATGTCTTTGCTGTGAGGTGAAGTCTGATTTCTGTACATGAACTGCCTATTATAAGCAGGCAGACAGTAAGATCCATTGTACACGTGTCATTTCCCAGCACTGCTACAATCCTTTACTTTTCCTTTACAAAGAGTGACTAACCTCTGGGCATATATGCCTGCAAAATGCTGCCTTTTCCCTCCTTCCGTAAGGCTCAGCCCACCTTGGGAATGGGATATAAGGATACATAGTGCTGGGGCTGTGTCAATGCCACAAAAGTCTCCAGACTAAACCCCGTGCCAAAGCTTGGTTCCTCTGTGTGCTGCTGAGTGCTGGATCCCACAAGGAAATTTCCATGGGAGGAGCTAGCTGGAGTGCTCCGGACCAAACCCAGGGAATAAGTTACACCCTGTGAGGAGTTGGAACATCAGGACACTCATGCTGGAGCTCAGTCCCTGGCCTCCTTGATTTCAGCAGTGTCAACATGCCATAAAAACTCAGTCCTGCTCATAATTATTTGTGTAAGAGCCATTTAGACCAGAGAAGATCAGAGACAGTGTATTCCAGACAGCCCAATATGCCACAGTCCCAAAACTGTCTCCCCAGGGATGGGCACTCTGCAGAATCAAATCCCCCACCACTTTGCAATTCTGCAGTCATTTTAAGTCTGGTAATCAACATTTTTTTTTTTCACAGATTTCCCTTCAAATGCACCTCTAATGGTTCTGCACGTTTGTTTCTTCATAATTGTCGGTTTCTATAAAGCTTAATGTCTCCTCTCTAATTTTTCAGCTAGAAATATGTGGAGAAGATCTGACACGGGTAGGGCTAGTAATTTTATAAACTCAGCCTTTAATTTTCACACAGGAATCTCTGAGGTAAGCAATGTCTATTGAAAAAAAAAAAAAAAAAGAAAAAAAAGAAAAAAAACACATGAGCCTCTAATGTTCTTTCAGGAATTGTTGCATACATTTGTAGCTAGGATATCACCATCATAAAGTCCTCCTTTCAGAGTAATTTAAATATACTTTGATGTGTTTCAAATTGCTAAATAAGGTGATTTATCAATAATAAGTATAGAGGTAAAAAAGTCCATAAATATTCAAATGGAATTTAATCATGGACTTAAATGCAGAGTTGATCCAAAGTTTACCTTAGGTTGGATGATTCATGAATTGGTTTGTTTTTTTCCTTTATCTATGAACTGCTTAAATGGTTACTGCTAATAATAACTCAGTACAATCAGCCAAAAGTGTGTTTCTTGGACCATAGATCTTTATGTAATGGAAGAAAGTAAATTTCCAATATGTAAAAGAATAATTTTCCTTCCTTATGATTTTTCTTTTTTTTTTTTTTTTAATTTAAGTAACCTTATATTAGATGCCCTAAGACATATATGTCCTAGTCATAATTACAAAAACTGGTTTTCTATTGTTCTTCTTAAAAGTGCATTTTAATATAATATCCCTCTGATGTGAAAAAATATCAACATACCCTAAAATGGTACTGAGTGATTTTAAATTTGATAGGCAAACTAAATATTTTCAGAGTGGAAACTGTATTTGAGAACCTGAATTAAGAGAAACAGTATAGTACAGACATCTCCATGCATTTAGGAAGACAAGGAAAGTCAAGTCCCCAGGGACAATACCTGAAATATTCTTCCATACAATAGAATGTACAGAAAACCAACTGCATATTCTAGAGAAAACTGCAGGGTTTACAAGGAAACTGTTAGTAATTCTGAAACATTTGGCATAAGTAAAATGAAGGCAGAAGTAATGGAGAAGCTGTAACGCAGACTGTCTGCAGTAATACAAAAAATGCAATTCTATGAGGATGTGATCACCTCTGATAGATCCCTAAACACACCAAACAGATGATACCTGAAGAGACACTGCTTTGGTATTAGCAATGGCAAGACCTGGAGCAAGCCAAAAGTATAGTCTGTACTAAAAACCAGGAGCTGAAGTGAGACTACTTCTGCAGAAAATAAGAGACCTGGTAAAATGCGACTGTGGTGGGAATGATTGCTGTCATCTGTTCCTGCTTAATGGAGATGGTGAGAAAGAAGGGAGGAACTTACAGTTTAACAATGCTTTTACCCAAACCCACAGGGCATGCCTAACACAGAATATAATGAAACTTTAATATCACAGGACACCTATTCAGCAGGTGGAATATGGGAATTGTAAGTACTGTGCTTCTTCCCATCAAAACAGAGCAGGTATTTTTAAAGCTGAAATAAGGCATCAGTATTTATTGTAACCTGGTAAATTGTAGAATATTCTACAGATTCATAGAGATTTCTCAAGCTTACAGCACATACAGAAAATGGTAGCTCAGTACTTGTACTGGTGTTTCAGGTGCAGATCCAGAATAGTTTAAAAGAGTATCAGTGGTCCTTGTTTACAGCATCTGATTCAGAATACAGTTTTCCACTTCCTTTACTGTCTCACTGCTGAAAAGGGACATCTCATACTGCAAGCCCATTTTAATTTTAAGCCCCTGAGCACACATTTCAGTAAACATTATAAGAAGTTAATAAAAGTAAGCCTTTCTAACTGAATTTTATTTTCTACACAGGAAATAAATATTCCCCTGAAATTAAGGCATGTAGATCCATTCTATTTCACAAACTAGAGTATATTTTAAGCAATCATCATCTCCTTTTCTTGTTTCTATAAGCCCTGCATTGAGTAATTCTTAGCTCTCTATTGGATCACATCAGCAGACATGACATGATGTACTGTACATGTTAAATGCATTTAATTTTTTCACGCATTCTGTGGGTGGCTGAGAAACACGCACATTCCAGGACCTTGAAAATCCTTCTTGTTCTGCAGAATGGGAGGGCATTTTTTGTATCATTTTTTTAAAAAAAAAAATTTTTACAGCTATCATATAGTATTCACACTGAAGAACAAAATGATCTCAAAGGGACAAGAGAGTAAATCAGCCAGATGCAAAGAAGGAAAGAAAATATACCAGCTCCACCCACTGTTTGAATGATATGCTCCCCTCTTAGGTATACAGAACAGGTTAAAAACAGGAAAGCAGTTGTGCTGGCACAGTGAAGAGGCACATGCATGTTCTAGTCATTACAGTTTTGCCAGCAAAATACCACATAATTCTATAGCTGATGCTTCACATTCAGCTTAATCTGCAATACCTTTTTTTAGCTACAGAATCAGCTGCCTTGGTCACACAAGGTTAGGACTATAAGTAGCTCCAATGAACTCTGGAATGTATTTTCCAGTAACAACATCTGGCTATTGAAAACTCCACTGACAGCTGCATTGGTGGCTGTGAGAGGCTATCTTCGGGTCAAACTGCTGTAGGGCTGGCTGAGCCCTCCTTTTCACCAATGAGATTTACTCTTTCCATACTTTTTCCTTTGAATCTGGATAATATCAAGCTTTCAACCTTTCCTTGGACTCAAGGAAAACACACTCATCATATTAATCTATGAACTGATGTAAGAATATAGTTGAGCAATAACATAGTTATGCTTGAAGAGTTGAATTTAGTTGAGCTCATGAAAAATAATTTTGCAAGCTTTACCTTGCAAAACTTTGTCCAACAGCCACGTGTACACTATCTTATGAATCAGGTAAAGCAGCTTGTCCTGCTATACCATCCATAGCTCCTGTAATAATTTTGTCTCATCTGAGAATTCCTCCTTTCTCCCTCTTCCAGGAGGAAAAAAAGTTATCTCAGTGCCTTGAAAAGTGAGGTTTAATCTCAGTATGTGTGTTTCCGGAACACAAGGAGGGGCTAATCCATATATTTTCTGAGCTTACCACCTTACCTTCCTCTACCCCACTATTTATGGCAAGGTACCTTTTGTGTGTTACCCTTGTGCTTCTCCCCACACAGTAGTCCCACCAGAAGAGAGCTCAAGAGTATAAGAGTCAGGCCAGCCTCATTCCAAGCCACAGCTGGGGACTGGGTATGACAATGAAGTCTCTGAAGTAATCTGAAAGAAACTGACTGCTTAATGGTTGGGTTGGTTGGTTGGTTGGGTTGGTTGGTTGTCTGGTTGGTGGGGGTTTTGTCTGCAAGCCCAGTTGACTTTTACTGATTTCAGGTGTCCCTTACTTCAAGAGCTTTAGTCCACTTCTCTAACCTGGCAGGAATTTCTGTGTTTTGCTAAGCCCAAGCCACTGACAACAAAGCTCATGTAAAAGGTGAGAAGGGTGTGCAGGTAGATAGAGCACACACATTCCAGCCAGTTTTTCAAAAGTGAAAGTGCTACTGGGACACCAGTTGGGCATGTATGGGGGGTCCAGCTATATCTGAGATAGTTTTTCCTCTGATGTATTTAAAATGAGAATGTTGATCAATGCCTAGAAAGATGTCAGTCCTTTTCCAAGAATTTGATTTGCTTTGACTTTGGCAAAGTCAACCCGGAAAAATGTTTCACATCTTTCTGTTTATTTAGTTGTGTTTATTTCTAAACTTCTAATTGCTCTGAGGTAATCACCTCATTAGAGATTATTTCCAGAGAATGCAAACTGAACTGCTAGGTAGCACTGTAAGAGTTCTTTCCAACAGGAATTAGGAAAGATCATTGGAAATGTTAGTGGTTGTGTTTATACGGCTTAGACAACTTTTTTCCAGCTGGCTTTAAGGTATGATTAAATTGTTTTGCATAGCCAAGAACTGCAGGAAGACTGCTGCTTGTGAATACTTTACTAGGAAATTGTTTCAGCTAGAACATTATTTTTTAAAATGTTCATTTGCCACTTATTCTGGAAATGTTCACGCCCAGCCCTCAGTGGGTTTTAGTGTTTGCAAAGGGCTCAATCAAACTTCTACTGAAATTAATGGAAAAAGATGAGTAGTGGAAAAGTATCTAAACATAATCAAGTGTATCCTTCTCTACTTACTCAGAAGACTTAACCGCCATGATTCATAAATGAACCACAGAGAAGGAGTGCAACAGATAAAATCCTGTCCTATCTGAACAAAACTGGGCTGTCAGCTAAAAGGCAGAGATGACATCGCCAATGCAGCCTTTATTTGCTTCTCCTTTATTCTCCTCTACTTCTGTCATCCTTCCCAAAACTAATATGCATTGCAAATTAGATTTTAACTCTGAATAATAACTCAGCATTATCAAGGCCTAATTATAATCTCTCTTTATATTTACTATTGATTTTGTGTAATCTTGATATACAGAGAGATAAGCATTCGATCATTTTGCCCTGCTTATACAGTGCACTGTTGAAATCAGTGGGAGCAGCAGTTGGTCCTTATCCAAAGCCTGTTGAAGGAAACTGGGATCTTTTCATTAATTTGGACAGTTTTCATTTCAGGTTCTGGTGGAGGACCAAAGGGAAACTTGCTGAGGTACAAAAGCTTTTTTCCCCCTATCCAGATTAACATTAAAACTCAGTTTGTGAAAAGGTTTACTTTTTTTCTTCCCTTTAAACTCAACAAGGTCTTTTAAAAAAGAATGAAATTTAAGATTTCCATTGATAATCTCTTTCATACAAATAAAAAAAGTCATGTTGTATAAATAACCTTGGGTTATTAAGGAAAGATGACTGCAAATGAAAAAAAAATGCATTTGCAATACTGAATGTAGGCAGCATTTGTATCTGGCAAAAACATTTTGTATGCTACTATATTGTCTTTGAACTTATTTCCCATGGGAGTAGCTGTTGCTCAAGAAAACAGGTGTTTCAGTATAACACCTGGAGGGCATAATTTAAGTAAGTTAAAACATTATTTGTTTAAGGAACCCACTCAAGGTTTCTTGCACTCTGTTTTGACACAGTTCAGCAGAAGATCTTTATTAGGATTTAAATAGGCTATGGTTCCTAAATGCAAATGCCCATGACTGCTACATAAATCTGTTTGGACCTGCTAACAATTTAAAACTGAACCAGGACATCTCATTTTCTATGGTCTAGCTTTGTTTCAGAGCTCTGAAAAAAAAGGGCATTAAGACTTTGGTTTATCCTGTCTGTAATATCAGGCTGAGACCGCTGCATTCATGTTGGCTGATGTCCTGCTGCTGACTCCTGTGGGCTGTGCCCACTCTGTGGAAGTTGCTCATGTTTTCACCCTTGGGGAATCAGGTTTCATTTACCTAATGCTAGCATGTCCAAGTTAAACAGAAGTCTAAGGTAATCATTGCAGTTCCCTTAGGTAATTAAAAAATAGGACATTTTCAAAGGAACACTCATCAGCCCACCATTTGGTGTGAGGGAATTCCAGCTGAGCTGCCCAACTCTTGGTTGATGACAGAAAGAGCCTCTGCTCCTAGCAGGCTTTCTGCAGCCAGCTTTCTACGTGGATGGTGTTAAGGGAATTAATCCCAGAGATGTGACTAATGATTTATGGAGCGTGCCTGCCCAGGTGGGTATGGACAGCCCTATGTTCATCCCATCCACACTCTTGCTCAGTCAGCTAGCTCTGAGGAAAGGCAAAATGAGCTCAGGTCTGCCAGCACCTGCCTGGGTAAATCATGCCCTTGCAAGACAAGGTGTAAGCAGCCAGCTACTGCTTTCAGCTGCACCCAAAAAGGTCTGCTGGTCATTCCTGGGGAAAAAAAATAATTTAAAAAATCAATAAGAAAAGATAACTGAATGATGTCCAAAAATGCCCTCTTTCTGACCTTGAGTGTGAAAAGAAGAAATGGAGAAGAGAGGAGCTGTGTCTCACGAGATAGAGTTAATGAATATGTGAGAATAGGATTTCTTTTTAAAGTCCATTAACCTCTAATTGCTCTGAAAGAAGCCAAGTTCCCTAACAGCAGCTTTTGCACAGTGGCAAGTGCTCTTCTTCCCATGTGCAGGCCACTCTTCTCTAAGTGTAGAGCAGATTCAGAGGTGTCTAGGGCATGAGTTAAAATACTTATTTTTGAAGCTCTCTTCATCTTCTCTGAGTGCTGGGAGTTCTATTTTTATGGTGAAAGTAAGCACAGTAACACGAGTGCTACTTTTCAAATGGCACGCTTGATGCACTTTAACAAGTTAAGCATATTGAATGTGTCTGGTGATGAAATTTGCGAAGAAAAATACAGAAAATATTCTTTTTGTTCATGTCTAAATATGTGATTTTAAAGCTGGCATGTGTCCTGTTCTAAAATGTTAAGCTTTGCTTTTGAGTATAGAACTTCTGCTTTTTTTTTCCATTGGAGATTAGATGAAAACAAATCAATGGTGGAAACAGATCTCATGTTATTATGCTGTCTATCATTAGAGTTCTGGTTCTCCTAACAGAGAAAATCATTCTTTAGGTTAAGCAAATCTTGATAACACTCTATCTCCTTATTTCCATCTACTTCTTTCAATATTGTCACTTAATTGAATAATGAGGTCACAGATGCAAGAAAAATCTGTTGGGTCATCTGTTTCAGAACTATTTAGGAATACAGAAGTCGATTCAAAACTCTCTGTAGAGATATGACTTTTTAGTTTAGTCCAAATATGCAGTCTGAAATTAAAACATTGCTGATGTCCATCAAGGACTTTGACTAAAAATAGTTTTATTTTGAACTTTTCACCTTGTTCTTTATCTATATATTTTTGGAGTGTTTGGAGTTTGGTATTTCATCTATTTTTTCTCTCTTTTCTTTGCGTATCTATAGTTTTATCTGCCTGTGTCTAGGTCAGATCTTACTGCAGTATGTAGTCAGAAATCAATATATGGTTAATCTTTGCTGAGTTCTTTTCAGTCACTCTTTTCTTCTACTATGTCAATCTTCTTGTGCCATCATCATATAGAGATGTCAGTGAAAAATTAGTCCTGTTTGTCTAGCTTACACATCTAACATGCTACTAATTTTAGTTTCTTAGGGAACTTATTCTCTATAAGTAGGTGCTTATAAAGTCAAAAGAAAAATGTAGGTGCTTTCAGAGTCATCCAAAAAGAATTACTGCACATTTAGTTTTAGATATCTAAGTCTATTTCTCTTTTACTATGCAGATGACTTCAGTGCTTGCTGTAATGATTCTCTAGATCCCTGAAAACTAGTTGCCTAAGCTACACAGCAACAATCCCTTGTAAAGGAATTAATATGACCTGTGCTGAAGTATCTGCATTTGAAGTAGCTATATTCTTATACATCTGACCTCTATCAGAAATCTTCTTCAAGCATTGCATAATAAGATATTTTCACTGATTATAAAGGATTATTGTCTCAGAAGCAGGTACCAACAGTGTGTAAGTATAGAAATTTGGAAAGATTAATACCACTGCTTGTAACAGTTGCTTCTGTAGGAAAGGCTTTTGAAAAGGGCAGACTCCTCATTAAATTAGGAATCACTCCCTCTCAAGTTTTCTGAGAGTCATTGCATGAAAAAAAAAAGTACAGCTTAAGACATACTTAAACATTTGAAATACAGATGCCAAATCCAGTAAATAGTTAGAATCAAAAACTTCTGTGGAGTCCATCATGATTCCCACCTGCATTCATATCCTTGCTAGTTACAGCTGTCTTGTTAGATTATTATTCACTGTATTTTCTATCTATAAATATCTTATGTTACCTGAAAAAGTCTGGTTTTATAGAATAAGGAAAAAACTGCAGAATATTCTTCAGTTTTACTGGAAGATAAAGGTTACTCCAAGCACATTCAGGATCTACCAGGTAAGTCCAGAATGAGAAAGAGGCTCTATGTGTCTTTATCATAAATCACAACAAATACTTTGAAATAAGATAGGAGATCCTCAGCTTCATGTGACTTCAAATTCTGTGTTACTAATTAACATTACTAAGAATAAAGGCCATGTGAAGAGCATATCCCAACATCGTACGTGGTTCCTTGTTATCATGAGCAAACAGACTATAGAAGGCTTGTCATAAACTGATCAAAGACTTTTCTAAATGGTTAGGTTTCTTCCTTCCATAATTTTTCTTGTAAGACTCACAACTTTTTCATGGAATCATAGAATCATAGAAAGGTTTGGGTTGGAAGGGATTTTAAAGATCATTTTATTTCAGCCCTCTGTGGACAGGGACACCTTCCACTAGACCAGATTGCTCAAAGCCCCATCCAACCTAGCCTTGAACATTTCAAGGGAAGGTGCATTTGTATCTTAGAATCTTTCTTTTAATTTCTACTCTGAACTCTCTTTGTTACTAACTTTTAACTATCTGCTCTGTTCCAACATCATAATTTAGCTTAAAAGAATTCTTTTGCCTTCTTATGTTTGTCCCCTGAGTTTAAGGAGAGACCATCCATTTATCCCCTAAGCTTTCAGTCTGCCTGGTTAAGGAACCAAAGGCTTGGTTCCACACTGGGGGACTCAGCATGTTAAGGCCACATGAATTTTTGAATGCGAGAGTGGAAATCCCATGTGATGCATTTCAATTCTTTGTCCCAGGATTTGGTACAGCCCGGTGCTTATGAATGACATTCACTCACAAGACCCAACATGCCGACATCTAAACTAACCCCAAAAGACACAGCAGAGTGAGGAGTGTGTCTGAGATTCTCAGCATGGCCTGTACCATGATATTCACATTTCTGGTTTTACTTTCACTTGAAATACCTTGTCTGGTACGTCCTAAGAATAATGTGTTAACCCATTGTCTTCAGAGATCTGAGTTTCTAGTTCAAGAGAGAATCCATCCAGGACATGCTGGGGCATTTATGCACACAGCAGAAGTTCAGATTAGAAATGGCAAATAGGTATTGATGTCACTGGTAGAACTATCCCTGAAATTGTTCACAATGGCTGTGGATTATTTTGAGGTATGCTGGGGTATTCATGTCATCCAAAATCTCAGCTTTAACACCACCAAAAAAAAGAAAAAACATTAAGAGAGTTAACACCACCAATATTCCATTATTTTAATAGCATTGTGTCATTGCAAGTAGTTGTTTAGGAAGAAGGATTTAAAATGTCTTTATTTTAAAAGCAAAAGTAGGGAAATCGTCACCTGTGTAAATTTTACACAAAAGCATCAGAGCATGTTAAGAAAGCATACAAAAGCTAAACAGACAAAAAGTGACATAAATTGTCATACACAGGAATTCTGATATTAGAAATTTTAGTTTAATACAACGAGGTGTTTGCAAAAATTATTTTGTTAATCTATTAGAAAAGTAAGTCTTTCAGCTTCTCTTTCAGTCTGAGTCATATTTCTAGGCCACTAAGAGAACATACCTAGATTTTTTCACAAAGTGTGAAGGCTGTTGTCATCCCGATTTTGAAACTCCATGAAATCATAATTGCAATTGTAAGACCAAATATAACCTTGTTATTAAGCAAATAACTAGTTCAAGCTTCCCTGAAATCTCCCCCACCCAACAGTATATGATATATAAAGGTTTTCACATTCTTTGTCAGATTTATTTGGTTGTCAGTTCAGTTACTGATGCAATTAAAAGGTGCTAGTAAGTATTACATTTGTGGCAGAAAAAAAAAAAAAACTATTTATGGACTTCACTCATTCATCACTATTTTAAGGACACTTTTTGGAGTTTGATTACATAGCAACATTCCATTCAAACTTCCCCAGAGGCAAATTTGTTGTAGTTGCCAGAAATGTATCATTCAGTAGTCATGGTGGCAGCTAGATTGGGTATTCTGGTGAAATTAATTTGTTTCAGTGTTTTAAATATTTGTGGACACACTGATGTAAAATTTAAAGTCTTCAGTTGCTGGAAAATTAATATAAGATACCTTTATCAGTATGCTTGTTAAATTTTTTTTCATTAAAAAGAAAGTATTTTTTTCTCGTTGCAAACCCATTTGATATTTATGGCTGTCCAAATAATACTGGTATGGATCAGTGGAGATTGCATTTAATTGTGTTAAAATAATTGCATAGCAATAGAAGAAAATAGAATGAATCATTTAATAATTAGTCAAGACATCTTCATTTTTTCTTTTGAAAGCGATGTACAAGCAATGTTAATTTATCTTACTTGTCTCCAGGGTGTCAACTCAGTATATAAGTCTAGTGACATCTTTGATTCCTTAGATGCACCATGCCTTCAGCAGTCTTATCAGAAAAGTGCAAGACATTTGGATTCTGTTTGATTTCAGGTTAATCCAGATTTCCTAGACTATCTAGGATATTAGTGGTGACACTGGGTTCTGGTGTTTATGCAACTGACTTGAGACCCAGACAGTCCAATTGTCTTTTGGAGTGATCTATCATCTGCCAGCCCCAAGCTATGTCCCAGGTACCTAGAACAATCTCCTCAGCACTCCTGAAAATATAGATGATTCAATCCTTGAATCACTATTTACTAAAATGAGAACTCACACACCTATCTCATGTGTAAATACTTAGACTTGTTCACAATAAATTTCCACAACCTGAATAATTCCTGACAGAGTCAGCCAAGCCTAACCTTGTTGCCTAGTATGTCTCTAGAACCAGCATCTGCAACAGGCAGCTCCAAAAGGAAATTCAGACTGTTTGAAGATCAGGGATAGTTAGGATGTGATGCCCAATTCTCTCCCTCAACAGTCATTCACAATTCATGCAGAGACCTGAAATTCCATGTTATCCATGAACGTTATGGGCACTGCAGATGAACAAAGGTGATGCTGAGGTGAGGAATCACGGGAGGCCTAAGGACAGAAGAACTTTTTTAGAACTCCTTTTAAGATTCCAGGAAAAAGCCAGCAATAATACATGCTGCTAGGGTTAAGTGACAAGAATTTAAAAATCAGGATTCATATGGAAGTCACAAAAAATTCATTACTTAGGGGTCACGCTTGTGAATTTCTGTAGCTCAGATACTATCAATGTATAGGGGACAGGAGGAGGGGTGAGTGTGCTGGTATTTGATTTTATGCCTGTGTCATAAGTTCAAATATGTATGAAACTTTAGTCAGTTATTTTATTTTGTTTTCATCTAGCTAATTAACAAATAAGAACGATTACAAAAGAATCTATAATCCTAGCACAGAACTGTATTTAGATGTATGTTTTGAAAAAAAAAAAAAAAGGCACTGGGAATTCACATTTTGAGAACTTCCTTCTGTGTGGGCTAATTAGATACAAAACAGATAGTTTCCTTTCATTACTGTGTAGGACTGTCATTTATGGCACAGTCTGAATGGATATGGAGCAGCTGTTCTTTAGTTCTCCAGACTAGAATCTGACAGCTAAAATTCAGTAAATCAAGAGCTCCAACAAAGTTAGGAAAAGGCTCCTGTGCTTAGTGCTTTTACTAGGGCTAGCTATTTGTGAAAGTGTATCAGGTCTCTGCCCAATGTACAAGGAGATGCAGAGTCAAAACCTTGATTTAAGATGATGGTTTCGTAGGCATTTGTTCGTACCTCTTAAAAATCTTAAAAGTTCTTAACCTATTATCTGTAACCCTGTCCACATTAATCTAAGGTTAACAACATGGTACAATTTAATACAGACAGTGGTAATACACAACTCTTTGACTGGACATCAGCTGTCACTTCAGATTTTTGAGATAGTGGGAGCCAGGACAGTTCAGAACTGAAGAATTAGTGACTCTAGGATCCACATCTCTGGATCCTTTAGTATGCAATCTTTTTAAGTGACCCATTTGTTTTCTTCTACAGACCTAAAGCCTTTCCTACCTATTCTTTGTGTCTCATCTTGAAGTGGAATTAATAAGATTATTTCTCTATGCTTGGCTGTGCCTTAAACCAGTCACTCCATCTTCATGCAGATACATCTGACCATTAAGTCCTGTCACTGTTGTTTTAGCAATTACATAAGTTCCATTGCCTAATTTTGACACTTAGATTCTTCCTGAAGGAAAAAGTATCTGTACAGATTCAGATTTTAATTACAGCAAATCTGAATTTTTAAACCATTAAAATAGTTTCAAACTGAGTACATTTTCAAGTCATAAATACATTGAATACATTTTTAATTACATATGATATTTGTATTTATAAAACATGGGAAGAAATTCTTAAAAATTTCTCCTGCCTGTCATCTTTTCCAGTGCCTCTAAACTGTGCTGCAGCTGTGGATGAACATGTGTGACACTTTTTTTCCTCAATGCAGTGGGCCACCTTATCTGATTTTGTTGTAATGTCCTATAGCACTGACAGGAATCACATAAACACAAAACATCAGAGCCAGGATGCACTGCAAAACCCACCATTCCAGGCACTACTTCAAGGAAGATTTTTACATCAGTGGATATAAAAAGGAAGGTTTGAGACCCAAAGTGTCGCCCTTTGGATTAGGTTAGAGACAACTGGTCCTGAATTCTATGCATAATCAGCTGAAAACATGGAAATCAGCTTAGTTCTTTTCATATAGGTCTATTAGATAGGGTAGATAGGTGCCTATATTCACATGGGCATACAAGCACATCTGGGCAGGATTTTTAATAATTAATAACTATTTAATTTGCAAAGAAGTTTACCATTATTAAAGACATGTTAATACCAAAGGATAAGATGGTTAATCACCTTTTATAAACTGCCAACATGTAGTGATATTTTATGTTTTTTTTTTTATGAGTTTCATCACAGTGAAATTCTGGCTCTTCTTTATAATCCAATCTGTTTTACTGACTCATGAAGGGTGGAGCAAAATGTCAAAGTCTTTTAGTCCTTCACTTAGAACTGTTTGTAATACTGAGTGATTATGCATTTATCTGCTTATTAACATCAAGTACAACATTATGTGAACTCATGATCCACAATTACCATTGTAAAACTAATTTTAAAGTACAACAGGACAACCTTGACATGTAAAGAGACAGAGAATCCTCTGGATCTGAGGATATACAAACAGAACTCTAGCTTGTCATTAAGAAGTGTCTGTGAGGGGAACCCCAACCATCATGTCAAGAATAATAGAATTTGGCGAGGTCAAGAGTTCTGTCTAGTAGTTACTAAGTATTGCCTGAATGCTGTAATACAGGAATACTTGTATTAACTGTTATGGAATAGAGAGGAAAGGGATCTAAGAGGAAAGGGATGGCACATGTGTGTGCCAGTCTGCTTTCTCCCCTGTTAATTCACGGAAGTGAGGAATTTCAGTTTAAATGTTATAACTGGGATAGCTGGATTACCAATCCATATTTTTTTCTTTGCTGGTCAAAAAAAGAAAGAAAAAACAACAAAAGAAAAAAAGGTATATATAGATACATTGTATTTCCTGGAGTTTCTGGATATTCATGTCAGGAAGGGAGGAGTCAAAGTTTTGTGAAAGCCTATCATGGGAGTCTGTGCTATGTGTCTATGCCTTGAGGACTGCAAGAAAACCCCAAAGCTCCTATACATAGCTTTCCCAATTAAGTATTCTTATTTTCTGTAGGAATGAAACAGAAGACTTTCACAATCAACAAATAAAAAATGAGAAAGCCCTGCTTCCAAAGAGGCTGGTTATCACTTAGGTTTCGAGTACTTTCTGGTCCTGTCACTTCACATATCTCTGGTAAGGACCTTTACCACCTAGTTATTACTCAGTTTTTTAGGATGAACCTTCTCCATTTCTCCTTACGCAATTCACAGTAGTAAACGTATGTTGACATCTAAGTATTCATTGGAGAAGAGACCTCAGTGAGAGTATTATTCACCTGTGGTAATTGTACTAAGCATTGGACCTAAACTAGGGTAATATTTTATTTTATTTTTCCCACTAGAAACAAGTGAATTAAAAATCTCAATTACAAGGAAGGGAAGGAAAGAACAGAAAAAAGAAAAAAAAAAAAAACCACCAAAAATTTATATTCTGTAATAGTCAAAATTTTGGCAAGGAAAGCTGTCACTTTCTAAGTGACTTGGAAGCCCAAACCTTGTAATTCAAAGAAGCAGATTTTTAAAGTCAGCTATATAGACAAAGATTCAGAGAGGGACGTGAGGTCAAGATTTTTTAAAGCATGGATCAGCAAGCAGAATATAATTATTGAAATCTGTAGGAGTTTGTTCTGGGAATAATGCATTGTTTAGAAATCAGCCAGAGCTGGGCTATCCAAGTCCACAGAGCTTTTTGATTCTCCATGTTCTGGTGGATCATCATGATACAGCAGCAAGCTCCAATGAGTTGTGCCAAACCATTTTTGAGGTACAATCCTCAAATATAGAGTAATTGTTTTCCTATAACCTATTTCATAAGAGTTCCAGAGAAACTGAGACATCCCAAATGAAAAACAATGAGACCTGTTCTGTCTGGATAGCTTCTATCTTGGCACTAAGATACTCTTTTGGGAGGTCAAAGTATGGTAAATACTGATGGTAAGACCCAAACCTAAGTCCTTCTGAGGCGTCTGGTCATTTAAACCACAAAATCTTTCTGGCTTTCTCAGAATTCTTGGTCTTCTTTTCTCCTTACACAGGCATCTTGATATAGTGAAAAAGCCACCAGGCGTGGTAAGTGGGGAACATGTAGGTTGTCCTAGCTTTTGCTGTCTAATGTGCCTATCAGTAAACTAGTTATCTAAATTTCTTATAGGTAAAAATTTAGTGGAATTTTGGAAACAATTCAGCTGACCAGATGAACACTGTCACATTGTCTTTCTGAGAATGACCTACACTGACTAGGTCTCAGCAAGACTGTAGACCCATTTGTGCAGACACCTACATTCTGTATACTCTATTTCAGGTCATGTACTTTTGGAAAAGCAGTACTGTTTTGTCTCAAGCAAATGCAAACCCACTCCACATTCAGCAAATCTAAACTGTTTCTGAGTGTGTGACACTTTGAATACCTAGGCCTGCCATCAGTGAAAGGAAACAAGTGTAATCAGACAACAGCTTAATTCTGGAGTGAGACAAATCTCCCTCCGGAGATCTGTGTCTCCTTTGACAAGAAGGGACGCTCTGTTGAATAGCATCTAAGTAGTGTGAAACCAGCCTTTCCAGTCTGGAGCTGCTGTGTTGTGGCATGCTTTGGACAAACTCTTCTTAATGGATACTTTTGGCTCAAGGGATCTGTTCTTTTATTTCTATGCTGCTGTGTACACACACTATGTACACTTGTGTAGATGGGTATAAAATACAAATGTACTGTTGGTGAATCTATTGGCTTCAGAAAGCATGATTACCAAGAAAAATGAAATTTTTTATCTGAATTACATAGCTTTTACAAATATAATTAGTGGGACGGAAATGACAACTCTAGCCATTGTCATTTGCAACCATGAAAACCTAGATTTATTGTCATGCTATATCAATTGTGAAAGGGGCATAATCCATGATTCAGAAGAGGGTGTACCCATGATCACAATTGTTTACATTAATAAACATCAGCTCCAACACCTATTTAAACTTTAACTGCTCTGTTGCACAGACTTCCAGAATAAACTTTTTTAGTCTGTTTAGCCCAACTCATATGACTACAAGCACACCTGAGAATTTCCTACAGTCACCACAGAAACAGTTAGAGGTAAACAGTCTAAATTCTTCAGGACAGTATGAATACAGAACAAAACTTTTAATGAGGAGGTCAAAATTTCTAACTGCGCCAACTTGAAGAGGACATTAGGTAAGCCTACATAGTAATTAAGAGCAGTCTTGAAAAACCAGGACCTGTGATCCTTCCATTTATGTTATTCCTTCAAGGACTGAATGAGCTGGCCCTGCCTGAATTCCTAATGTGGAGGAACCTGGGTGAGAGGAGAGAGAAGTCACCACGGCAGGGCATGGGGAGGCATACTCGCCCCGGCAGATCTGGGAGGTCATGGTTTGTCCTCAGGCTACTCCTGCATGCCTGAATAATGGACAGAAGATGAGTCTGATTTTCAGGGTGACTGCACGGAGATAGACACCTAGCTGTAAGCAAATTTAAAGGAGTTTCTTGGAAGACTTTAAAACCAAGGTTGAGACCTACTATTAGGATCACAGCATTTCTGTCTCACATGACAAGTTGCCTATTTGATGTTTCATTAAAGTCCAAGTTCTGAGACAAAAGGTTATCCAAAGATCTTTTTTTTTTTCTTAATGAGAATTTAAGACACATTGCCCTTTTAGTATACAGTAGATGCAGAGAGACACCTCCAGAAGGTGATTCATCTCATCATAAGATAGGCATCCAAGATAGGT
The DNA here is from genome assembly GCA_013400575.1 of Peucedramus taeniatus. NCBI lineage: Eukaryota > Metazoa > Chordata > Aves > Passeriformes > Fringillidae > Peucedramus > Peucedramus taeniatus. The sequence goes on from WBNO01019305.1 coordinate 470,029, forward strand.
CATACAATTTGCCTCTGGTGGTGTTTATTTTCTCCTACACTAACTATAAAAGAAACCTTGGTTGACTAGGTCACATTTAGATGTCCAATTTTCAGACAGCTGGGAGCCATCTGAAGGCACTGAGAGCCTCAGCAACAAGACCAGTTAGCCTGGGCTTTGTGTTGCTTTAATGGGATGCACATGGAGTTTGACTTCCTTGAAGACCAGGCAGAGCACTCAAGGACTGAAAAAGACTGCATCGGCACAGCCTGTGAGAGATTATCTGAGGGAATTCCCTGAAGAGAGAATGTTTTATCCTACCTGCACCAAACCTTATTCAATAGTGTCAAAAATGCTGTAAAGTGCTGGGGACAAGTGATGAAGAAAACAGAATGATATCTCCCCAGGAGCAGAATTTCTTTATCTGTCCTGACCTCACTATGGGAGGAAGATAGCCACAGGGATTCCTCCATGCATCTACCACCCTGAATAATGTGAAACCAATGACAATGAAATATGTGCAATTTCCAGGCACATTTGGCCTAGGGCTTCAAGTGGTCTCAGCAGGTTTCCTTCATCGCTCCAGTTTTTACAACATGCATAACAGACCTTTATTCTTCCACTTTGGTTTATGGCTTCTTGTACAAGACAATGAACACTAATTGTTGGCCATGTTTATGACAGCAGTGTCCCCAGAAATTCATCAGATGAATGGACTATCATCTTGGACTTCACAAGCCTCTTCTAGGTTTCATGGTTTTGACAGCTAAGATTTATGACTTTCAGGATTAACTCTAAGATGCACCTGCTTTCCCAGGCTTTGACTGAACAGAGGAAGAGTGGATGGACTAAGTGAATGATGGCTTTTGAGTGGACTTCATGTGGAGATGTCAAAAGATTCTCTAGTGGAGGCTGTGCAACATAACTGGATAGCTTAGTGGTCATTGTGCTGTGCAGAAAGACTTGGTCTGGATGATCCAAAGCACTTTAAATCACTGTGTTTATATTTCAGACCATAAGTTATTCAATATGTGCAGTCTAAGAGGTAACCACAACAAAAAATCTAGACCAAAAATACTTTGAAATAACCTTGTAATCATCAGTCTAAAAAAGATAAGCTTACTTGACTAGCCAGGCATTAGTGGGATATATGGTCTGGCATTTCTGTTCAGCTGCTCTTTTGGGAGCTCAAACCCCAACCTGATAGTGTTGTCATCTGAACTAAGAATATTGCTGGGAAGTCACACACCACAAAGTTAGCAAAACTATTGAATCTGGGTGCAGCATAAGGAAATGAATGCCTCATCCATTTCCCTCATGTACAAGGACCCCATGAGTCATGCACTGCTTTGTGCATAACCATTCAGCAGTTTCACTCAGTGTTCATTCAATGCAGACCAGAAATGCTGGGTCTGCATTGGACCCTGAGGTATGTCTGGATGCACACCATGCATTGTCACTCTGGCAGGCCTGATTGAATTTATTGCTTCAGAGTAGCATGCACACTTGGTACCCAGATGCCCAGAACCCTTCAAACAGTCCTGCCTAATTTTGCAGGAGCTGTCATGAGATTTTCTTCACAATGTTCTTTGACTAATTGCAGCCTAAATTAACCCTGAAGTAATTTTAAAGGTATCTGAGACAGATGCACTAGAGGTGTATGTGACCTAAACAGTCAATGGGGAGAAGCAGGCACTTCTCAGAATGTTGAATCACCTTCCAGAGGTGTCTTGCTTTCTTTGCTGACTCCCTGGGGGCCTGGAACAATGAAGTTTCTGGCTTACATTCTTCAGCTAAAGGTGTTTGGGGGAGGAATTCAGGCCATACAATCCCTGGTAGAAGAGCACAGAACAGGCCAGACTGCATTCCCTTGAGCAGCTTTCTCATGGAGCCCCACAGGGCCTGGCGATGTCAAATGGAAGAGATCAGGGACCTGGTCCCAAGTCAAGGGATGACATTTGCCTTGCATCCCCTCTGCTCTGGGCTGGCTGCCTCTACAGCTGGTTTCCTCTGGGCAAAAGCAACTGGAGTGGCCCAAGCAGAGAGACCAATAGCAATTAAACTGTGAACCATTAATGCTCAAGCTTGGTGAATGGCCCTAGCTGACTTTCCCAGACTTATTATTGCCCTACACACTGGTATTTAGGTTTTTGAGAAGTTCTAAAAATAGCACTTCATTAGTCTCTGCCAGTATTAGTCAAGGATGCATTTATACCAACCAGGATTTGTGCTGCAGGTTCTTTAGCAAAGTACCTATCAAGCCTTCCCATCCACTCCTCAGCTACTAGTACAGATAATTAGTCTAATTTTGAAAATGATTGTGTATTTGGACAACATGCTTTTACATGCTGCCTCCAGCTGGACATACGAACTACTCTAGCACAGGCAGGTACTTAATTCCCCCAGCTGAGTCTTTTTGACTGTTTTAGTTAGTATTTTGGCTATATATATCTCTGCATTAATCATAAAGTTCAGAATATTTGTAGAATTCTTTGGAAAAAAATGGCAAGTTTGGCATAAAAAGGCAGCTGAGAAACCATTTTGAGAAACCCTGCCCTTATGCTGTAGCCAGTGTTATTCATTCCACTGTCACTGGCAGATGGTTCATGAAATATTTATTGAGAAATAATAAATAATAACAACAATATTGACAACAACAGCTTATTTAAACACATCTTCCCACATGCTATTGAATGAAAACCTTTTCCCCTGTGAGGATAGTCAGGGTGCAGGCCGTCCAAAGATCTTTTGCAGTGTCTGTCCTTGGAAGTGTTCAAAATCCAGCTGAACAAGCTGGTCTGGCCATAGAGCTGCCTCTGCTTTGTGCAGTAGGTTGGGCTGGAGGAGTTCTCTATTGCTATGACCCCACAATCCTATAAAACCAGTGAGAGTGAGAATATATAACAAAGAATATGTCTCCTGACATTTAGTCCAATATTTGATTGTGAATGAAAAATACTGTAGCAACGCAGCACAAGATGATTTTTGTGTCTAATTGAAAAGATTAGGTGGTTAGCAAAGGAAAAAAGTTTTTGTAGAAAATCTCTAATGTGAATAATTTCCAGTTAATTTACTGGATTTTTTTTTTTTTGGTCTAACTCTTGCATTTGCATACTTGGTGCACTGTTTGCAAACTGGTAAGAATTCATGTCAGAATCTTCCCAAAAAGTAAAGCAGTTTCATCTGGATACATAAGTTTGTCATTGATTTCAGTAACTCCACCACAGCAAGGTTCAGCCAACTTCAGTTTATTTCCACATCAGATGAGTTATCTATATTCCTTTATTTTCAACACAGGAGCATGGCCCGTATCATATAAATGTTTGTATTTTACTCTTTACTTATAGATTTGTTGCACTGAAGTTCTGTGTTTTGTTCTGTAGTTCAGTGCTTGAGTTATTAGAAATTGTCCATTTGTTTCAGATTTTTTAGCCAATTATTTAACTAGAAATCCATCTGACACGTCTTCACATATTTTTTCTGAGACTGAAAAATATTTCAATGGGAATAATCACAGGCCCATCTTGGATTCATTTGCTTAGTCTCTACACATAGATAAGAATCACACATTCAAAATGCTACAGATAGTGAACATGACTGTTATAGCTAAACATGCTGTTTTGAGATCAAAGGTGAAGTATATATGTCACCTGGAAGAGACTGTTTTATAATTGCATGGATAAAGACTCTTGAAAGGAATCCTGCTTATACTGGTATACTGTTATTGATCTCTTCCATTGTAAACAAGTTCTTTGGGGATAGGCAAATTACTCTGGAAGATGGGGGAAGAACCGTGCTTCCTTTATCTCTTTGTATTTATCTCTTTTACTTGTGCAACTGATAAAAAGTAACCCCTGATCCATGGAGCCTAGTGAATCAAGCAACCTACAACAAGAGCAGTGTCAGCTGCTCAGTTCCCTGAGCACAGCACAGGAGGATATTCTGAATGTCAAGATTTTGTAAACAGCCGGAAAAATTAAAAATTGCCTTATCAGATGCTGCTTGCCTATATCCACTGACGTCAGGGATGGAAGTCTCTGTCCACTCTCCTTCTGTACTGAGCTGCTGCTGCTGCTTGGTGCTGGTATTGCACACCAGATGTGTTTCAACCCAGAGGTATTTCCAGACAGTTTGATATCAGAAGCAGAATGTCTGAAACTCACACAGTGCTTTGTGACTGTTGTGCAATCTGTGTTTATGGGGGTACTGCCAATCATCTCACCAGACTGGCCCAGATCATCAAACTCACAGAGGCTGAGGGCAGGGCAGGAACTCTCAATATCCCTCTTCATCTGTAAAATGCCTCACATAAGGACCTTGGTCTGTAGTGGCCCTTCAGTGTGTTGCACATGAGGGATTAGAAGGATTAGCATCACAGAAAATCATATCATAGTGATTTAAATGTCTTAATACCATTTCAAGTATTTTCCATGGTGTATGGGATTCAGAGAAATCTGGAATTTAAACTGACACTGGCAACAAAGAGATCCAGTCAGCAATTTCTACTCACTCCTCAATTTGATAAAAATCATCATTGTTCAGGCTGAGTGAAGAGTGAACAAAAAGCCTTGAGTCATCCCCTGCAGTGTTAGCTGTCAAACTATCAATGAAATATTTCAGTCTGTGCCTCTGCTTCTTAACCATTTACCAACTAACAGTTCAAATACTTCTTTCATTTTTCATGGGCCAATTCTTCTCATCCCTTACCCAAGGTCTTGTTTGAAAAAAATAGTGAAAAGGAGTTTGAACTTGTACAATCAAGTTGGTTTTGCATTACCAAAGTACTTGTAACAGTAAGAAATTTATTAAATAATCACTCTGCTTGTGCGCAGTTCAAAAATTACTTGGTAAATACCTTTTCAAATTCTTCTAAAAGTAACAAAAACTTTCCAAAGTCGAGAAAAAATGTTTGCTCATTTGATGTCTATCTAACAAAGGTAAAAAATGAAGAGGCAAGAATCTAAAAAGTGCTGAATAGAAAAAAAATATTTCAAGAGTCTGCTTGTGACCTCAGTGTGTGGTTCTCCTTTGAAAAATGATTCTCTAAAGTTTTTCCAGTTCCCATCCTCTACTCCAAGCTCTGTCCCTCTCTTTGCTCATTATCCCCAGTTTTAAAGATTGTGTGGGCTAACTTTAAAAAATTAAAGAAATCTTTTTTAAATGGGCTTTTATTTCCCCTGATTGCCGTCCAATGGAAAACAGCTATAGGCCTCCCCAGTTGGTTTCCCAGCTCCAGAAACATGTTTGCCAATTTGCAGTTTATGTAATTTGCACTTCAAAATGTGGGCACATAACCTCAATGCTCTCAGAGTTGTGGGAATAAACAGAATTTCTCCACAAATCTTCAGGGGAACTTTTAATCAAAAGTCTGCCTGGGGCCGGATGTTATCATGCAACATGAAGAAGCAGGATTGTGATAGATCTGCTCCCAGAAAGGTTTAATCAAATCTGTTCAGTCAGAGTGCTCTACCCTTGAGTCACTGATGGGCATAGACAATGCAGGAGTGTTGCAAGAACGTCCTTAAAGACGCACGGCACAGCAAGGCACTCTCCTGTCCCTGGCATTAAACGTGGACAGCGTAAAACACCAAAGCCTGCCTGCCTCTTGCTCCTTGGGTGATGGGACATGTGTGCTTGCTCCCCTTCCTAGCTCCAGAATAAACAAGGTGGAGTGAATTCAATATCCTTTAAAGTCACATGCATTTACATGTGCCTCTGGATAGTGTTTTCAAAACTCATTACTCCACAAATGGAGAATAATAAAAATATTTACCCTCATCAAAAGAGTAACCCTGAGGAAAAATCCATCTGAAATGGGACACAAACAGTACAATTTATTTATTTCTAATTTTGTAGAGTTGTATATGCAGAGCTGCATATGAATTTGATATTTTGAGTATTTAACTAAGCATTTATTAATACTACTGAGGTCTAATTTGAATCTCAGTTATGCTGGTGTTGTTCTGAAATAACTCCACCAAGTTAATGTTTTTGAATCCAGCAATCCATTAGCACCTTCAGTCTGGAATTTGCCCAAGCTTACACTTTTTTATCTGAGATTGTGGAATGAAGGCTCATGTCTGGAAGAGGCACTAAAACAACCATTTAGTAATTTGCTTTGGATGCCAAGGCATCAGAAAGAGATCAACAGTGAAAAGTGGCTTAAGAATTTACTCCTCAGAGCAAAGACAGTGGGACAACTTACCTGTGGTACTGAAAAACACAGCTTCTTTTTTTCTTTCATCCAGGTATCTGGGTTCAGAAATGAAGGAGCATTTTATATAAGGTGGTAAGTCACAAGAGTGAGGCACAAAATCTCTGTCACCAGGTTCAGCCAGAGCTGTATTAGCCCTGTGCAATAGGACTCATGGTATTGATCACACCATGCCCTTGTTCAGCAGGGCCAAATTGCCCTAAAATTAATAGGAAGTTCATTTTCACCACCTGGTTGTAAAATTAATTAAGTGCACTGGTTGGGCAATGATTGTAACAATATTTATTTTAACATTTCCCACTATTTCTTAAATCAAAACATCTTCTGCTTAAAATACATGGAACATTGAACTTTTAATAAATATGACTGTGCTGGAATGTGGTTACACTACTTCATGTGTATAAGGTAGGGAATTATTTTGAAGAAGTAAGAGGACTCAGGGTATTACAAATGATTTCTCAGTTCAGTAAAAGAAAACATAACTTTTAGGAAAATGATTCGCAGTAACTCAGGTTTTGGTTTTCCTCCTACAGGAAAAGTACAGGGTAAGTAGGGATAAAGCTGAGTAGGAATTTTCAACAATTCAGACTTTCAGCTGAAAATAACGATCCAGTCAAGGAAAACCTTAGCTAGGAAAAGACTTGGTTTTAACAGTTTTTTTCTACCCATAGGCTTTTAGGAATTATTTTCAGAATGTGTTTTTCTGTTGCTAATAACATTGGAAACAGTAGTAGAGGAAAATTAACTTTTAAAAGAAGAAAAAGTGAATCCACAACCGTTTCTAGAATACAGCTGCTCTGTAGGAAAGCTGCTAAGAATTGAGTATTTTCTTCTTGTTGACTCTACATGTATTTCTTTTTAAACAGTTCTTCAGATATATACAAGTAATTTTAGAGCCCTTTGGGATACCAGGAGTGTTGGTATGATCCCCGCTGCCCCCTTGGCACAAAAAGCCTCACTAACAGTAGAAAGCACTTGATGTAGGAAAAAGGGAGCTATCCCAAGCTGCACAGTGCAACCACCAGAGCCACCAAAGGTTTATGCCTTCACCTCTATGTGCTCAGACATGAAGCCCCTTCAGTGAGCCTGTGAGAAGGCAGAGGGGAGACAGTTTCACCTGCAGCATTTTAAATCATTTTGAGAGGGGTAGATTTACAGTACCCCTTCAGGCTAGTGTAGAGGAGGTGTACTATCCTGCAAACAGGGACTAGAGATGTTTTACAAATTGTAAAAACAGGGAGACAAAGCCAGAGAGAAGCCAGAAGTGAAATCCAGCCAATCTTACAAACTGCTTGATTATTCTGTCTCAGAGCAGAAGCTGAGACTTCATCCCCTGAGTGAGCAACCTTTGAACCCATCTTATGCAGAGTTTCAGACTGCATTGATGATGGCTGTAAGTGTAAGGAGTGCAGGTTTCATCAAATGTCTGAGAGCACACATGAAAGCACAGCAATTACAGAGGACAGGAATGAAGGGAAAAGCATTGACTTGCTGTGTGAATGTGAAACAGATCTTGTATCTTTCATAAATATTTACAAAGTAATTAGAAAAAAGGAAAGAAAATACACATCAACAAATGAGGCACATCAAAACACTGTCACTAAAGCTTGCATTTCAAAAAAGTTTCGGAGAAAGAGAAGCACAGCTGTAGTCTATAGAAAACTTCATTAATGTTTTCAAATCACTCATAGGATTTAGGCGCTGAAAGGCATGCTAAATTGGGATTTATACATAATCAGATCATTGAAAAACATACAAATGGCTGCCAGAGAAAAGTACAATGTTCACTTTTGAAATTACAAAAAATCCTTTGTTTCAAAGAGTGAATTGACTAAAGTTTAGTTTCAGTGAAGCATGTTTTTGCTTTGGGTGTCATTATTTAGTTTGGCCTCCTTACCAGAGAAACCTTTTTACTGACTGCAGTTCCTTCAACTGTTGTTTTTATTCTCCAGCAAATTAAAAAAAAAAAAAAAAAGAAAAAAAAAGAAAATATCAAGGCTGCATCAGATGCTTCAAATTTAAATGAGAGCTGCTCTGTTTACCTTTAATTTTGAGATGGCAGTGGGGGTGAATTGCATGGGGCTTGATTGCTTGCCAGGATTTCTCAAACAGATGTATTTGAGCCTCCTCACTTAAATAATCTGGAAAATCAGGTTGGACTGGTTGAATCAAAATGCTGGCAAGTGGGTAAAGAAAACATCCATCCATCCATCCATCCATCCAGGCACCTCTATCGCTCCCATCGCCACGGTATCTGCGCACCTTCAGCAGCAGCGTCGTGCAGCAGCCTCAGATTCCACACACCACCAAACATGCCCTTGGCAAAAGCCCAGCAGCTTTGCCAGAGATAAAGGATTATGGATGTTATGCCTATGCATACTAAAGAAAGGATTTCTGCACTTTAACAGCAGTTTCTGAGGTTTCTATGGCTAAGATATTCAAGCACACACATATCCTAAATCTTAGGTCTTAGCAATGATGAATAGCTCTGAATGTGCTCTTACAGTACATTCATTGAAGCCTTTTGATTAGAGAATGAATAAAACACATAGTTCCTTTTATAGACAGAGGGAGGTAGGAGGTAGCTTTTCAGATGGTTACTAGGTAAACTTGTTTGTCATAATTTTGTTTTCTTTTTTTACTTCTCTCTCTCTTTTTTTACTTCTCTCTCTCTCTTTTTTTTTTTTTTTTAATGTGAGCTGCCTGTCTCAACACCTGTAGAGACAGGAATTATTTAGATGGGAACACACTCCAAGGAAGGGGGAGGAAATGGGGGCAGAACTGAACTCTGTGTTTGGACAGCCACCCTTGCTGAAGGTAGTTCCCATGGATACAAAAGCAAAATACATTTCTCTGCAAAGAATGAAGTTCCAGTAGATAAAAGGCATAATGTGTCCTGTACAGTGAGAACAAACTGTGACCCTCTTGAGTAGCACAGTCCATAAAGAGTGTTTGAGAACAATACAGAGGGCAAGCACAACCTGTATCCAAGAGTGGCATGATATGAAAAGGTCTGAATAAGGACCTTGAATAATTTCTCCCTGTCCCCAGCCCAAACTTGGCATATTGGCATTAAGTTAGTTTACACAAACAAACAACTAGGATACTTCATGGGATTTCATATTGCATGTACTGTGTAATGATTTAAGAGTCAATTTGTTGCCAAGAATCAGAGTAGGAAAAAAAATGTATCAAGCTTTTCAGTATTACTTGTTTATAGAGATGTACACGGTCTGAAGGGTTGATCCTTTGCATTGGTGCACTCTGAGCAACCACTACTGGTCTCACAGCTCCCATCTTCCTTGTGTTCTACCACTTCAAGAGGCTACTTTTTTCTTCTATTCTATACAGTTAAGCTGTGGAAGTCCTTCCCACAAGGTGCTAAAGATGTGGGATCTTAAATTTGTTCACACAAGATTGATCAAACACAGGATACACAAACACTCTGAGGGCTGTTAAACACTAAGCTAGCACCACTGGCTCAGGAAACACCCCCTGCCTCCATGAGGAGGGCAGGAACAATCCTTGCAGCCACTGGGGGAGGAAGGTCTGGGAAGAAGGACTTTGGTCCGACCACTAGAGGAGTTCCTACCAAGGAAGGCTCAAGGCCTCACAGAGCCAAAGCACACCATAGCTCTACTAAATTTAAAGATTTAACTGAGATTCTCCAGGTAGGAAAGGAAATGCCCCAAGGTGCACCCACATAGCCCCTGCAGAAGGGCTGAGAGGGAGGCACTCACTATACCCCCCACCTAAAACCTGAATCACCCTCCAGAAATACCTCTTTTTCCATTGCCTAGAGACTGATGGGCAGCCAGTGTTCTCAATTCCCTCAATGCCTAAAGGCTTAAATTTAGGCGGGATAAATCTAGGCCTATCTTCCCATGTGAGCATTTCCAAAGGAAGCAATTGTTGAGAATGGACGTCTAGAAGGGGTCTCCAATAATAAATGTGTACTGTAGAGGAACCAGGTTCATTCCAAAGTGTGGAACCCAATACTGCAAATCTAGCTGGGAAATTATGACTTCTGAGAATTTTGATTTAATATTTTTAATATTTTTTTTCATTTGTGAAATAATATATTTTTCATTTCATTTGTGTCTTCAAGTAACTGTAAAGCTGAAAAGTGTTTTCAAAAATGCATTTCAAGAGAAAATAGCAAGTTGTTTTCTTTTGAAAGTGCCCAAAGGTCACTAGGGGACAGCTTTTGTTTGTAGATTTCCCATTAAAAAAGGAAAGAAAAAAAAGAATAGAAATGTCAGACAGAATGGTCTAAAAATTGTTATTGTGGTCAAAAGCCACATTTCAATTTGAAAAATGCCAATGACAGTGTCTTCAAGTTCTGATATCCATTTTCAAAGTGCTTACTGATATAAGTGCTATCCCTGACTTTGTTAAATTGACTTGTAAGTAAAAACAGTTGTCATTTAAAGATGTATATAACATACTCTAAATTTATGGTTTTGAAAATGATACAGTGTTTTTCATTCAGTTGATGCAATTTGAAGTCTTTCAGCATCTTGCAAAAGTCAGGTCCCTCAGCTGTTACTGGCAGTGATGCTTCACATATCATGGTTACTGTTACTGCTTTATATTGAAATAATGTCCAGACCTTAGGCCTGGACAGAGCATTAATCCAATGCATTCAGGTCCAAGGGAAGGACAGTTTGTAAAAGGTTTCAGAGAAATCACCGTGACATATTGCATTGCAAATGTAAACAGCTTTCAATTTGGCTGAGATTGACACAGCTGTGTGGCCAAGGTTGGGGCATTGGAGTTTAGTGCATGCTTCTTTAATTTGGGCTGTACTTTGTTTGCTGTATTCATATGGAGGAGGTGTAGTAATGCAACCCCTGTCTGAATCAATGGAATATTTACAGAGCATGAAGCTGATCATGACTAAGGTCATGTTTACAAGGAGAGTAAAAGTTGATGCAGAGAACCCCAAGCCAGTTCTGAGGCCAGTATTATCTCTGAAAAATGATAAAGTCAGACCAAAATGACACTGTGAATGCAACAGTGTAGAACAGCAGAACTGGAGACTGGCAATCCCTGAACCTGGAAAAAGCAGAATTCTTGTCATAGGTGGAGCAGCCAGAGCCCATGCTATGAAGAACATGGCTCCATCTCTCTTCCAAGCTGCCTCTACAGCTCTAACAATCAACTCTTCATTTCTTTGTGCTTTTTTACATCTGCTCAGGGGTAAGGGCTGTGTTGCAGCCTACCAAAGGACTGTTCCTGCACAAAGAGTGTATGTTGTGTGCTCCCTGGTGTGGTTTGACAAGGGGGTGGGTGGTGTTTAAGCACACAGTGTCTGGTGGAGGCAGCCCAGTGCCATTTAATGTAGTTATACTGTTTCTGGAGCAAATATCCCAGAGCAGCATCCAGGCTTTATTTCAATGGAGAATCAGGACCTGGGAGCACCATGGAGAGTTAAGCAGCTTGGTAGAGTAGTTATAGCTCCTGCTGCTTGCCAGACACAAATCTCAAGTGTGGGAGGATCCCCTGCCTAGCTCCAGCCTCCCCCTCTACCCAGCAAGCTCTGAAGACACCTGACATGAGGCACTGTACAGAGGCCAGGCTGAAGGGGGCACAAAGCCCAGAGCCCAGTATGCCACACTCCACTGTTAGCAGCCACAGGGAAGCCTAAACTGACTCACACTGGTCCCTAAAGAGTTAACAACCTGCTTTTCCCTCCACTTTTTTTTTTTTTTCCCCAAAAAATGTCTCCATATTTTCCCTAAACCTATCTGGTTTTGAGGGTCCTCTCTTCATCTGCCTCTTTGTGCTGAAGATCTGTGGTTGCTGTGTGGACTGTGGTGTCTGCACAGTTGCCAGCCATCTTGTCACCAAGATTTGGGTCACAAACCTTGAAACTAAATGGAGGAAAATATAAAGGGTTAGTTAAAATCTAAATGCATTTCCTTATAGTCCCAATTTTTTTTTTCTGTGAAAAGGCGTATGTTTTAACATCCCTGGTTAGACTCTAATGTTATTTTGTACTTCAGATACTGTGTCAAAATATGCATTTGCGTCTCTTCACTATTAGATACAAAATAGCTAATGAAACAAGCAATTCTGTCTGAAAAGCAAAAGATTCAGATTCTAAAGTACTACAGCCTAAGTGCCATTGTTACAGCAAGAATACCAGCCCCATAAAGGTAGGAAGGAAGGATGGTTTTACCCAATGTCAGATGTGATCCAGCCATTAAAAGGGTTCTTATGCTCAATACAGCAGAATAAGTAATGAACAGGATGCTCCTCATTTCACACTGGTGTATACGTGAAAGGTTAGATGAAGAGGCTGCCTGCATTTGTTTCTTTACTCTGACAATAAAGGGAATATACAGCTATGCAGATGTCTATATTATAATGTTTGAAGTTAGGTGTAAACAAAATATTTACTTCTGGACTAGGATGTCTTGGTGCCATAAATGCTCAAAACTTTCCTTTCATACCTGCTAATAATTACGAACTTGGCCCAAATATCAAAGATATTTAGAGATGAAACATATTTTAGACTTTTTTTTTTCCTAATTTACCTTCTGTGTTGTGGGGGCAGGTTCAGCCTTCAAGGCACATTTCAGTCACATATTTAAACTCTCCTTTATAATCCAGGCAAAGCTGAAGCCTAAAAGTCTCATGTAACCAAAGTATTCTGGAAAGTCAGGTTTCACTATTCCTCTTACCTTTACTGAGATTTATGGCTGGGTTTATAATGTAAGATTTTGAAAGCATTTTTCCTAGAAAAATGTTTGTGGCTTCTCTGAAAAGCTTAAAAAGAATGTGTCTCTTTTTCACAGCGAGTACTGTGAGACAAATAATTTCAGTACAAAAAGAGAGGTGGTTGAACAGCTACAAACACTTACACAACATATTGCTTTTTGAATGGCACGTAGTCACTGTCAATCCTGTCTGGAGAAAATGTTGCTAGGTGGCTGATAAATAAAAACAAAGTGGGTTGGATGTGTAGCTGAGTCTGAACATGAATTTTCAGAAATAGCAAATGAATATGGCATGAACAAAGGAGCCAGCAAGGAAACAAGGAAAAGTTTCAGAGCAAAGCCAGAGCTACTTGCATTGCTTTCCAGAGGTAATTAGGGACAGTCAGGTGCAGCAGCCGCCACTGTTACGTGGCTGCAAAAATTAAGACAATCAAGACAAAAGCCCATTAAATTTAAGGTGGAACTAAGGCAGATTTCTAACACCAAACTGCAGATTCAGCCAGTGCAAATGGTGGCCTTGGAATGGCAGAACTTAGGTAAGGGATGAAACCAGGTGAAAGCACAGCAAGTAAGAACATTTGAAATTATTTATTCTGAGAGTTAAGTGGAGTCTAATTCTATACAAATTATTTGATGCAATATATATATAAATATTCTTTAAAGTGATAACCTGCAAAATTCAGTTAATTTGAGAGAACTTACAGATGTAGAACTTGAATTAACTAGCTTAGCAGACTGAGGTGGGTTTTGATTTTTTCATAGAATATAATTAAAAGTTGTCATCTATAGTCTAAAAGTTATTATTTCATTACTCTAACCACAATTCCATGTAAGTTTTTCCTGTAGTGAGACCCTAATAGTGGGCTCAGTCAATGCCTCCAATATAATAACTATAATCTGCTTGTATTGAGAGATTTTCAAATTTTTTTAATCATAGTTTAGCACAACATACCTACAGGCATCAAACATGGACAGATTTTCTCTCTTAAAACAGAAAATAACTTCCTGACTCTTGGATTTCACTGATCTAACAGTACAGCAGTATCCATTTTAAAGTGAGTGAAAAACATTTCCTTCTTTGCCTTGGAACTGAAATTTCCCCTCACAGTGATGGCAGAGAAAAAGGGATGTTCAGAATAGGTGACATTCAGCCATATGGAGAGGTGAATTTAAAAGGCACCTTATGCAGAACATGTGTTCAATAACTATTTAAAAAATGTACAGCTCTGCAGGTCTAGAAACGAGAACTTCACATTAATGCTTGCAGCTGAAGAGGTCCTTCAATAAATATTTGCTCCCAGAATTGTGACACTTTTATACTTGGGAGTAGAGATTTTTGAAGATTTTTATGGTTCTTCTTGACCCCTGAAAGGTTGGATTCATGGTAAGTAGGGCATGTGATCTTCAAGGCTACATACCATAGTCTCAGTAAAAACAGGCAAAACTTCCTCACTGCTCTGATGGTTACAAACCTCCCTCTAATTTCCAGCTCCAATTTATTCATGGTGAGTTTATACCATTTGTTCTTGTGCCAACCTTATCCTTTATTTATAATAGCTTTTCAACCTCCCTGTATTTACCTCTCTAATGTATTTATAGAGAATGATCACAAGTCATCTCAGATCTTTGCCAAGTTTTTCAGTGTCCTCTGGTAAAATACATTTAAAAGATTCTGCTCTAACATACACTGCACATTCAGAATACTTATTATGGTATAATTTTTCCTGCCACTTATAATGATCTCCACAGTTTACCCACAGGTTTCTACTGCTGAATACAGCAGTCACTCCAGCTTGAATGTTTATTTCCTCATTAATATAGTCTCCTTTACATCCATGCACATGTATACTAGGTAACGTATTCTTGAAGAAATTACATCTATAGATCTAATTACATCATGAGGCTGTAGATGAATTATTATAGGACTATACATTATTGTTTTAATTAACAATAATGTCCATTATTGTTAATTAATTGTCTATGCTACCTTTGACCTGAAAGCAATATGAATTTCAAGGGCTCAGCACAAAGTAAACTGAGGTAACACACACTCATCCCATGAAAATGGGTAAAATGTTGATGAGACTGTATAAGCATTCAAGAATTATAAATCAGACTTCCAAGTTAGCCATAAAACCCAAGAAATTAAGAAAAAACCTTGAGGTTTTCATGAAGCTTTTGACAGTTTAAATTTTCATGACCCAAACCCTTCTCTGCAGCTTGGAAGGATTATGTATCAGCGTCATAAAAAATGCGATAGAATTTTCTTGTAATTAGTGAACTTCAGTGGAGGATTAGATAAAAAATACAAAATATTATGAGACTTGTGATAAAATCTTAGTAGTCAGCACTGCTGAGTTGTGGAAACAGAGAACTGTAGGTTGTAGGAGCCAAGGGAATAAAACAAGCATCACTTGGCTGTTGATTTCCTGGAGAAGAACATGGACTTTAGGAAAAAACAGGGGATTTAAAAGAAAAAAGTGAAAATCTAAACAGTCCTCACACTGCAGTTTTGATAATTGCTGTGAAGAGGTTCCCTTCTTATGAAAAATTACTTAACACAACACCTATGGTAGGTCTGTGTCAGGAAAGAGGCTTTTGGATTCTTAACATGTCATCATCTGCGTGGTTAGGAGTCCTGTGGCTGTTTAAAGGAGTGCTGGAGAGTAGCCTCTTGCAAAGGGGAATTGCACAGCAGAGATCACTGCAGAACAGCTTGCTCTGGTCACAGCTGCTCCAGCTGGGAGAGTGGTCAGCTGCATGCTTCAGGCAACTTTTCAGCCTCTTCTGTAGCCAGGAGTGCATCCAACCCAAGATGTATGAGGCACAATAGCTTCAAGCAAGTGCCTGAAAAGTATGTAAAGCCAGAGGAGTTATTTTGAACTGGATCTTGAAACCAAAAAGGAACTATTACTGTTGCTTCAGTGTGGGGGTGATGCACTCTGTGCTTGTGAAAAGGTGCCAGCAGCACTCCACACCATTTCTAGTCTGGAGGTCTATGACTTCTAGAGGCCAAAGAGAAGCAATTACATTGATGCCAGTAAAAAGTATAGGGTATGCTGAGTTTTAGTTCAAAAACAACATGACTAGCACACCTTCCAAGGGAACAAATAACCACAAAAAAGAAAATCAAACAATGGAAATTGTTTAAAGCAGAAAACTCACATTTAATTGTGAATTGCTTCATGTGAGGCAAGGGAGCCAAACCCTCTGAGTGTTTCAGCTATGCTTGATTTATTGAGCACAGTGGGCTTGTCTCTATCACCTGACATAGTAATTTTAAACTATCTTTGAATTATCTTTTTTAATTAAATATCTGTGGGATGATTGGATTTTCTGTTTGAGCAATTATTTGTTTGCTTAGAAAACACACTAGACATCTTGCTGTTGACCTTTCTTTTACTTCAGATGAGGGCTTAGAAACATTGAATAGTTGGGCTATGCTAACAGCCAGTCGACTGTAGCTCCAAATCAGGAACATCCTTCCCTAGAAGGAGTCCCTCCACCACACTAGAATTATCTGGTAACATGCTGGCAGCAGTCTGAATGCTTCCCACCAGCTTTTGCTGCTCATGTATGACATTTCTTGTCTGTCTGTTCCTTGCCAGCCACACTGAGCAGCCCTGTAGCCCTTTCTGTGGCTATGGCTTGGCCACAGCTGAGAGTACCAGAGAAGGTGTTGAAGAAACTTTCACTTGGTGTGTGCACCCATGATAGGTGCAGAGGAGAAGGCAGGTGCTGGGTGATGAGGCTGCAGGTGAAGCTCAGCCTCAGCCCCTGTTTTGTATCACTACAGCAATAGTAATTGTTACACCTAGAAACAAACAGAACCGGTTAACTTTCTACAGATCACAGTACAGCCAGAAATGGACATTTCATTGTCATTTCAATGGTAGTAGAGTGAAACAAACCTGAGTTTTTCTGACTGGCCCCCTCCTAGATTTCATATCACAGCATCAGAGGCACAGTATTGACAGTGGTTTTTGGTTGGTAAAAGCTAAAGAGGGGATTAAGCTACTTGGCTACATTATCACTAGAAAAGCACATCCCAATAGAGACTGAACAGGCAGCAATCATTCTAATGTGAATGCTGGAATAAGACCAGAAACTAATTTTAAGAGAATGACCTTTCCAACCACTCATAGCCACAGTTAACACTGGAATTAAGGTCCAGCTCAGATTAACACTGATCTATGGAGTCCTTAGATTTTATTCCAAACAATGCATGAAATGATCAAAACAGTGACCATTACAGTGGTCTGGGTTTTTTCCTTCCTTTAAGGGAAAGGTAAACATTTTTACTATTATTAATTACTAATATTACTATTAATAAAAAAGATCATAGGCAGACCTGGTTCCTCTGACTGTTTGCCACACTCAATTCCCTCTTTTGTAAGAAGCTCCTAAGTAAATTTTTCAAAGTTGAGTAGGGGTCTGGTGACCCATTTGAGAAAGGAGTCTTCTCACCTAATTTTGCCCTTGTACCATGTAGGCATCTACATCTGATCTAGTCACACTAGTTATCACTGATGAAAGGAATAAGTGTACAGGATGTATTTCACCTGAACTGGCTTTATGTCTCTGTTATGACAGACACACATCACACACTACAAGCACCTTTTTCACTCTGGTGACTGTTAAGGAGAACCATGTGGATTAACTCAGATGTGAACATCTATTCTGCAGGTTATGTGTCGACATTTGCATGCAGTTATTACACTCTACCCTTTCCTCCCCTTATGACATAACATCACACGTGATCCTAAGTCCTTCTGTTTTGCCTACTTAATTGTTGTTTGCTTGTTTGTTTATAATGCACTGAATATTTGTGCGTAATCACCTTTGCACACACTGCAACTTTTTCATACAGGCACACCAAATTTCTGACCACACAAGGTTTAAAGCATTCATTCATTTTGGCACATACAAGCACACAAGTGCTTGCTCATGCCCAAGTAGAAATCATATTATGGGAGTTGATCTCATAATACCAACAAAAAATCGTGATTGCTCTGTGCTAAATGACCTCAGTCATGACCTGCAGATTATCTGCGGATGATCTGTCCTCTGTGACTTCCTGACTGTTTCTCAGGCTATTCTGCCTCATGGTTATAACTGGCTGTGATGAACTGAGCCAAATGACTCAATTTCTTAGGATCTCTGATTAAAATGTTATGCTTTCAAAACCAGTTAAACAGTTTTCATTTACTTCTAATACGAAGTTTTGTCTCCGATGGGAAAAATTATTTGCTTTATTTGGGATTTTCCTTTTAATGTTTCTGTCTCTCCCTGTTGTTTTGGGGGAGGGGGGGGGGATTTTTATGCTCTTCATTCACTGGAAAAAAATCATCAGCAATTATTTGAATGATTGGAAAATATATTTCTCAACTTTTGAATCCTTTAATACTTTATTCTAGAAAAGTCATGTTACAAGAACACTATTCAGTCTGTTCAGTCCCTTTTTCCTTGCATTCTTCATGTTTTCAGTGGGAGAAAATGGAGAAAAAGAGGAAAAGACAATAACTGAAGTCTGGTACATTATTGAAGGAAGAGGGCCATATTCTCTGTTTTAATATCCTTTGAAAAATTAAGTATTCGATCAAAAGAATTTTTTCACTTTTTTTTGGGTCTTTTTTTTAATATAAACACAAATAATAAAAATATTAATATATAAACATTTCTTCAAGAAAATGATAATAAATTATAATGAGTAACTCAGAGTCTCTTGAGATAGACTCATATTTCCTTACATTGACAAAGGCAAAAAAAAAAAAAAAGATCCTTTCTGCTTTAAAAAATTGCTTATTTCTTGAGGTTTTTTGGCTAGCCAACACTGCTATCTCATCCACCTCCTGTGTTTACTTTCTATTTTCAAGCGATCTAAATTTACATTCTTACTATAAAAGTTTTTGACCATTAATACTGTTCCCAGAAGAGAAGGTTTTACCTGCTACACCCAGCCAGCCAGACAATACTGTTCCAGAGGAAAGGAAAGCAAAAGGTCTCTGCAGGTATTTATACTCCACCAGGCTTCTTAAGCCCTTCATGCATGAAGTTTTAACTAGATTTATATGGAAAGCACCTTTCCCTCCTGCTTCTCCTTCCAAACACTGGCTTACTCCACCAGCATTGTATCCAAAATTACTAAGGACACAGAGACAAAAGAGCCCATGAAGGCTTCTGGAAAGTTTCTGAAAGTTTCAGTCAGCTCCTGACTTCCTCAGTGACCCCCATGAGATACACAAGGGAGCATAATGAGCCTGAATGATGAGCTGCTCTTTGTCACGGCCACCTCTCGAGTCTCTGTCTGCAGAGAAAGAGCTTAGCAGCAGATAACCTTTGCATTGTCCATTCTGCTCCAAATGGGCAGATGAGAAGAAAATAGCTCTCAAGAGATGTAAAGCTAGAGATAGTCAAAAAGAAAAGAAAGAAGGTAGAGCTCTGGAAAATCTCTGCAAGCATAGTGGGGAGTTTAGGACATCTGTGCAGTGAGGAAAGGCTCTCATTGAATTATTTGTCTACGTGACTTGATTTTTGAGTCCGACTTTCATGTGGCTTAAACGCGATTGTAAGATGGTCTTTCTCATAATTTTTATTCTCCTTGTCAATGGCATGAAGCAACAGGGTACAAACCAAGGAATTTAACTTGCCCAGCAATGTCAGCTCCGGTGCTGAAGATTTTAGCAAGCTACCTGCTTTTACAGAAGTACACAAGCTGTGCTACCTGCTTACAGTTTCAGAGTTTAGACTATGTCTCAGTCTAGGTATAGTGAAGACAACACAAGAGGAGAGAATAAAGAGTCAAGTTTTTTTTCCAGCATTCACTAAATAAAACATCCAGTTTGATACGTTTTAAAATATTTCTCACGGAGATGAAAACAAGCCATTGTTTTCTCTTAATTTTTGTTATGAAGTGTCAAAACAGTGTTTATGTGCTGTTATTTGGCATAACGAGAGTATGGCTTAGAAAAAAAACAGTCTCAAGCCCTTGATTGCAAAGGTGTTAAAAGGTATGAATTAATGGATTTTTCAAAGGTAAGTATTTAAGTGCTTACCCATTTAAGTCCTTACCCATCTTTAATCCCATTAAAGAGCTCTCTGCATCTGACATTTCTTACAGGCTGTCTTAAGGACTGACCACCTGTTCTAAAGAAGAGTTTTATCAAGACAGTCATCTTGAAACCACTTGTATTCCTCTTGTTTTATAAAAATGGTAGTAATTCTAGAAGGTAGCAGACATTAATGTACCACATAACTAAGCAAACAGCATAGTATCTAGCAGAGTTTGACATGTGTAGAGTTTAAATATTTTATGAATAACCTATATGTGCAAACTGACTTACATGGAGCTTTTTCAGGAATATTTCTGAGGTATTTCACAAAGAAAGAAAAAGATTTTTTTTTTCTATTTTCCCAAACCCACAAGGAAATTATAAGAGTTATCAAAATCAGGGTTGGCTTTGGGGGGGCTTTTTTGGGTTGGTTTTGGTTTATTTGTTTGCTTTTTTAACACAAGCTACGCTCTCTCCTTCCCAAGGTTACCTTCTGTATTTTGTAAAAACAAAGCATGTAAATGCCTACTTTAGAAACTGGAACAGGGAATTAAAATGATATTCAAAAGGAGCTGAATTCATCTAAAACTAAAGTACATTGTCAACCACCTCCACTTGCTCCAGGCACTGATGCCATGATTAGCTATGCAAGAAGCTACCTGCTGGTTTAGAATTATATGAAGTCACCTCAGGGTATCTACAAGCTTCTCACGCACAAGATACTGACAGTTTCTTTACTTGGCTTGAAACACAGTCGTTGCTACATCCAAGTACTATATCATAGATTGTTATTTCACAAGCTGTCATTAAAGTAGCTTGCCTTATTCTCACCAAACAATTAGTCTGCAAACAGTAATGGTTTGTTCCAAATACCCTCAAAGACTACAAGACCTCTAGCATTTTTCAGGTAACAACTTCTCATCTGAAGTATGAATGTGCACTGTTTTTTTAATAATAAAGAATTAGGGGGGCAAAGAGTATCATAATCTACCTTTACAAAGCAACTTAAACTGGGGAGTGGTGGCAGGAAAGAGGAGACTTATCGTGGTACAAAGATGCCTGGTAACAAAGGTACCCGTGAACCTGAACAATAACATGTATGTACGAGAGTTTGAAGCTAAAAGTGTTTTTACCTGAACTGGCCAACTTTCTTCAGAGTGCCGATATTTTATTTTAATTTTTTATTGTCAGTTACTGTGTACATGAAAAGCAAATCTGGACTGTACTGGGAATTAGATATAAGAACATATATAGTTTAGCTGTCTCAAGATAAGCAGCATAAATATTGTTTCTTCTTTTTAAAGTCAGTGATAATACTTCATTCAGAAGGGGCTTGACCTGCATTTGCTGCTGGTTTTGCACACTTAGTCATATGATTCTTGGTTCTCACCAGCTCACACCATACAAGGAAAGGATGAGCAGTTCCAGTTAGATCAGGTGTTCTGTACCTGTCCACATGTAAATGCATCAATAAAATTCAATGTGGACAATCAGCTTTATTCTGCAGTGTTAAGGTTTCTCCTAGGTTGAAGTCAACAAAACTACTGCCTTTTGCAGCTCTCCTTGACATGGACACACATTTCCTTAAAAAGGTACTTTGGTAACTGCACACTCCTTTATTTAAGATTTAGTTTGGATCAAGTGACTCATTTTTACTTGTTGTCTAACCAGATCTTCATTGCTATAAAAAAATCTAACAATCAGTCTTCGCTCTGATCTTCCCAGCTTCTCTGCTTACTTACTCATTCCCCCTGAAGTGGGTCCATACAACCTTCCTCATCCTGGTCCTTTTACATTTGTCAGATGGCACTCATGATATTTACATGTGTTTGCATGTCAGGAATCCCTGCTTGGCACAGCAGGGCACAAAGGTGCCTGCTAATAATTCTAGCAGGGAAGATGGGAATAGATGCTGTCAGCGCCATTCAGGACTAATCTGCACCTTTGAAAATGAAACCATTTATATTTAGACACGTAAATATAGACCGAAGAATCTAAATTTAATTCTTAGGTTGAAAATGTTGACCTCAATGAACAAACCCCTCTGGTAAGAGCTGCAGAAGAATGGTATTACTAAACAGTTGAAGAGGATGATCAGAACTCTTTGCTGCATTAATCTCCTGGTACAATTCCATGGCCCTAAAGCAAACACTTCCTTGAAAATTATCTTGATCTTAGCTAGCACAAAGGATTCACGTTTTAATGTAACTGGCATTAAAACAAAATTCAAGTGTTGATCAATAAAAAACTGTATTTTTATAAGTGAGGAACAGTAAGGCATACTGTCACCAGGACTGTATGTCTGGCTTTGAGAAAATCAGGAGTGTGCAAAGGACTCAGAACAAATGAGATATCACATAAAGAAACACAGTACACAGACACACATATGTATGTATATACATAAATAGGCAGTCTCCTTGTCTCAAAGATCTTATACTGTAATCACCAACAAAGCGCAGGATCAGAAAACCACAAAAATAGGAAGCAGAGGGAAAGAGGAAGAATGGCAAATAGTCACCAATGCTAATGTATTTACTGCTTCAGCTGAGATTTCACACTCTGTTATTCAAAAACATACTCATTAGTGACTTCAAAGCACACGGAAGTCGACATAAAGGCTCCTATTTGTCTACCATAGACCTTTAAGCAGGCGTTTGAAAACACATGGCGAGCTGCTTTGTGTCAGATAGCGTTAACCAACGCAGAGTGTCACTCACCAGCACACACCGTCCGCATGAATACCTTTTCTCTTTCTTCCACATTTTGCTGTCAGCTTGTCATACACGAGTTGCTTCACAATAATAAATAGACCATGGCAGGTTGGATTAATATCAGTTTTTATTACAGCGGTTGCAACCATTAATTATCTGGCTGACTAGTGATGAGATGTGGTGCTTATCTAATAGGTAAGGGTATCAAGTTCACTAAAGTTCAGCAAATATAAAGCAAAAAAATTTGGCTGCTGCAACTTTTCTAGAAGTCTCACAAGAGAAAAATCCTTATGCATACACAGTCACATGACTTTTGCTTTTTCCATTGTTGTATAAAGCTCAAGCTTGCATTAAACAAGAAGAGCAAATGAAAATTAGTTGGAAGAGTACTTCAAATTGCTCCCATCTTAAAACCATTTTTCTTCCCAAAAAAATATTTAGTAGCTTCCTTAGTGGGTGTTTTCTGTTATGATTTAAAATTATGTCTTATAAATCCCTTGAAGAATTATCCTAAAAACACAGGGTGAAACTCAGGCCTATTGAAGTCAATGCCAAAACTCCCATTGACTGCAGCCAAGCCAGGATTCCACCCACAAAAAGATTCAAAACAAGAAATTACAGAATGTCCTTTTTTTTGTAAATGCTTAATCCCATTGTTCAGTACCCTGTTCTTTGGTGGTTTTAGTCTTCATTTTTACCTTGTCTTTGAGTGAGGTTTTTAAGTACTAACTCAGCTTACAAAGCTTACCTTTAAGCATGTTTTTCAATGCAGTTTTGCTGATATTTATAAAAATATTTACTGTGTGCTTATGCAGTACCTAGAAATAAAGACAGTATGTGCACTTATTTCTTGCTTTTGTGTATCCAAATATTTTGCAGCTTCAATTTGCATGTATATTAAAAAGCTTGATTAAGGCAACTGAAAATATCTACTTGTAAATGACTTCAGGGATAACTGTTTGCCTTAAAGAAAAAGCACAGTTTCTGTAACATGAGATAAGAGTCCTTCTTAAATGCACTACGTCTTGAATTTTAAGTGTTTGGCATCCACCTGACATTTTAAGAATTTAATGTTATTATCCAGGAAATAATAAAGTTGTTGTAATTTATACACAGAAATCTTGCTTGTGAAGCTCACAGGGCTGCTACATATGCAATGTATCCAAATCAAGTCTAAGCAAGGAAACGAAGCCATAAGCTACATGAAAGCATGCAGATTCTACTTTTCTTTTCAAAACCTATAAATGCCAGAGCACAAGCTGTCTGACCCCTAATGGAACTTCCTTAAGAACACCAAACTCCTGCCATCATTTTAACCACTTTTCCCAAACAGTCATTTAACAAGACTTAGCACACCAAATGTAAAAGCTGTGGGATGAATAGAGGGAATCACTATCATTGAGAGACAGCCACATGGAAAAGTCAAATCCAGACCAGGAGGGAGAAGGAACCTTACATGAACAGAGCAGATGCCTGGACACAGCAGGATGGGCATATCTGTCTCATGCAGTGTCCCGAGCAAAGCAGTCCAGGCAGCCCAAGTCAGGCAGCGCCTGCTTCCAGAGATGTTGAGATTCGAGATCTGACCTCCACTAATGAGCAACAAATAACTGATGTTGCCATACAATTCAGTCCCTCTGAGAAAGTTTTAATGAGATTAGGAATCACACTGAAAATGTGTAATTAATCCACTGTTTTCATTCTAGCTCTTTGCATTTTCTTGCCAGATGAAAATGATAATAGGATGATATGGTCTCTCAAGCAAGAACCTAACTGTCTCTGGCTTCAGGGTATTAGAATACTTATTCTCACAAAAGGAGATATTAATAGTACTCATTAAAAACAGACTGACTTTCTCTCTATAGAATTATAATAGCTCAGAAAGGCAAGAAGTGTCTTTTTTAGTGGGGCCTGCGCAGCACTTATCAGCACACTTGGAACATGTGTTGGTGAGCCCGAGTTTTTCCAGCAGAAAAAGGAACCTGTTATCCTGAAGAGCTTCTGGGATTCTGGGAAAGCAGCTTGTCAGCAACTTCAGCACAATATTCATCAGAGTGAAAATGACTTGATGTCACCCAGGAGCATATTACCTGTCACTGGTCTAAATTCTGCAAGAAACGAAGGTAGCCTAACTGCATTCAGCTCTAGGTGACATCATGTTCTGAGTTGACATAAGAACTGAATCCTACATCTGACCAATCTTCACTCCTCCAGATGAATTCAAGAAGGTGGCAGCTTTCTAGGGAACTGCATGAGCTCTCTCCCCTTTGCAGCTTTCTCACCCACCTACTGCCCTTCTCCTATCAATTATGAGACTCACCATTGCTCTGTGTCCTCAAGGTGTCACAGAGGCAGCAGCACATTCCTTGCAGAGGCCTCACAGGACTAGAAATAATTTGCTCCTATGACCTCTCAGAGCCAAGCCTATTGATTTTTTCGAAGCTGTAGCAGACTAGTTATTAACTGTAGCATTTCCTCCATGTGGACCTGGAATCACAACTTCCTTGTTTCAGATTGACAGTATTGTTTCTAATCTATGAACTCCTGAAAGGCTTGACATGTGTTTACTTCGAGAATCACCTCTTCCCCCTCTCTGTGCTGCTGCTGCTGAGAAAAGGCAGCTGAAACAATACCCCCAGAAGACAACAAGCTCTCGGCGTCTCAAGGAGATGAAACAAGTTTGGTTGGATATCTGGAGGATAAAGGTTATTACTTTCCTGTTATGGTGAACTAGGCTGCACTTTCAAGGATCTTTAGGGGATACTTGTACCTCATTACAATGAACTTATATACATTTATGGCATCACTGTTGGATTCATTAGCTCCAGTGCAATGCAGAATGAGGAGCACAGAAAACAGGCAGCAAAAATGCTGTGGATCTCATGTGCTGTTAATTCCCCAGGAGGACATTACAGACTCTTCCAGTAGATTCACACACTTGGTCCCTTCCGCTGCTCTCTCCCAGGAGCAAAGTATCACTGCCTTTTTATGCAGCCTGGCATTTCCAACTCCATGCCTACAAGCAGGAATCACAGCAAGTTTCTTGATGATCCACAAGTATTTTGAGGGTGTTCCAGTAGCAGTTGGATAACTGTGGCTTAACTGTGCCTGGAAGAAAGCATCACCAATACTTCCTCAGTCCCTCCTTTCCTCCTTGGATTCTCCTCCTCATCTTTTCTTCTCTGGATACTTGGTCACATGAAAATGTGGCAGCCAGCATGAAAGCAGCTACAGGTAGATGTATGATAGCTTTAGCGTCTCTCTGTAGGAGACACTTTAACTCACTTCTCTCTGATGGGAGTAGTCTAGACCCCTTCCCCAGAACTATTTGAAACAGGTGTTGGGGAGCTTGTACTGGCACTTCCAGCAGTGTGTGGAGAATCTCACAGGTATTTCAAGCATCCCTACACTCACTAGTCTGTAGGCATGTAAGATCCTACAGACCCTGTTTGTCATGGTGAGACAGAACCTTCTCTCATTTGAAATTGTTTAAAGGATTAATTGATAAGAATATGCTTTCATGTCAAAGCTGTGATTGCTCCTTCTCAGCACACATGAGACTGTCAAGAGAAACAGGGATTTTTCAGGTAAAGCTGTGAAGACTGCATGGCACCTAGTGATGTGACTGCTGCTCAAGGATATAAAGGCTGTGCATAGATAGGCTGATTTTAGTCTAATAAGGTTCACCACCCCTCTTGAACAGGTTCAGGGCACTTAAAGCTAGGATTCTGCTTTGCTTTATCTACAAGGCAGACTGTCGAGACTGTCCTCCCCAACCTGATGTCCACCTTTGGAAGCACGAACCAGAAAACAATTTGGACTTTTCAGAGTGAATTTTCAGAGCAAGTGCTTACAGAAGCCATAGTTCCAGCATCTGGGAACAGAGAAGGCTGTTGGGGACAGGGAACTCATCTGCCAGCACCTTTCTGAGCCGCCTGCCTGCCAGGGACCCTGTGCATTAAAAAAGGAATTAATAAAGCAAGGAAGGGACACACACGGAGTAAGTCTCAGGGGATAAAGCTCAGGTAAACATACCAGAGCTGTTCATTAGTTCAGGCAAAGCTAGAAATGTAGCTGTGACAACAGAGAACTTTGGGCAAGGTGCAAAGGCTGATCAAAAAGCTGACAAAATACTTGGGTAGTTAGCTCATGCATGAGCTATGTGCTATCAGTACCTGGGGAAGGAGGCACAATTGAGGATGACAGAGGGACAGCTGCAGAAGCTGAGGTTATTGCATGAGGCTACACAAGGCAACAATCTCCCTGTCAGAGATGCGCGGTGGGGATGGAGCAGCTCACTTACCAGAAGATGTTATTTTTACCTTATTCACTGTAGACAGAGATGTCCTTCATACTCAGCAGAAGAGTATCTAAGAGATAGCAATATTGTACAAGTGCTTGATCGTTAAAACTATTTGTGTCCTTCAACTATGGACTTTGTTCCAGTAGACTTTTCCTCTTGGCTTTCTGGAAAGTTAGAAAAGGTAAATGCACTTCTCAGGCCACATTTTGTCCGCCAGTATTACCCACGGTAAGAAACCCCCTTACATCATCTTACATGCTTGTTGCTTTCAGAGGAATGTTCCTGCCTCTAAGGAAAGCTCAGCTGTGTAGACCATGACCAGACTGATTGTGTTTCACAACACAGAGTTCAAGTTGGAGGGAAAACAAAGCAAAGTACATGTGCTCCTGTCCTACCCAGGACTGCCTCTGACAGAGGTGGTGTTTTAGAAACCAAGTAAAAATACCAACATTTCCAAACAGTGCTAAGTGCTGTTGGATCCTAAAGCTGTATTCTGGCATTCCCAGGGCATAATTGGCTTTAAGATCAGAGCTGTTAAGGGGCTATCTGTAAATCAGTACAGTGGCCTCAGGCCTACCTTTGGAATAAAAAGCTCCACTTTTACAGCACCAAAGCCCAGATCCTCAAAGACATTCAGATGCTAAATTCCCATTGACCTCTCTTTAAGGTTTCAGGCTTCAAATTTCAGCATTTTGGAACCAAGCACACAAACAAGTTTCTCAGGTCTCTCTAAAATCAACATTAACCTTCCAATTGTTTCCAACTAACAAGTTATATCAAACAGTGATGACAGAATTCAAGGTAGAGTATTTGACAGGTAATAATAACATCACATCTGCTTGTTTCTGGGTGAAAAACCAACAGGAACAACTAACACCAAATTCTTTCACTGAAATGTAATCTTTACTCCTATGACTACTGAAGCAAATTTCACCTACAAATGCTAAAGGCATATGTGGACTACATGACACAAATAAATTCAATTTGGAACTGACAGGATGCCCTAAAAATTCCACTCCCAAAATATGAAAATGCTGAAAAGTAAAAAAGGTCAAAAATTAATTTCTTTTGATGATTTGTAAAAATTTAGAATAAACCATCTGATTATACAATGTATGTTATTAAAAAAAAAGGAAACCCAGTGATAAGATGCTTTGAACAATTTGAAGTTGTATGAATTTAATGTTACAAGTAATTTATAATTAATTTTTAAAGTTATTTCAAAATAGTGGAGATGTTTCATTTGAAAGCTTGTACAGATATAATAGTGAAGAGTATCTGAGAACTTAAAACGTCTTGTTATGCTGATCTTGTCAGTTCATATACACTGGTCATGTGGATGGGTATAATATTACATGTAATGGAGAACGAGAAATTTGTTGAAATCCATGCTTGAGGAGGGATGGAATACCAATTTTCAAGAAGTGCCTGGTAAATACTGAATGTGAATGTCTGAAATACTATTTTAAAAGGAAGATATGCTGCCAAATTTAAAAAAAAAAAAAAAAAAAAAAAAAAAAAAAAAAAAAAAAAGCAAACAAAATAAAACCCCAGAAAACCAGAAAAATCCCCACGATTCCTGACTGAACCAAACCCATAGTCTTTAAATGGAAGCTCACCAAAAACTTTTTCCTTGCCCACTGGCCAACAAGTTGTCCATGAATATTTTTGGCAGTAAGTAGTTTAAATTAAAACCCCAGTGCTCTATTTCATCACGATTTTTTTGATACCCAATGCCAGACACTATAAGGTTTGAATGACAGAGCCACATCGCAGTTTTTAATTCCAAGTGTAACCTGTGGAGAGGCGCGAGCATTCCAACTGTGTCTAGAGTATCTGGATTGCCAGACTTCAAATCCCCTGTAAACAGCCTGTTGCAAGCCTAAAAATAGCTGGACATGTGTAGAGCCTGATGCAGCAGCTTTAGAAGGAAGACTCCCCAGCCAAGGGACAAGCAGAAGGCATTAGGAGTTCAATGAGTTATATCTGATTTTCATTTAAGGTTTTTCTTCCTTTCTGTCTACCTCATTATCATGCTATAAATCACACTCTCAATAAAGATATCATTTAAAGGACTCTGGAACATAATTTTTTTCAGCCTTTTCCATATGCAAGGTGTAATTTAATTTTAATTGTTTTTCATTCCCACTTAAATATTCACAGAACATTATAGAGAAGGTTTACACATGTGGATCTTGTTTTTTGACAGCTGAACTCCAGTTGTTACAGGAATAGGAGAATTAAATCTTCTTCCCCTCACTCTCGTGAACTGGTCTTTTGGCATTTAAGAACCCCTCAGTGTCAGTGTCTACAGAAATTGTCCTCTGAATTTTCAAGAATTCTCTTAGCATATATGGAAATAATTTGTGGCATTGATGTGCCTTGGGTTGCATGAAAGTCTTCCAGAAAGAAATGCAAATTGCCACAGGCCATCTTAATTGTTCTCTTGCAACAGCTGGCCTAAGTGTATGCATACATGGCTTTGATCAGACATGGAAGTAAAGCTGGAGTTTTTAGTCATGAGCTGGCATGCAAGGGAAATGTTGGGAGCACAGCTAGCATTATCCACAAAGGATATGCACCTTTAAGCACACATTCTGAGAAAAGCTGTAGGTTCCCTTAAGAAATGCTTTTCTGTAGCACTATACTTCATCAGTAAAGGTCTTGGTATCAGCATGTCTTTCCCTTCAGTACTGCAACACAATGTAATAACTAGCACAAAGGGATAAAAAGAGGGATAGCAAAAGACTCACTCATTGATCCAGGAGGAAAGTGCAAACAATTGCAGCTCTGTCAAACTTATACTCATGTATGGTTTATCAAATAAGTACATTTGAAATATGATTTATGTATAAAGCTCATGATGTTCTTTTCTGATGATTGCTTTGCTGAAATGACAATGTCAACATGTTATATAAAATGTTTTGAAGTCTTAAAATAAAATAGCCCTGACACTTGTTATGTATTGCAAATATACATGCATGTTGAAATAGGCATATTTCAGTGTCTTATAGAACCTTATATATGCAGTTCATCCTTTCCAAAGAATTTCATTGCATGGATGTTTTGAGCACTACTCTATTTATATTCATCCTGCAGCAAAGTACATTCAGAAACTACTTCCCTGGCTTCAGTACCTAATTTGAAAGAACCCTGTTCTGGTGCGTTTATGTCTTAAATATCTATCCTTAAATCTGGCATAACACCTGCAGGCAGTCGCCATAAGGGTGTGTATTCCAGAGACATTATGCATTACCTAGATGGACTGCATCAGTCATTTCACCCCACACAGAGCCAGAGGAGCTTTACTATTTCTGTGTGATACAGACAAAGGAGCATCTGTCAGTACATCATAGAATCACAAAATCATAGAATGCTTTGGGTTGGATGGGACTTTTAAAATCATTGTGCTCCAACCATGCCCACCATGGGCAAGGCATGCCCCCTACTAGAGTAGGTTGCTCTGGGCCCCATCCAACTTGGCCTTGAACACTTCCAGGGACGGAATTTTTATGTCACAGAAATTTTAGTATGTTCATATGTGATTATGAAGCATAAAAATTCACATCAAATTTTCAAACATGCAAAATCTCAAATCAAAGCAGAAGCAATATTATTTTATTTCTTGCAGGGCAAAGTAAATCAGTAGTTCTTTGCACTGAAGAAAGTCAAAGTGCTACAAATAGCATAACCTACATTTTCACAGTGGCTCCTTCCTACATGATAATACATTTCTTAGCATTTATGTATGTGAACAATTTTTTTCTCCAAATTTATGTAACTGTAAAAACAATAGACAAATTTCAGTACCCTTTGATACTATCATTTTCTCTTTGTATGTCACAAATACTCCATTCTATTTAGAATTGAAATGTGCCCTGAAGCGTACAATTTTGTCACTGCTCAGGGTGGGTCAAATGCAAAGACTCAAACACAGTCTTACTGAAATTTACAAAACTTCAATGGATTCCAAAACCAAACTGTGGTTGAAAGCAAAGCTGCCATTCAGATGGATATCAAATCTCATCAGAATGAGTCTCCTAACTTCTTGTTAGCTTTTCCATCATGCCTATACTTGAAACTTCACTATAATTGGGTTAGGAACGTAATGTATCCCATATGGATTTGACAGTAATTTTAATGGGTTGTTTTGTGGAGTTTTTTCCCAGTCATCTGCTTTACTGAGGGTAAACACAGGAAAGAAGCATACTAGGAAGTTAATGCGTACTGAAGCCTAGGATGTGATTCAAGGAAGTCATCATGAAAATAAATACAGGGAAGTTGTGAAATATGGCACAGAACTGAGCTATTAATTAGCAAATAGCACTTGCTCCAGCAACCAAGAAAATAATAAGCAAATGGAATGTCTCCTCCCTTTTGCCTCCCCGTATATATCTCTGCACTCGAGCAACTTGCCATCTGACATTCAAACCATGCTACGCCTGGAATTACATAGTGCCCATACTGAACATATATTCCATGCACCGACAGACAGGAGCGACACAGGAGCCACAGCACCAGCAGGGGCAGGGAAGCCCAGAAGAAGAGGGGCAAACAGATCTTCTCTTGAGTAACTCTGGGACTGACCAAAAACCAAACAGCACTAGGCACTCACCTAGGAGGCTGTTGTGGCAGGATTTGGAGTACGGCCTGGGCAGGCACCGGGGACCCAGTGCATGCTTGCCGTAAGTCCCAGCCGAGGCATCTATACAGAATCATTAAGGTCAGAAAAGACCTCTAAGATCATCGAGGTCTTGAGCACTTCTGCCAGGAACTGCATGGAAGAATGTTGTCAGACCCAGGTCTTGCAAAGGCTTTGGCTAGCACCCTAACCACCAGAAAGTCTTTCCTCTTGTTGTTCTTTATCATTCAGATGTCGAAGAATGGTCTTGCGGTTTAGCCCCAGTCGGGATCAGAAAACATGGAGCCAAGCACCCCAGGCGTAGGCAGGAGCAACATGAATTGCAATCACTTGGAGGCACACCCGCCCTAAATCAAAGTACATTTGCTTCCTGGCTCCTGTTCCTGGCTTGGACCATGCACAAGTCACTTGAACTGTTGGTGCTTCTCTTTCCTCTCCTGTAATTTTAGGATAACAAAACTAGCCTCCCTCCCAAGACTGTTGTGGGGATCCATCAATGCAGACTCCTAAATCTCCCAGAGAGATTGTGGTCAGGAAATGGTGTCTGAATGCTTTGTATCATAAATGTTACTCGCAGAGGACTCAGACATGTAACTACACACGCACACAATCATTTAGCTTTATTGCTTCACTATGTTCCAGTGAACTATCTGCAGATTACTGTGTCAGTAGTCTTAAACAATATTCTTTCCAGAGTTAGTGATTTGCTCAGTCACATGTCAAAATCTGGCTGAATATCTTTAAATAATTTGGGTCACTTTTGGCTTCATATGAGTGGCTATGATTTTACAAAGCTGAGAACATGACTCCAAATTTTTAACGGGTAAGGTTTCAATCCCTGCTGTCCGGCACCACAAAATGTTCTAAACCAGTTGAAAATTTTGTGAAAATCAATAATCTGCACTGTTAGCCATATCCCTTTTTCTACTCCAGAGCTGCCCATGTGGCATTGCTGGTCAGAGGCTGGGCAGGCAGAAGGGTGAGCACCTGTTGGGTAAGGAGTAGGGCTACAGCCTGGGACCCCTCCCAGCAGCACTTCTCAGGCATTCCTGGTGCAGCCCAGACTGCTGCTGCATCACTGGTGGCACCAGCCCAGCTTTAGATGGGGCTGTGTAGCTTGTTGCTGCCTTGCTGTGCAGCCAACATATTCCTGAGGAGTTCAGTCAGGAGGAAAGTGGGAAATGCTAGTAGCGCAAAAGCCAGCCAGTTCTCTAGAAAAGGCATTTGTTTCCCTTGCCAAAAGTCAAAGTCTACTATATACAAAGGAGGCATTATAGCTTCTCATAAAAAGGTCACAATAATCTTTTGTAATGGAAAGTGGAGTACAGACTAAATATAGGATCTGTCCCAGAATTCCTATAGCGTGTAGATTAAATTCTGTTTATTACTAATGTGTGGATTGCTGCTGTGCTGTCCAGTACAACACTCAGCAGCTGAAAGAGAAGAAACCAAATCTATTTCGTGTGTAGCTATGTAACTGGAAAGAGATGTTGTTATACATATTTTAAAGCAGAGGAATTTCAATTCATCTGTAGAATATTCCAAGATGAGTTATTGATCTCCAGCCTCTTATGAAAAATGTGTCTGCTTTTTTTGTCTTCCTTCTTTCATTAGAAGTGTAACTTGTGCAATGTGCATGGATGTGAGCTTTCAAAATATATCATAAAAATACATATTATGACGAGTTCCTGGACAACACCTGCCATCATGTAAAAATTCCTGAGTATAGAATTACATCACAGACCATTACTGTGTCAAAATATGTAAAGATTGGCTCTTAATGTCCTCTCAATCAATAATGAACACATAAAATGGCCCTGAATACGTATTCACAAAACAAAGTTTTGCAGGCTTGACAGAATTCTGACACAAAGGTGATGGAAACTGATTAATTACAATTAAGTATAATCCTGTTTAGAAAGCAGTAGTCATTTAATAATCATATGCTGCCCAGGGAAATGGAAGTGGGGGTTTCTCTCCAATTTATCTTTTGCTGTTGTGTTCCTGAAAGCTTCTCAAATCACAATCCTATGTGGTTGCCACTACAAAAACCTCATGCAAGAAAAGTACCCTCAAGTCAACTCATCCACTTAGCCAGTGGTTAAAAAAAAAAATCAAGAAAATGATGGAATTTACAAACCTTATCTTGGCCCCGCTAATCTAAGAATCCTGCTTGGCCTTTCATGTATTGTTTAAAATCTGGCAAGCATCAAAAAGAGCAAAGCAATACACATTATCTGTGCTGTTAGACATTCACTTCTAGGAAACTCTGTCCTTTTGACATTACAGCTCTTGAAATGGAGAATTATTGGCAATTTTAACATCAGAAAACTGAGCCAGCATTTTGCATGGAATAGCTTTTCCTCCTTTTTTTGCTTTATTTCTAACCATACTAAAGCAAAACATTCCTTATCTACCAGCACCTTTTCTATTCCACTCCCAATCATTATTCCAGAAACACCCCCACTCAAAAAGTGTGCAGGTTACTATTAATAAAGTTCATTTAGAAGAAAATCAGCTTTTGCTAACTGATTTTTTTTTTGTTTTGGTGGCAAAGAAACAATCATTAACTTTTATAGTTTCAGCTCATATTATTGCTTGCATGAAATGGGGCAGCAGCTACTTCTACTGCAAACACAGTAAAGCATTTGCAGAAGGCAAGTGTCATTTACAGGTTTTATATATACATTTATATTAATGTATGCTTGCACATGCACTTTCGTGCTATATCAGATCTGTGAGAGAAAAACTGAACAGCAACAAAAATAATCAAACTAGATTTTCAAAGCATATATTTGGAAATTGCTACACTGATACACAGAAGAAAAAATTATGACAAAAGTCTAAATAATTAAAAAATATGTTAATATGAAGAACATGTTCTGGCCAGCCATGAAAGCCTACTGCATGTTCATCCTGCAGAGCTTGGCTGGGATATCAGTGACTCTGACTTCATCTGACTTAGACCAGAAAAAGAAACAAATAATGTCACTGACAACAGAGAGCACATTTTTTTAGAAAAATATATGGTTGCTGGAGGCCATGACTCTGGTGGGGTGAGATTCCTCTCCTTATTTTTGCCATCTAAAAATGAATTGTCTTATCTAAACTTGTCACCTTGATTCTCTCTAGGGAAGTCATTGGGAAGTAGCAATTCATCTTATTCCACTATAATTGTCTAAGATAGGTAGATGAGCTGCCCTTCGTAGCCATCTAATTTTTTCCATTGACTGCAGAGAGCCAAGATAAATTATTTAGATCTGGTCTTTAATTTTTAGGTGATTAATGGTCAGTGAGACAAATACCACCTGACTCCCGTGGGAGAAGAGGCAAATTTCTCACTGCAAGGCCAGTGGAAGGAATGAGCAGACCATGGCCTGGAGGCTGCAGATGAGAATGTGGTTTCCTTACACAGAATCAGCAAGTCTGGAGGGAAGTAAACGAAGGGTATGACCTAATTCAGTAATAAGGGAGAAAGGTTTGGATTTCCCATAATGTCACTGCCTTTGAATCCTTCTCTGCTTCTGTTTCTAATGACAAAGACTGGCTTTCCAAAGAAAAGGATCAGACTACCCTTTTTAATAGATCTAGCAGTTGGTCTTATGGTGCCCCTTAGTCAAAGGCACTATTAGATCTCTTTCCAAAAGCATTTCCTGGAACATACTGGTCTTTTGGAGAGTATAACAGCTCATGTGGAGGAGAGACATCCACTAATAATCAGTGGTTTTTAGCCCCCATATGCAGAGTCTCTGTTTGGTCCTGCACCCTTTGAACTGCCAGTGGATGCTGAGCAGGAGCATGTTGTGCAGAGGTGAGTGTGCCACAGAGAGAGAGGTGAACTTTGCACAGGTAGACAAGGCAGTGGGAGATCACTTGCTCTCTCTGACCACTCCATCACACCTAAGGAGAGGAATTCCATGTGTCATTGTGGAAGACTGAAGAGGTTCTGGCACCCCTTGTAACTCCAGCAAACCCAAACTGGTGACTTAGACAGGCTTCCAGGTGAAGCTTATCCAGCTCCATAAGACTTACCTGTAACATGACCAGACCACTGTCCAGAGACAAAACTAGCATCACAGAGTACACACAGGCCTGAAGGAGGAACACAGGCATGATAATTTGGTTTACTGTTAGATTAATTTCCAGAACAACCACAGTGCAGTGCACTGAGCTGAGCACTGATCTGATCTAATCTTCTTGGCATGCATGTTTTATTCTACCACTCTCCATTGCATTAATGCTCTCTAAAACAGGTGTCAAGAGGAATAACTGAAAGGGGTAACTCCATTGTGATGGTTAGCTAAAAGTTTTAAGTAATGTCAGTAGTCAAATAGAAAATGATTGGTGACATTTTCTTTGAAAAAATTCTCAAAAGTACAACTAGCAGGAGGAGCTTAAGTTAAACTAAGAGACTGGTTTCTCTTTGTGTCATCCTTGCAATTCCACTGCAAAATGTTGACCCCATCAATGAAACAGTAGTGGAAATATTGCCACTTTCTTTGCACTTCAGGAGGAATTAGTGAAGGACTCAACCACTTTTTCACATGTTCCTATTCCACTCCTCTTTGTGGCAAATGCTGAAGCTGCTGTTTCCTACATGCAGGAGGATTCAGATAAGGGCAGCAGGTCTGCACCATGTCCTGAGCCTCTTTTGCCAGCCATTTCCCAGTGCTGCTTCTGGCAGCTTTTCTGGTTTTCCTGTATCTCCTCTGCCTCTGTGGTATTTCTCACACTCTTACTCACAGATGCAGATTGCTAATCCCTTTGCCTCTGGGGCCTGTCTTCATGATACAAGACAGCAAAGCCATAGCCCATGCTTGCCCTGAGCTCCAGAGAGCAGCAGAAGGATGTCAGTGCGGCTGCATCGCTTAAAACCTGGGCAAGCATCTGCACTGTGCAGTATGTTGTGTGCTGCAGACACACTCAGCTAAGCTTTCCATCATCCACAGTGACTTGGTAATGCACTTTTTTTGGCTGAAGTGCTCTGCTGCTTCAGCTATGCTCAACTGCATCTTAAAATTATCCTGAGTCAAAGGAACTGTGATAATAAATAAAGCTGGTGAAGGTTAGCTTACTAAATAAAAATCTACTGTACTACATTGGAGGAGTCCCTGACCTGACAGAGAAATCACTTATAAATCTCCGGTGTTCAAAGCAATTAAAAAATAAATACTGTAAAAATCTGCTGCAATCAAGTGCAAGTTGTACTAAATTCTTGACTATTGTTGTTTATGAAAAAAAAAAAGAATTGGTTTTGATATCTTAATCATCTTAATCTCTGTTTTATATCAGCTTTCTGTTTCTGGAATGTAAAGCAAAGATATTAAGGATCCCATAAATCTAAACCCATGCTACTGGGAAGGAATCCATGAAAAGCAAAGGCTGTAAGAAATACAAAATTTGCTGGACTCTTTTTCTAGTTAAGAAATTTCTAGTCACATTAAAATAGCTTCTCCTAAACAAAGCAGTTCTTGCTTGTCATTAATCAGTTGTACACTAAAGGAGTTCAGATTTCTGTCTTTGAAACATGTACACTTTGACATGCATAGCTGCAGGTTGCCACTTTAATTGGATTTTCTTCTGAACAAGACACTTGTTCCATGGGACAGGAACAATGCATGTATTAATAAATTATTGAAATAATAAATAAAAAAAGGCTAATCAAAGAAACACTGAGAAAAATTGTGCACTCTGAGCACTCAAACAGTTTTGAACAACTGAAAAATCTTCAGTTTTTAACATTTCGTGCCTAAAGTATTGCATTGGCTTTAGAAGTGATCAATTTTTTTACTTAAAAAGGGTTAAATATACATGAAGACATACCAAAGTGATGTAGCTTATAAGGCCAAAGATAAGAAATCCAAACAAACCTCAAACTATACCCTGCACAGAGTTTGCCCTTGCAGAGATCTTGAGCATCGCAGAGCTGCAGATCACTGCCCGCTAGCTGAAGAAGGGCTCCAGAGAGGAAAAGCATTTTCAGAAAGGGACTGGGCCTCACCACAGCCATCATGCACACTTGCTTTTGACCTGTAGCCTTTCCCAAGTGGATGACTTAAAATGAATACTTTTTATTTTTGCTTTCTAATCGGTTTATTTATTGTTACCCTCTTCCCCAATGAATTTCCCAATGCCTGTGCTTATCAAACAAAAATCCCTAGTACTTCCCAGCAGTATGCAAAAGACCTTTCTCCTGTCTGTCACCATGAATGGTTACCCTGTTCTTTACGGTTATCTTCCAGAATATTTTTTTTATTGGCCTCTGTCTGTGACAGGGTACGGCACTGTAAGGATGTGCGGCCATATTCAGTGGGACTGCTTTTACACTTTGCTCTTACAATAAATACACAGAGCTTGTGTACACTGATCTTCTGCATGTGAGTAAGGCTGCATTCCATAAACTGTGTGTTCCTAAACATGAAGAGGCATGGAATTATGAGTAAGGAGAGTAAAATCTCTGTCTTCTCGTTTAGGGATTGAGAAGAAAGCAGCAGCCCATTTAGCACCCACAGGGGGACACAATGCCACCCAGCACACCTGAGGATGAGTATTGATTGAGGTTTGGCTCTGGCCTGGCAAAAAGAATGAACAACAAGCAGTAAGCTGCTCTTCTCCATGAAGGCTGAGATACTTTCCACGTGTGTACATAGCTGTAGAACTTTGAAGTAAACAGAACTTTGAAGGTGCTGACCAAAGGGATCTGTGAAGTTGTGGCACACCTAAAAATGTGAGAATGCTGAGTGTGGGCTTTTGAGGTGGTAGTATTCAGTATTCAAATACATGGATTACCCTTTCTCTTGAAACATAGCAGCAACTGGCAGTAGTGCTGCTGCTGGTGGTTTAATTATTCCTTTTTATAGGAATAGGATTGTTATTGGTCCTACACAAGTAGTAGTAGTAAAACTGTAGTAAAACTGCTCTACAGGACTTGAGCTGTAGGATAAAAGTGTGTTTTTGTCATGGACTATATGACTACTGGTTTGATATCTTTTTGACTTAGATGGTAAAGAGCTTGTTCAGTGGCTGAAACTGAGGTGTTTTGTTAACAGTGTTCTGCAGTTACAAGCAGGTAAGTGTCCCAGGATGATCCAATAAATAAGGCCATGCTTGTAACAATTCCTTCACAGACTACACAGGATGTTCAACACATTAGGATCAATGTAACAGTAATTTCTCTGATTTTAATAGAGGAGGAAAAGGAGACAGAGGAAATATAATTAAATAAGATGATATTTCAGAAAGGAATAATGGAAAGCTGTGGGTATTGAGTCTGGATAGACTGGGCTGTTTTTCTGGCTGTTTTTTTTTTTTTTTAACTCATAGCCTCAGTCAAATGTAAATAACTTTGAAATTTATACTACAGAAGACCTTGTATCTTACTATTTTAAAATATAGAGCCTGTACATTTTCTGGGCAGAAACACTACTTGCTGTTGGCAGCTCACAGTTTTTGCATAACATCTGTAATGAGCTATGAAAATTAGACAAATACCATGAACTTCGTCTTGCTTTTTTTTTTTCTTTTTCTTTTTCTTTTTTTTTTTTTTTTTTTTGCTAATCAAAACAGAAGATCCTGATTATGTTTCCTTATGCTCCAAAATATACAACTTAAGAGGAGGGGGTTGTTTTTTCAAGAATATTTTCCTTTTCTTATCCCTTATATAAACTCTTTCTGGATCAAAACAACAGACTTTCATTCCTGAAGTCAACTGTATATGGAATCTTCAAAACACACCCCTTGTTTAAAAAGAAATAATTAAAACCTCTTCCCCTTGAGGGAAAGGTATTTATAAAACCAGGTTAAAAAGGAATATGTGACAAATGGGATAGACTGAAAAATATATTTCCTTGGGCTTCGAATTTTATAGAACACCAGCATCAGTGTGATTTACATTGGTAATGAAGACAATAGTGTATGGAGCCCCTGATAAGGAGTTTGTGGAACCCTTAAAGGGAGTGAAGCAATCACAAACACTCATGCCTGATAGATAAAAGGCTTCAGGAGACTTCATCTCCAGATGTTCTCTCTGTCTCCTAAATTACAAGAAGCTATCCACTGTGCATAATTTTATCAAGTATGAGGAATGCATCCTGAATAGGATGCAGAGAACTATATGAAAGGACTACATACCAAATGCAAAAAACCCCATAAGATTCTAATCCTAAAAGTGGCGATTCATTTTATTGCTCAAGTAAGTTTGCTTTCTATAGAAAAAAGTTGTATTTTTAAAAATTGAGAATCTCAGACTTCAAATTAAAATATTTGTGTGAACATGTGGAAATTTTTTTTCAAGATCTCATAAACAATAAAAATAATTATTTTAATTGTTAATTGTAAAAGAAAGCCAGTAAAACCCCCAGCCTTTTATGCTTTGTGCAGCTTATTTGTTTTCTGCTTGGAATTTTCATAAACTTCTGAAGGTGCTTGAAGTCCCCTTGCCACATTATAATTACAATAAAATCAAACTCATCTCAAACTTTCTCCAGAGGCCTTCTTCATCTGTGTCAGGAAGGAGTGGGAAGAAGGGGAGTTGACCAGATTAATGTTTGTCGAGCTAGCAGAATGCTTGTCATCGTTGATCAGGACTCTAATTTATGTGACCACAAGAGATAGAGAGTCTCATTCACTACAGGAGGAAGACATTGGCCAAAATTCAAACTTATTATTTATTTTTGAAACTACAAGTTCCATTGGGATTTCCCTGTTGAGTAAGTGTAGCCAGAGAGGAGAGGAAGGTGGAACTAAATTAAATTAACATAGCAAGAAAGCCACATGCTGTAACCACTAAAATGGCTGATGAAAATCCTTAATGTAAAACAAACAAATCAATTATTTCTTATTAATTATGATTTAATATTATGGAACTTCAAAATTCTATACCATTTCCTAATATGAAGCAAAAAACCAGGTTTTCTTTCTTTGAATTGAAGTTGAGCTAAGAAAAAGAACTTGCCTCAGGAAGCAAGCATGAAAAGATGAAACAGTATCTGATACCAGGGCTGAAGTCCTTGGTGATAATAGGAAAGGAAGGATGAACAGTGGAGTCATAAAGTATCCACAGAAAAGGAGACTGGCAAGGCTTGAGGACTGTCTTCCCAGGTGGGAGGAACTGAAACGAAAGCTGGTGACTGGGTTTCACAGGAGAGCTGCAAAATGGCAGCAAGCTCCATGAAGCATCTGGGTTAAATACAGTGAGAGTAACTGTCCATGGAGAAGGGTATTGAAGATGTGAAGCATGCAGGATGAGTTTCACCTCACCTCACTTTAAAAGTCTTTGAGTTAGTCATTCAGATTCTCTTTATAGTCAATAAGTACTTCCAGGGAGTGAGTCACCTGACCTAAATTAGATGTCTATCTTGAGATGGGATGAATCACACAGTCAGAGTGTCTATTGATATCTATTGACTATAAAAGGAACCAGGACTTGCTTAGATGCAGGCATCTACACTGCAAATGAATCCCATCCTTAGGCATTTTACAGAGTAATGTGATAAACACCAGGAAAATCCATTATTTGGGGCCAAGCTTCAAGCACAGAATGGGCACAGGGAATCTGGTACCCTCCCCCTCACAATGTAACTGGAAATAGGATTAATAGGCTGGGTTTTAGGATAATCCTTTATTGAGTTGAAAAGGAGAGGCCACAGCAAGGAATGCTGCTCTGCAGAAAACTGCTGCTAATGACAATAATTAGGCTGAATCAGAGGCTCTGCTTAAAAGACAGAAGTAATATATGTGTTAGGCGGAGGAGAGAGGGAGCAAATAGCCTGTCTTCACTTTGGAATGCAGGATACTGCATCTAATCAGAGACTGATATCAAAGTGTTAAAACTTTATTAAAAGCAGAATCTAAACAAATGCCTTTCTACCCTGCTCACCCTCCCAAATTCCTCAATGTAGAGTTTAAATGAAAATAAAAGTTCAAAATAAGTTCAGTCACTCTTGAGAAGCTCTTACATCTGAACATTCTGCAGTGAGAGCAATTTGTTATGTATTAACTGGAAGATTTAAGAAGTTAAATTTTAGAAAGGTGTGGCTCATGCTAGCAAAAAAACACCACATATTTTAAATTTCCCATTCTTTTAAATGTCATACGTTATATTTGCAGATTATTGAATAGAATCTGTTTTTAAATCTTTGATTGTTTTTTGCTCTGTAATCTCATCTATGCACCGTGTCATCACTTGGTTGAAGTAGACACTGACTCCTGAGACTGTGGGTGCAGTCTCAAATCTGTTGCATATACAAACACAAGATTTCCACTATCAGTAATATTTTGCTCTGGGTGCAGAAGATCAAGGAGAGGTGATGATTTTGACTGCCTTTTCTGGTGACTGTTTGAGAACCCTAGTAGAACCTCAGGTGTTATACATTATTTACTATTATATCCACTATTTATACAATATTCACTATTATAGCCACTATTTATATATATTTTACACACACACACACACACACACATATATATATATATATATGTATAAAATAATCACTATTTTAGTAGTGGAAATAGTTAAAAATTACAATTTGAATTTTTGTTCTACCTTTACATATAGAGATATGCTCTGTTGATAAACAGCTTCCCTATTTTACAATTAGTCTGTTGCAGAATGCCCTGTCTGGGATCAGCCCTCTATTTTGTGGAGAAACTGTTTTCAGAAAGTGTTCTGTGCTTTGTTGGACTTACTTAATTAATTACTTAATTAATAAACAGAGAAACAAAGCATTTGTCGAAGGTAGTCATGATACTAGTTAAAATTTAGATATCTAAGTCAAATACTGTCATTAAGCAGATGTTGTACTTATAAAAGATTATATTGTGTCTACAATACAATAAGGTTACATCACTGATAACAGTAACTTTGTTTTCCTTAATACTGTACAGGAATTTTTTGAACAGGATTGTGACTACATTACTGATACATCAGCAATAAATGCCAAGCAAATAGGCAATAGGTTAAATGAGGTATATGGTAAAATCTGCCCTTTAAAACTACAAAACTCAGGCAGGCTAAAACATGGAAACATCTACATAAAAGTTGCTTGCATAATTCATGGCAAGGCTTAGTATTATGTCCATTAGAGCCAATATAAGGAATACAAAGACAATTTTAAAACAACCAGTGAAGCATTTAAATGTGCTCTGCATTCAGACTTTGTGTGGAGATTCCAGTGAATCTTAGAGTG
Organism: Peucedramus taeniatus; assembly: GCA_013400575.1. Classification (NCBI taxonomy): domain Eukaryota; kingdom Metazoa; phylum Chordata; class Aves; order Passeriformes; family Fringillidae; genus Peucedramus; species Peucedramus taeniatus. The sequence goes on from WBNO01019305.1 coordinate 512,841, forward strand.
CATTTCTTAGTTTAACATTTGTTTTGCTAATTCCTCCATGTCTCCATGGATTGTATTTACTGTTCTGTTGCTAATGCATTTTAAAGCTTTAAAGCTTTTAACCTTTAATCTCCACTTATTCAAGTGAGGTTAAGTGATCTTTTTCCTTACCTCATGTCCAAAAACAGGTCTTCAATCAAACATTCTTCTGAAAAGACCACACTCACACTTACCTATATCCTCATAAGCTTCTTTTTAAATGTGGAATCCTTTCTTAATGGTAATTCATAAGAAACATATTAAACAGCTTCAAGAGCAAAATAAACACTGTTTTTTCCCCCATCCTATCACATTTAAAGAGGGAGACACAAAGCACAGTTGACAGACTCACACAGACAGGGTGCTTCAGAAAGAAATGATATTACATTTATTTGAACAAGACTGCAATACTGCTACTGTACTGCAATACATAGATTTTACTGAGATAAGAGCAGTGTGTCAGGGAAAATAACAGAAATGCTGTATCCAGGCAGATGTGTTTTTAAACAAGTCAATTTCAGTATTAGTTTTGTCAGCTTAAGGGCTGAGTTACAATTAACTCAACAGAAACTTCAGGAAATAACAATGTTCTTTAACATTCAGTCAACTTTTCCGTTGGCACTCTTCCCTGATTCAATCCCCAACACTCTTATCCCTTCTGGAGATCCTTTCTTCTTTCTCTTGATGAAGAGGAAGCCTGGGAGATGAGTTCAGAGCCAATGCCCAGACTCTAGACAAAGAAAGTTAGGAGTTATTCTTCAGCCACCCTACACTAAAGGGAGGCACACAAGTACTTGAATAATCCATGTCTATTATATCCCCTTTCAAATCAAGTTTTGCACCTTTGTTCTTGTTGTGCATAGCTAAGAAAGGAAACTGAAGACAGCAGGAAAAAAAAGGCCTGCAGAAGAGGAAGCTTGCGTGCAGGAGGCTCTACAGATCTACAGATCTGGGTGTCTTAGAAAAAAACCTACTTCTTCTAGAACTGAGCTTTGCAGTTTGCACCAACTTCCCATTTACTCTTCTGCCTCTATGTTGAAATTCTCAACAAAGTCCCCAGTCAGCTACTCTGAGATTTCCTAGTGGAATCTAATTACATGATCTGACCATAAAATCTCTCTTCTAAAATTTTCCATATTCTCCAAGGTTCTGTATTAAAACTGTATGTGAAAACAGGGGTGACATGGAAGCACCAGCTCAGAGAAATGCTGACATGATGTTTCATCCTACGTGCATTACTGAACACATATAGTGTTGGTCTGAAAATGAGGGCAGTTAATGAAAAATACAAGACGCCACGTAAACTGTGACTTTCAGTTATCAGAGACAGATTCAAAGCTGATTGTTGCCAGTGGGAATTCTTCTGCTTACCCTGAAATCTTTCAGTCAGCTTCCAGATAAATCATACAGCAAAATATCCTTTTGGTACTAGAAGCTCAGGGCTGTTACTTGCCTATTTTGTTCACATGGTAAAAAGTTAGGGGAAATTTGAAACCAAATTAGTCTAGTAACTCATGGAAAGTGTAAATTCAATTACTCTCAGATGATGTAACAATATAAATATCGTGCTCAATGACATGGCATACCAGCAAATACTTTATTTTAGTGTCCAACAATATTTAAAAAAAGAAACTTTTAAAGGAATCTTGGGCAAGCTTGTTCAAATATAGTGTTCTAGAGTGTTTCTTTTTTCATTTTGATTTTAATTATAGCAATTGCCTTAATAAAAGTTTCTGAGGTAAGGGCTTACGCATTCCATTCACTCACTGCCGTGTTTAATTCCTATCACTGTTCAATCACTTGTTACTTTATTTTTAGGGGCAAATTTATAGCAAGCTGCTGGATCACATGTACCCAAGTATTTGAAGTATCTGCAGCTGCTTACATTGCAAGAGATCCAAGCTGCATTCCTGTCATGAATCATAGATTTGTGAGGGCAGAGCCACAAATATATATTAAAAAAATGCAGCTTACATGGCTTGAAATCAGATTTTAAACAACCTTCCTAAAGGATTCACAGTGCCGGAAGAGCTGGGGCACTCATTCACCCAGGTTACAATATATTTCTCAACACAGGGCATCTTTAGGTTCTCATAATGAGCTTCTGCTGGGATGTTTACTAGAGACACACAATAGTCACTGTGTGACTGTAGGCAGAAAGGATAAATAAGAGATAACTAACAGAAAATCATTCAGGGCCAGCTACTCAGGGGGTTTCCACTTGCAAAAGCCGAGGGACAATAGATTTTGCATTGTCACTGATGTAAATTCTCTTTTGCAGGATTTGTTTGTGCAAACAGGACTTGGACCTATAACTTACGTCATTTTGCTGTACATGAGAACGTCACCAAATTGCACTTATAAGTTAGTGGTGGTGAAACAGGTGAGACAGGAAAGCTGTGAAAAATCATTCTGTGGTGAATGGATCTTTGTACAGCAAATGTGTGTGTGAATGGACACGGACAGTGCAGATTGCATTCTCAATCACATTCTCTAGTCTGAGAATGTCGACAATTGCCAGGTTACTCTTGAAAGTATTTGGGACTAAAACATTTCCCAACTGTTGCTGTGACTAGATACTAAAAATGAGAGTGATTGCTGTTACTCACTAGTGATTGTTTTGTGATTCATTTTTAGCTTCCGATCATGAAGGAAAAAAGTTATCATGTGACACAGATATCAACCCAACCAATACAAATAGAGTTAAGCAAACAGTTCATGAACAACATGTAGTCTGAAATTAAAGTTTTCCACCACTCCCTTTGTTTTTCTTTCGTTTACCGAACAGAATAATTCTGAAGAGAAAGAGGGTAAGTTCATACATGAGTCACTAACCAGAGAGGGCTGAACTGCTTGCATAGTTTGAAAAGTTCTCTGTATAATAAGATTAAAATAACAGTCTAACAGTAATAACAGTTGTTCATTCAACAAGTAATGATAGTAACATTATAATATGAAAATTAGAATGGATTAGAATCCCTTTTACTCCATAAGAACTGCTGCAATTTTATTATATAAGCCAAGAAGCCTCAAATATTGCACATGCAAGACAGGTGAGACTGTTAGACTGTAGAAAGTTCCGATCTAAACAAAAGCTATGTCTGCCAATTTTTATTTGACTCTCAAGATGCATGTATTTTACTCTTTAAAATGGCCACAATAGCACTTTCCCAATTTCTTTTCTATTTTCCATATCTTATATATCTTCCTGCTTTTCCTTCCTAATCTACAGTGCCAGTTTGTTGATATAACCTAATTTTCCTTTCAGATCTTTTTTTAATAGAAAATTAAAGTTCAGTCCCTTGATAGTTAATAAGAAGCTGTGGTCATCTTGTTGCTTGCATTCTGAAGGAGATATGTAATTTCTTGAAGCAGGGACAACATACAAACCTTTGTCTCAGATAATAAGAAAAGAGTGAAGAATACTAAAGAGGATTTTCATGAAGCAGTATCTTGGGAAGATGAGAGTAATGCTTTAGTTCAGTACGTAAAAGCACATGGTAAGCTTGCCTTTGTTTAGTTCTAAAAATACACCACTTTAGACATGTATACATATAAAGACATTAATATGTGTCAGTGCTTTTCAAGTATCATGCGTTTGAACAAATAGTTGCTAGATAGACACAGTAGTATAAGCCTGATATCAGGAGCACAGTACACAATCACTCAGAGTAAAGAGCACCTGAGAATAAGAGTGGACTGGGAAGGAGCCTATGCCTTTTATTTTTCCTTTAATGTTTTTCTTGTCAATGCCTTATCTACCCTACAGAAGGATGGATAGTTATGAGTTCAAACAAATACTATTTCTGAGTCCCTTCATGCAACTTGCCATTTGAGTTTAACTTCCCTCTAAATCAGCTATTTACGTGATCTCTTAATGTTGGGTTTGGAGATAAGAACAAAACGTAGGATGACTTTTGTTTTTTCATTTCTAACTATTATTATAATGTTTTAAGGGCACACACATCTGTTCAATATCCATAAAGTGCTATCAAATAATAATGACACATTACTTATAGGTATTGCAAAAGTGCTACCTGTAAAAGGGTTTTCTGAGAGCAGCAATCTATTACTGTCCAATCCATGCTTGACCAGCAGTCCTTTTCAGACAATTTCCCACATGTGGTATGTGTGTGTATGTTTACTTGCACACACAGAAAAGCCCTGAGATTCTCTGTCAATACCAAGGACAAGCTGAGTGCCAGCCAGTTCTGCAGCTGGAGTGCTCCTGAACTAAAATAATCAGAAGAGGTTTAGATTGGATATTGGGAAAAAGTTTCTTCACCCAGAGAGTGGTTGGACACTGCAAGAGGCTCCCCGGGGAAGTGGTCCGAGCACCAAGCCTGACAAGCATTCAAGAAGTGTTTGGACAATGCTCTCAGGCACATGGTGTGATTCCTGGGATAGGTCCCTTCCAAACCAGCATATTCTGGGATTCTGTAAAATTCCCTTTCTTGCACAGCAGTCCTCGTCAAGGAGATAGGCTCTGTCTCTGTCTGTTGTTAAAGAACATTATATATGACTCTACAGATTTTCCAAAGATTATTGTTTTGGATTGATGACAGTGCCTAAAGAAACACATAATATAACTTCCTTCAAATTCCTTATAAAAGTTTATTCAAACATTTGTTACGGAATTGCAGGGGAAGCATTTTCACAGCTAATTTGAAATCTCTTTAATTTCTTTTCTCTTCAAAAATGTTGCAGTTAATCAGACAGCAGAAGCAACACTATATATTTAATCTCAATAAAATCAGAGAACAATTTCGCAGAGAACAAAGACAGCAAAAATGTAGTCAATGTAACTATCCTAATTTAGACTGCATTGTCACCAGAACAACAAACTCTTTTCCAATAAGTCTAACATATCTATGACACCTTTTCCTGTAGTCTGCTTCAGACTTCTGGCTGCTACAACACAGGTTATTTTTGTCAGAAAATAGTAAAAAAATCAGAGCATGCCCCTGTCTGATTTCTCAGCAAAAATATTAATTAAACTAGTTTCTTACTACTCCTATTTTAAAGTATTTGCAAACACTGATAGTAAAGGAAAAAATTAAATCACTTCTTATGTGAAGTCACAAAAGATTATTTTGTTGGATATGATATTTAGTGAGACTAAAGAACTACTTATTTGTATATCTTAGTTTCAGTCATTGTATATAAAGTAAATGATCAATCAGCATAGAAGAGACTAAAAATCAATAAAGCAAATACATTTTCCTTGTAATTTGTCCAAAGGTTGTGATTTAGTTACAGTGCAACTTAAGTTGTTGGTTCAGTTACAGCATGTACGACAGCATAACGTCTTTTTATTGATCACAAACTATGTGGCTTACAAAACAAAGAAAAGGGGGTTTAAAAAATGCCAAGTCCAAAAAACAATTATGTCCTAATGTGTACACCCATTTCCCAAAACAGTGTCTTGATCTGAAGTCCGTGGGAGTTAATAACTGTCTTCCCATTGGCTGCAGTGGGTATTATAATGGGCTTTTGAAATTTACACAATTAAAAAATAGTAATAAAACCTACATATGAGAAACATTCATTTTCCAGCATTCCTTTACCATTACCATATGAGGATATGGTGCTTGTGTTGATGACAATGACATTTTGCCATACAGAATGCAAGCAGAAAAACTATGTAAAGAAGGAATAACTCACTGTGAAGAGGAAAAATTCAGATCTTCCTCAATTTTAAAGCAAACTTGCTTCTTCAATATTTTAATAAGTCCTCTTTTCATGGAGGACATTCTTTTCCATTCCCTTGGTGGAGGGCTTTGAAGACCAAACCAACTGAGGTAACAACCACAGATTTCTGTGTGTGTATGCAAAGGTCTATATGTATCAAGTATAAAATGCCTCTTCCAAAAATTAGCTGCAATTTCTGGCTTGGGAAGGCTGGCTAAGGGCAAAGGGAGAGGGAGAGAGATTTTATTACCATAGGCATAAAAAAAATTCTGGCACCAGCACTTGCAACTGCAGAACAGAACAGAGTAATGATAGTTTACATTTTTGAAATTTCCAGGAGGACATATTTAACATCCTATGGGCTTATCACTTAAAAATATATGCCATCCATTCCCTAAATAAAATTCCTACTTTTAATAACTTCTGCTTTGACCTTGCAAAACAGACAATGCCATGATCACTTATCCTCAAAGTCTTCATTAAATCTCCTCTAAAATGTTGCCGCCTTCTAAATAGGATTAGGATTTTTTAAAAATCCACAGTGAAGTAGTAAGTGACTGTCATCCTCTAAAATCATAAAGACTTGAATGTGAATTTCCATGTGACCCCTTGTCAATGACTATCTCTACCAAAGAGACTACTGAATTTGCCTTCACACAGTTTGAAGTGCCCCAGAAGGTCCAAAGAAAGTCAAACTGAAGAAATGAAGTATGTATTCCTGAGAAATTACAGTTTTTACTCTGCAATTCCTTAATACAGAATATGTTTCATGTAATTAGCCTATCAATCAAAAGACAGTGAGATTCTGGAAATTATTGTAATTTGGAGTCACTCGCTGTCTGCTTAAGACCAAAAGAGAAATGTTTTGCCAAGTAACTGGTGAGACAATTTGCCTAAGGAATGGGACATTCAGGTACAAATCCCCACTTCAGAATACTTTTATACCAATGAGGTATTTGTGGCAAGGGGAGCAGAATAGGTACATGGATGGCCTGAATCCAAGCTCTGCTGTCTGTTAGGAGAGAGCCTCTATCACACTCACTCTCAGAACAGCTTCATTATTAGTGTGAAGGAGAAAAGCATTCCCTGCGTATACATTTTGCTGCACTCTGACCATGTTTGCAAGATCAGACCCATGGTACCCCTACTTTGAGATTCCTGCTTCATCTTGAACTTAAACAGCTTCAGCTCTTGTCAGGATTTAGACTTTAAAAAGCTTTTCAAGTCAACCCTAGTAAGTATTTGTAGGAATGCTTATTATTACTTATTAATCTTCATTTGTACATAGTTCTTTCAGTGGTAATTCCTGTGATTAAGGAATTGCTTAGCTCATCAGAGAAACCTGATCACTAACATGAGGTGGGGAAAAGAGAACAGAGTATGTGTGCTGAGATAAGTGAAGTAGTTAAGCATGGAGCTTCTCATAGACAATCTCTTGCTTTGGCCTTTGTACACTCTGTGACGTTTCAACAAAATCAGAGATCATGGTACATTCCCAAAGTATTTTAAATGGGCTAGCCAGGTGTCAAAACAAAAAACAGAGCAACAAAGCCATGAATCATGCAGACTGGTAGGGAAGTGTTCAGATTTTGAGTAAAAAGAATGCCAGTGCTCTAAAAAGTGCAGTATGGGCTGTAGGAGACTGTCTTTTTTGGTTGCTTTTGTTGTGGGGTTTTTGTTTTCTTCCCGCTTCTTCTTGTATATTCCTGTATTTGCAATCTGTAAAAAATCCTGATGTAATGCATCTTGGATCACAGCTGTTTGCTGTACCACAATGCAGTACTGAATTTGCAAGAATGCATGGCAGATTATAAAATTACATGTACCACAGATTCTGCAATGAAAAGCGTTGACATTTCTTGGAGACCAAGTGCCAAATCAATCAAGGACGCTGTGGATGCAGAGGTTGAGCTACTGATGGTGTTTCTTCCCAGAAGAGGATATGAAAGAGATATTTAGCACCTTTGCTGCAAACTTGTTTCTCTTCTTTTGCCCGGCGGACGGAAAGATTTGGAAAGGATGTGCCCCACGTATTTAAAGTGTACAATAAGGAGCTTCTAAAAAGACTGAAAACAAAAGGCAAATTTTAGGAAAATCTAATAACAAATAAAGATGAAATGAAAGAATATGACTTGCATGAACTTGGCAGAGGTATGAGAAAATGGTTATCTACCGGGGAGTGTAAAATGTAAGAAGATAAGAGAATGAAAATATATCTAAAAGACTTTGAAAATATATCTTTGGTTTATTTGGCTGCTTGGTATCATAGTTCTTTGTCACATTAGTTTTTTTAGTACAAATAAATTTTGTGAAGAGATCTGTTGCATTAAAGGGCTTTGATCATAAACTGACCTGATAGAACAGTACAAATAAGCTCTCTTTCACATTACCCTGAACTGAATAAATAGCATTAATTTCTTTTCCTGTGGAAGAAAAATCACTATTATTACTCTGTCCAACTGTTTCTCACTTTTCTGTATTGCAAGCCAGTTTCAGTTATTCTCACAGGGTTGTGCTGCCAGGAGGTTCTTTTTTATAGCCAATGCATTATTCCAAAACATTCTGCTTTATTTTCCTTTTTGCTAGAACTTTGTCTACAAATAACTTTGGCCCACATAGTCCTAGTTTTTTTCCCATTCAGGTTTCAATTACATAACTGATATATGAAGTTAACAGCTTCCTGAATATGCAAGAGACACTTTCAAAAGTTAGATTCAGTTTGACTCACCACAACAGCTCCTAATCTCATTTCACTCAATACTGAGAAAGGCTGAAGTGACTGTTATAGGCACCTCAGTTAGGCAGGATCATTTCAGGTCCTGAAGTCTTTAAATTGGTGCTAAACACTTATTTTAAAGACACACTATCTTTCATGCAGATACTATGTCTTTGGCACAAAATTTACTCATGAAACTGTCAGACATTGGGCAGATTTGACATCCCTAATGACATTTATCACCCTTAAATCTTAGCACCCAGAAATTATGGCATAAGATATAGGACTGATAGGAAAGTGTCTACAGGTAGCCTGGCTACAATAACTTTTACTAGGTAAAAAGTATATGAAATGTGTATAAAAGTATATGCAGTCCTGTACTCATCAAATCACAGTGGGATATAAACTGTAGGCTACAAAATAAAGCAAAGCTTGGGCAACCAGCTTCAATTTGTAATATTTTATATACATAATTTGGAAAAAATTTATATACATAATTTGGAACAAGATACACCAGGATTTTTGGTTTTCTTCAGATAAATTTGGGTTGCAAAGATTTGCTTCCCTTCCCTGTATAAGTGCATTTCACTTTGCTTTGAGGGATCATTTCCTGACAAACTGACAGCTGATATTCAGCTGATAGCAGAACTCTGTTACTGTGTAAATGAGCTCACTATGTACAGTTGCTGACATTGTTAAGGTTGCTGCAAAAACTCTTCACCAAAGTGGCTTTATATACAAAACTGATGGGAACATTTTCTGAACCTTCAGTACTTGCCTCGTTCCTTCCTTTGTGCTTATTTGTTTGTTCTTCTCAGTCACATCATCTTCTGGCATTGTTCTTGACTAATTGTAATGGACTGATTCCTAACACGTGTTGTCAGCAGATTGTTTGCTGGCATATCTGACAATATTACAATCTACTTCAACCTCTTCTAAATTTTGATGGTTTTATACTGTGGAAATTTAATAAACAGACTGGTAATTTAGAAAAAGAAATGTCAGCAAGATGTGTGGGATACTACAAGGCCTACTCTGTATCCCATATTCTTCAAATGCAATTGTTTCTTTTCAAAGCATCACAGCTGTTCAGCAATCAAGGACTATCTGTATCCCATATGCTAAAGCCAGATGTCAATATCACTGTGTGCAAATTTGCAGTGCGCTGTTCCGAACAGTCAAACCATATTTCAGGGGAGGACATTGTCCAGGGAAATGAAGCGGGAGAGTTTCCAGCACAGCTCCCTGCCAAAGTAGTAATAAATCCTTTCTTTAGGGATTGTACAAAAGTTTTGCATTATGTGGAAAACTAACTCTTCTTTCTTTACCAATAAAGCAGCAAAACAATAAACGAATGTTTTAAGAAACACTCACCTCTCTCCACTGCCTGTGAGAAGCACAGGGAATGAGCAGCTAGGATAAAAACATCGACTTTTTGAGAAATGAATCCCACCCTCAGTGCATAGTCACAAGTGATTATGAAAGCACAGATTTACTACCATCCACCCCTACAGCACATGCTGTATCTTCCCACTCATTCCACCCCCTTTCATGAGGCATGTTCATCATATGTGTCTCCCCCTGTGATTCCTTTAAACTCTTTTTGCTCAGCCAGCACTGCTGAGGTAGGTGGAAACCTACCACCAGTCCAGTGATCCCAGCAGCACTTCAGAAGCATTGCTTCCTTGCTCACTCACTTTCCCATCTACTAACAGTCCTAGTAGTTTTCCACTTTTCTTCTCACTCCCTTGTTGAATGCTATCACTACAGATCACTTATTTGGGTAGATTCAGGGAGGTCACTGACAGATCCTTTGTCCTTTGGAGTAAAACATCTGTGTTGGAGAGGTAGGAGGTTGGAGCAGATCTCTCCTATTAAAAATATTGTGACTTCAATGGAGATCCTCATAGAGACCCATTTCTGTGATACCATGAAACAATTTCTTTCTGGGTTAAACCAAATGTTGGCAATAAGGCATAGAAGTTCCAGGAAAAACTTATGAGAAATGAAAACAGAAGTGATGTGGTATTCAGCCTTCAGAACGGCAGTTCTTAGGCAAAATGAAGGGGAAAAAACTTAGAATACATGCTGAATAAAAGGAAATACATTATTGGATTTCCCTTTTTACTGAGCAAAACCCTAGGGTCCCATCACATACTGAAGTCTCTACAGTTGATTATAATATAAATCTCACCCATTCTCCATACACAGTGCACCTATTCATCACCAATGAACAACTATCCTTACACCATTAATTTTTTGTACATTTGCATCTGGGACTATGCTGGCATGGAAGCCTCAAGACCCCCCAAGATGCAGTAGAAAATTGTACACTGAATCATGAGCATTAGAAGTTGCATGAACACAAATGAATGACCTCACATCTTAAATAGTTTGATCCAGGATGGTTGTTCTAAGTAAGAAAGTCTGCAAGCTTTTTTTGCGTGCATGTAAACCAGTAGATTACATGGAAATGAACTGCATATAAGAATAATGCATAGAGAATTTTTGCTCTGTGTATACAAGTAACAGTTTGAGAGGCACAAAGCTTTCACCAAAGTTGAAATGAGTCTCTTCTTTTTCGGATATGAATATAGCTGTCGCCGCCCTGTCCCCCGTCCCCCATACCATGCAAAGGACAGATGTAATTTACATTTTTCCTTTCCTGGATGATACCAGATGGTTAACAGAGTGCTTCAGGAGCTGAATTCAGAGGAAAAGAGATGGATCCTATTTCCAAGAACTGTGTAAAGTAAGAATTTCTGTTTGAAGGTTTTACAGCACTTTGTTCCCAACTGTTTATTGTATCCTGACTAAAGCAATTTTGGCATACAATCCCAATAGGATATCTGTGTCCTCATGTATGTTAAAACAACTTCAAACCTTAGCCATCTGACTGAAAATGTTAACTTCTTAGGCGTTATCTTTAGTTTTGCTAGCCAAAGAATAAAGAGAGCACATATTTGGCAGCACCCAAAAGAGTGACATCAAAATAGTCCCCAAAAGTAATTCAATATCCTCTTACTTCACAGTAAGGCATATTTGAATCTTTAAGGGATTGTATCTAAAGAAAAATTGTTCTAAAGCAGCAGAGTAGCTTGACAGACCAGGTCCAATTTTCAAGAATTTGTATGCACCTTAGTAACTCAACAGTTTGAGTCTTCATGAATGGGAACTCTGAGCCTCATAGGAGTTGAAACACTCTTGACTTTATAGGGAACCATTCCCGAGGGATTTGGAGATGTCTGCTTGACTTCTGAGTTGATTAATGCAATGAGTAGACAAAAGGAGATGCTTGCACTGCATGAATGAGCCCTCCTTCTGACAAGAAAGTGGTTGGGATCCAGCCAGCAGAAGACAGTATTGACCTGTCCCTTCCTCAGAACTTAGGCAGGTAACCCAGGATCTGGGGAGAGGCGCTGCTAATTACACAGGTTTCAGGCTCTTGTATCCCATTTGAGATTAGGCACTCACAAAAGCAGAGCTTGCTTTTCTAAATACAGTCTGCCCTCTGCATATCAGTTTTATGGTTTAAACACTCATGAAGGATGCAGGAAGTTTAGATGCCTGCATCTTTTTAGCTTAAGCTGCATCCTAAAATCCATGCTGTAGAGCAGCTACTCACTCTACTTTCTCCTTGTTAAGGCTTTGTTTATTTGAGCAAGATTCAGATTTAAGACAGATCATTCCCTTACTGTGGGAAGGAGAACAACAAATAATTTGGGAACCTCTTGGGTAGGTCGCTCAGCTGGGAGTGCGGAGACCTGGTTCAGGTCCTGATCCCAGCCTCTACTTTTTTCGAAATCTCCTGCATGCAAACTGCATAAACATATTTGGGAGGGGAACCAGGCATCTCCCTGCTCCCTGCAGAGAGCACTAACTGTGAGGCCTCAGAAATCTGGGCTAGTTATTGCCCAGCATGTGGGAAACTGAATCATCCTCTCAAGATGCCTAATTTTCTTGTGTGGTTAGGCTGCCTGAACACCTGATTTAGGTGTTTTGATGTAATTCCCTGAGCACTGGGCATAAACTTTGTATGCACTGCAAAGATAAAGTTCAAAACAGGCGTTATCAAACTAGCTCTAAATCACTTTACAAAGGTCTTGCAGAAGTCCTAAGTCCACTAAATGCACATGAAAAAGGAAATCACCAAGAGTAGTTTCTATTTTTACATATTTGTTTCGTTTCAGTTGTTCTTGCATTCGAGTGCTGGAAAACTGTGCACTAGTACAGACACTTCCTAACTGGGTATGCTCTATCCAATTGCAGACACTTAGGTTGGCCAAGCAGCTAGCAAGAGACATCATCATCATTGCCATGAAGGTGCACAGAAGATGGGGCAAGGTTGATGATCTGTATGGCAGTGTGCCTGGCAGAATGTGACAATTCCCTACCATAAAGTCTGCCCTCAGATTCTTATCCTAAGGAGAAAACAAGAGAAATCAGACCACTCACAGGGACACAATGTCAAAGAGGACAAAGAGCAAGCCTAAAAAGAATAGCAGAGTGTAGCACTGCTACTAAAGAATACAGTATTCATCCTCTGCTCTTGCCTCCCAGTAATTTTGCTGCCTTGTCATCTGTACTTTTTATTCTTTAGCTATTAAAGGAATTAAAAATTCAATAATGCACATTAAAAACTGCAGCCTTAATCTGAAGGAATGGAAATAACTGTTGAGGCTGTCTAAACTTTCTCAGAGAAAGCACACAAAACCATTTACAAACCTGCAATTCATCAAAAACCAGCAAATTATTTCTTATATATCTTTATTCTATGCATCTTCAAGGCTTGTGTTAGTTTTATGCAGAAGGTCAAATTACTTCCACGTGTAATTCAATGCAGCAAGTGAAGCTATATTGCAGCTTCACATGGCCATATAGATTATCTAGACTATTATTTAAAAAACAACAAATTACCGGAGCCTAAAAGTATTTGTAATAAAACAAATAAGCATTTCATCATGTTCCTATGGCACATGGAAGCTGTGGCTGTTAGTCTTTTACTATTATGTTTAAAATCCGGGACAGAGTATTGGAACTGGTTTTTTGGCCTGTGGTTTGAGGGGGTGTTTGGAGGAGATGTTTTGTGAATCCTTCAGGACTATCCTATCTTTCGCATGCAACTGGAAACAACAGGTCTTGATAATCTAGGTGGTCCCTTCTGTACTGTCATCTTATCCTTTGGCTTTTCAAAGTCTTCACCATATACTTCACAGGATATGTCTTTCACATTCTTGGACTCGATTGTTACTCTCAAACTGCTGATGGAGAAAATTTAACTGTTACAGAAAAAAAATGTTTGAAGGGTCAAGGACTTGGACAGTATTCACTTCCAACAGTGGGATATTAATCAGAAAAAATACATCTCACCATAGGTTAAAGAAACATCTTTCTCAGTTGTGTGACTTTAGCTGTATTTTGTTTCTACTGAAACAAAGGTATTTTTCCATGTAAGGCAAGTAGTTACTACTGTATCTGGCATCTACTTGAAACTCTATCAGGTCATCCTGATTTATTTCTGTCAACTAGTAAGCCCTTTGGCTAGAGACTTATTTTCCCCACAGGTGTAAAAAATGCAAAACTGTAATTTATAAAACAGAAGATGACAGAATCCCATTTGTACAATACATCTAGGTGCCAAAAGGTAATCTTATTACAAATAACACAACCTTCTCACAGCACTTGCTATATTATTTTCCGGGTGGTCTAAAAAGTTGATTCAGAGAATAATGCCACAACAGCAACTTGCAGTTCCTAAGGCCAAATAGCCAGATGTGTCAATAAACAGTGCAAACTGGAAACAGATGTAAGTCCTTGTTGAATAACAAATATAATGAAAATACTTCCTTAGCTCTCTCATGCTTTCACACACACAAAAATTTATGCCTTCCATATTTTTTTAATTGAATTATTTGCTGCTTCATTTTTATGTCACCAAGATCTCTTTCAAAATCTTAGTCACCCCACAATGAACTAATAAAGATTAGTATATCTACAGCAATTGCTTAATATCTGGTCAAATTGCTTCTACCTAATCATTTTATCATGGAAATTCCTTATCATTGAGATAAGATGAAAACTGTTAAAGGCATATGTGAAGGCCAAGTCTGGGTAGTCTCGTGCACCTGCATAGTTTCTGCCTGTGTATGAAAGTAGACAGTCTATAGGATTGATAATACATCTCAGACCACTGGCAAAGTCCCTGACATAACTAAATAGACTTAAGTATTGAGTGAAAGTCAAAACAATGTTTCAGGAATATTTCACACCATCAGGATCTCTGTGAGACCTTGTATAAAGCCACATGTTCAAACTTGGTCTGTACCTTCAGTCCTTGACTGCAAGTGATGACAGCCCAGTTATGTGAAAAGCTACTTTAAAACAGAATACCAGCTTAAAAACAACAACCAAAAAAAAATATTTTGTGACCTAAGATTCCAGGTATTATTTGCTTATATTTTCATGTTCAGTACCAATCAAAAAATGCCACCCCTAATTCTTAAGAACAGAGAAGTCACATTTTTTTTAGCTAAAGTGGTTTTAAGATTTTTGATCGCTATTGTATCCCAGAAAAAAAGACAACTTCTTTCACTATGCAGAAAATACAGGATATTATGCCCTTTGAGATTAACTGGAACTATCACTTTATGAGATTAAACAGGAAGCTGGGAGAAAAAAATTGTCTGTCTTTTTCCCAGATGCCAGCATGCACATTGATCTGCATCAGATCTTTACCGGAGAAGTCGTGTCTGCGTATGAAAAGGGCAAAGAGCATGGAGGAAGAGCTCAAAAATGTGAGTCATTACACAAACTGAACCAGGGAAAATATTCGACATGCAAAACCCCTGAAAGGTGTTCAAGCATTCATTACTTCTCCTAAAAATGAGGACAGGAGAATAACCAGCATTTCAGAAAAAGGATTGCAAACTTATTATCCTACTGTTTTTCAAGGTGCTTTCATCCTTCAGGCTCTGGCTGTGGTCTGTCAGCAGACAGACTCAGTGGCAGTGCTAGTTTTGGAAATTCCCATCCAACCCAGCTTCAGCTATTAATTCTTCTTCCTGCTCCAGCTCCTGCTCCTCCTCTTCCTGCTCTTCCTTCTCCTTCTCCTCTTCTTCCTCCATGTCCTTCTCCTTCTTGCCAGTGCTGCAGTGCCAGGTTCTCTGCATTTTATCAGCACAACTGTTTGACAGATGGGGCTCTGAACCCCATTTAATCAGAGCTTTTCTTTAGCCCAGACCATTTCAGAAGCTCAGTGCACACTGTAGCTCTGGGAGCAGTCAGTCAGCCCAAGTGAAGGGCCTCTGCTCTAGGATGAGAGCCAGGCAGGAGGGCAGGGAGCAGAAGAGACAAGCATTTTAGCTGTGGTATTGCCCCATAGCTACTGTGTCCTGAAACTGCAGCTTCAGTTACAGCTTTTTTTTTTTTTTTCCTTGGGATTTTATCAACAATATACTCAGAAGAACAAAACACATTGTGTGAAGGGTATACTAATATTTATGCATACACAAGTTTATTACCTTGCAGTAGGAATGTGACTTACAAGCAATAGCTGTACATCAGCTCCCATGTGTCTCCTTGAATGCTGATAACATGATAGAGAAAAAGAAGGTGGACAGACATAGGCAAATGGAAACAAAGCTGCACTCTGATCCTTGTATTAAATTTATAGTCATTAAATAACCAAAAGCATGTTGAAGTTAAAATACACCCCTTACCCTAGTTTCAAAATCTTTCAACTCAAAATCTAGTGTAACAGAGGGGTAGATTTGATCTAGCCACACGGATTGTCATACAGCCATAGGAAAGATTAAAAAAAGGTTAGTCACGTTTTCTGGATGACTTCAATTCGGAAAGCAGTGACACTAAAAAGAACACAGAGGTCAATGTCCAGAACCACCTGAACATGATTCCCAATGCATGTTGTTGCAAAAGCAAACTAAGACATTTTTAATTTACACAAGTAGATTTTTTTTAAGCTGGAGTTGGCCAGTGGTGTTATTGGTGTTTGTGACATTGAAAAGTCATGTTTCATATATCTAGTTCTGCTGCCCTAACTGAAGTGGATGTTGTAAACCCACTGAGGACACACACAACAGGGATCTGTGATTTAGAAAATATGCCTTGTGACATCAGATGAAAGTCATGCCCACAATCTCATAGCACTGCTCAGTCTTTGCTGCACAGCCTTTGGGGCTGCTCTATCACACAGCAATATCCATCTCCCTGTCACAGGCTTCCATTAGGTCACTAATTAAAAAGCCAGAGCTCATTATGAGGTATTGTAGAAGCAGCTGGTTTTAAAATTTAAGTTCCTTTCAGTAACAATCAAGGATTGATTAGGCCTTGTGATGTGCAGCTCCCAGCTCCTCTCCCACTCTCCAAAATCATGTCTTAGGAATGACTGGAGGCTTCAGTTCTCTTCCAGCAGGGAAGAAACATCAACTTCACTCTCCCACAAGCTAGGTACATATCATATTTGGGGGATGCTTTGTGAGAAACCTCTGCATCTCATTAAACCTGTTAATTTGGCCGAGGGGCCCTGCTACTGGCTCACTCTGGAGCATTGACATGCCACTGCTCAGGAAAACACTCTGATGCTGAATCTGAGTAAATCCTAAAAATATCTTATAGGGAAGCCATAGGGTGCAATACCTCTCTGTTTCAGAGGTTTTTGATGAGGATGAAGACCTCAAAAGTTGCCAGACATAAAGACAGGACCATATGGTGCCTTGCAGAGGCAGGAAAGTAGTAGCAGTCACGAGAAAGAGAAATAGGTAGCTTTTGAAGCTGAAAGAGACCATGGCCGATAGTGTGACCCTGTTAAGTTCATAGGCCCCAAAGCACAGTGACAATTTTTATAACATTACTAAACTGGAGATCCTTCGGAAAGATTTCCCACCTTGCTTTATACTTGGCGATCTGGAGAACTTGTTGTATGTATAGTCTGTTGCTAACAAGGGTTAATTAGCCTTGTGAAAAACTTCATCTTATTTTATGTTTAAGCTGTGTTGACTTAACTTAGAGCTATTAGTTCATGTAACAGCTTTGATAGATTACAGAATCATTGCAACACTGACTGGAGCAATGCCTAAATGCCTTTGAAAAACAGGCTTAAGCTGTGTGCCCAAGGAAGCCTGCTGAAAGAGTAATCTTGACTTCTCAACTCTTGGACTGGCACTGAAATAATGTGTGCATTTTTTCACAGAGCACTCAACTACCAAGTGGTATGTAAAAAAAATATTCAAGAGAATATATAATTTTAAAAATTGCAGTATTTCTATGTACAAACAAGAACTAAAATTGTTTTTATAAACTCTCAGTAATCTAAAAGCCCTTTGAACTCAGAATTTTCCTTCACTTCTGATAAATGATGAAGAGGAAGTCTTTTCCAAGAGAAGATGACTCACAGAGAACTCTTAGAAACTCACAATATTCAATACAGCTGGCAATGAATTAAAAAGCCATTTTTATAATTATTTTATTTTAGATCTTCCTTGATTCAATAGTCACAAAGCACATCACACTAGTCAGTTATTCCCACAGCATCTTTAGCACATTAAATTATTATTTCCATCAGGCTATTCTGATTACCAAGTTCATATTCTTAATGCTAGCTATCAAAAGGCTAATTTCATGGGATAAATTAATTTCCATTGAATTCCATTTTACCTTAGTTACACTACGTCTAGCATTTGAGATAGCTTGGAAATACATTGCAATGTAGAGGCATCAGATAGGATTGATATGAGTGAACTTGTGACATTTCTGTTTAAGTCAATAATTGTCATCTCTTAATACAAGATAAGAAACATAAGGCAATAAAAGTAAAAGGTTAATTTCATACTTCTGTAGATACAGAAAAAGGAATATGAAGTAAGTTCCTGTTTGTCACCACTGGCTACAAAGTGGTGACTAGCTTGGATATTGCTGTAACCTTCATTGTCTCAAGGGCAAAGGTGAAGCAAAGTTAGTAGGTAGAGGTAAAATCTTCTGTTTGAACAACCATTGTGTCGGTTAAAGTAGCAAAAACTTCTGGGCTTTTCTCTCTTCTGATTTGGAAAAGGGCTTGCAGGTTTGAAGCCTTGTCTTCCTTTCCAAGTTATAACAATTGACCTATTAAAATTTCAACCTCTACCAGTAAGTCTGTCCTTAGCTCAGGTGGAAACCTCTACCTCAAAAACGTCTCTCATTGGTCAAATCCACCTTGACACTGATGAATGTGTTTGTCAAGATCAATCTTTCTTCAGTATCCAGATGACCAATAATTACTGTTTCAGTTGCAAATCAGAATTCTAAATTAAATACAGCCCACTGGAAACAGTCTTTTTCAAAGTTCTTGTTTACACTTCTCTTACAGTCCTGTACCTTGCTCACCTAGTTTAACTACCTAATAAATATCTTACTCCCATAAAAGTTAGATATTCAGCACTGACATAGCACGTTATGGATAGGGAAGCATTATCAAAACAAAACAAAACAGAACAGAACAGAAAAAAAAAAAGAAAAAGGAATAAAAAGGAAAAATAAACTGACAACTGTGCTGAAGGCAAATTGACTTATGGCTTCTGAAAGTATTGGTTTCAGAGTGAAATTATTCAATCCAGAGAGACTTGGCATTGCACAGTGTGTATTCTGGGCAAGCTATCAAAATACAACCTGTACACATATAGGAAATTATTCCTAAATCAGTAAGTATAACAATATCTCTGGGCATAGTTTTCATCTACGTTTTTCACTCTTAGTACTTAATGTTCTCAAATTTGTATCTTCCCTTACTTGAACTTGGAAGTTGTTAACTTCTATGCTTTTATCAAATATCAGGCCTTTCACTTTATCTAGGATTATGGAACTTTTAGTGAAATAGTTTTACTCTGAAAAACTTGAAACACTGTCAGTCATTGCTATGACCCTGATTAATTAATGGACTTCTTACTGCAAGATGTACATTCCTCACTGGTATCTCCCACTGTGCTTTCGCCAGCAATGTTAAGGAAAATCTTGCAGGGGACATGGTAGTTGCTATATTGGATGGGAAGAAAAACAGAAATACAACAAAACATGGTCTTCCCATTTTCATTTTTCACACTTTCCAGAATGAAAAGATGCAACATTTTTTTTTACTAAACATCTAAGTGAAGCAGCCATTAATCTCTGTGATATCACCTCACTCTCCTGTCAAAACAGGGCCAGATGAACTATTTCTGCAAAACCTGCATTGTGTGATACCAGCACAGAGGCTGACAGCAGGATCCTCAGCCAAGTGATGCAGAATGATTGCATCTGCACTGCTCGTGGAGCCTCTATCAGGGAAAGCTTGACACTTCTATCTGATGTAGCACAGAGCATCTCGTGGTACTGCCATAGCCCTTAAATACAGATAGCATTTTATATCTATCCATCTATCTATCTGTAGCCAATATTATAATATAATTTGAATTCTCTTAGAATAATAGTTTAGCAGCAAATGAAAATTTATGCAACATGTACTGTGAGGGAACAGAGACCCAGGAATGAACCAGGGACCTAAGTCGTTTGATAGTGTAAATGTAGCCTGAGAGATATCAAACATGGTTGATGCAGGTTTGAAAATAAGAGTATATACCTTACACAGAAAACATCTCCTTTTTCTACCTATCACCTTGAAAACACTTCATCTAAAACCAAAGTGATATGCAGTATAGGACTCCAAACCTAGATTTCAAATACTGCTTCAATCTCATTTTCCATCTGAGCCAAAGTGAGTTTTTGCGATGGACAATGCTATTTAATCTATCATTTATGTATGTGGAGAAATGGATTTGAATGGAACTATGAATGCAATTTTTTCAAGATATAAATTTCATGCACTCCTTTCAAATGCTGTGAGTCTCAAGTACTGCACCAAGTCTATTATGCTGAGCTAATGCAAAGATTGGAGTCGGCGCCTACATAATTTTACAGCCTTGTTGTCCTAGTTGAAAAAATATCAGGCATCATTTTCCTCATTTCAAAATTTTTCAGCCAAGTCAGATGAATAATCTATCTTAATTTTCATGGTTACTTGATAGGAAGTCTATTCCTGTACACATCATCCCAAACATTCACATAAATTCTTTACTCTGCTTTTCAGGACTTAAGCCATATATTGTGACTCCCCTTTCCTAATTGGTTTCTCCAGAGTCAACATTACATCTGATCAAGAGGTTAAAGCACTTCTCTTTGCATTTTTACATTCTAAAATAGGGGGCTAGATTAAAAAAACTTGCTGAATATAATAGAGATGTCTTTTTAAAAGATGGCAGTTCTGAATTTCCCTAGATTTCTCAGGGGTTTTATCACACAGAGCACACAACATTTTAAAGCTTGTAAGCTGACTTCTGCAAAAAGAACGAACACTTCTTTTCCTTATATCATGTAGATAGCTGTTAAACAGTAGGTTTTGAAATTCTCTGGAAAATGTCAAATGCGTATTCCTAGACATGATATCAAGTGCAATTGCATGACATTAGCCCACATTATAAAAGTGTTGGCAAAATAACTCCTCCATGTTGTTGTAACAAACAAAGAGCTGGGTGGCTGATTTTATGTTCTACAGATAATTGTGCTGTCTCCATAACACTGGAATTGATTTTCAGTGAACGAACAAATTGAATATTGTATGAAATCCAAACCTTTGCATGGTTGTATTGTGCAGCAAGAAATTACACACTGGGATAGGTTAGAGAACTGCTAAATAATGTAATTTAACTTCATCTCCTCTTCTTTGACCAGACTCTAAATCACACTTATTCCAGTAAGTCAAGAGGCTATGTTTAGAGTGCCTCTCTAAACTCTTCATTGAATGACATCCACTCAATGAACAATAAGTTGATCATGTAGCTGAACATTTCATATTCTAGAGTTTGAATTTAAAATTCAGCTCAGCACACAACACAAATGCCTATCTCTAGGCCCATCCACAATAGTCAGTGCATATCAGTGTATATGATCATTTTTAACTCAAAGGTTTAGTTCTAGGCGTCAACCAACCATGGAAGTTATTTTTTATTATTGCCTTTCCTTTTCAATTCCACAGGACTTTGTTTCTCCTTTCTTTTTTTTTTTTTTTTTTTTTTTTTTTTTTTTTTGTTGTTTTTTTTTTTTTTTTTTTTTTNTTGTTTTCTAATTTCCCAGTTGACCACAATATTCATCCTAATTCAGGCTCGTTGGCAAAAAAAAATTCTGCATTTTGGAACAATTAATAGTTATTATTCCTTTAGTAGTTTTTGACTGAACTTCTATCGCTCAAGACAGTACCTCAATACCTTTAATGAGATATACCCTAAATCTGTTTATTAATGCATTTCCATAAAGACTAGGAATTCTACAAGAGCAGAACATTTCTCAGTAATCACTTGACCAGTTATTCTGCTGAGGTATTTCAGCCAATGTTTAGTCACAATAGGAAGACCTCCTTTATTCTGTAATGCAATGAGAAGACTGGAAGGTCTTCCCATCACGATTTCACTTAGCAGCTGAATGTTGAGGCTCATTTGCAATCTGGAAGACAAGAGCTGACAGATTCAAGTTATCAATGCTTCTCTCCTCTGGTGACAGCAAATATGTTGTTGGGGGTGGCTTGCAGGGTTGGGAAGAGACAAACAGGTTGTTGTTTTTTTTTTTTCCCCCAAATTTCTTTTTTTGAACTCTTCAAGCTCTGTCTCATTTTAGCGGGCCTAACTCAGTGTAAAGGATATTATAAGCTGGCATTATCATGAAGCATGAACTTACCTGTTATTCTTCTCCTAAAGGCCTGGGCCAAAGAAGAGCTCTTCATGAACTTTGTCCGTTGACATTTTCTTTATACTTACAAAAAAAAAATCTCACTAGGGATGAGGAGAAAGATCTCAAATTTCATCATATTTTTGAAAGAAAACAAAAGAACACAGAGCTCAGATACTTTGATATTTTTAGTTTGATAATAAGGAAATATTTGCTTTAAAATCCTATATGAACAACATAATTGTTACGGCAGCCAATATTTCTAAATAACAAATGAAGAGAAGAGGAAAAACAAAGCTTTTTTTTTCCATTTCAATCGTAATGATTTTCAAGACTCTGAATATATCAAAAATAGCTATTACTTATGAAAATAAAAAGTTTTGGCTTTGAAGAACTACTTTTTTTTTCCTAATTAAAATAATTTCATAATAATTTAATTCTACTTCAAAATCCATTGAAGTCATTACAAACTTCCTTTGATTTCAGAAAATTTTGGATAAGGTCCATGGATGGGATTTATGTGGGCATGGTAGAAGAAAAAAGCCAACCATTCCACTCTTTCAGACCTAGAGACGCAGTTTCCCTTGACTTCAGAGACAAATACAGGTAAGGGCAACGTTTGGCCCTGAGATGTATTTTCAGAAGTAAATTAAATAGAATGCAAGAGCTACAGCTGGAAAAAGAGCTAATTTACTTTTGAAATTAGTAATATTTATGACTTACACATTAAGAATTACCTACATTATTACTTGAAAAAAAGTTAAGAGATTACAGTGCAGATAATATTTTTTAATTGAAACACAGATTTAGATCTCTGCAATTCATTGATTTCTTGTTCTTGACATCAGCTCATTAGTCATACCACCTTGAGTGTCTGCATAAAATAAACATTATAGCAAGGAATCTACAAAATTTAGGCACATATTCCAAATAAATTATTTTATGGCTAGCACACTCTTATTTTACTTCTCTCTTCCTTTTGCTTCTCATTGATGAGGCCTATCCCCAGCTGTGCTTAGTTTGTTCGAAGTGACTTTGTCACTGTGCCAGTCCTGGGATGGGACTGATTGCACTGCTGAGCACCTGGGCTGATTTTAAGCTCACATCTCTCTGGGGCTTGGGGCGTGTTCTTTGGCAAGGTAACAGAGCAGCCAGGCCACCTCTCCTGCCCTTTTGTAAACACCATCAGCAAAGTGAACAGAAAGGAGCTCCTTACACCTTGCCTTTCACCAGCTCAGGTCAAGTGAAGTCTTCAAGGCTGTTTTCTAGCTGCAAAGCATCCTGATGGAGCACTGAAGTGTGGAGCAAGCCCTACAGGTTTGACACAGCAGTGCTGACATTGCATGTAGGTGTGTGGACAATCAGCCACAGCCATGCACAAGTGTGCATCTCTCTGTTTATCTCTGCCATGTCAAATAGCTAATATGCTATAGCTTGTATAATAGCTTATAGCTATATAACTAAGTCAGAACTACTATTACATATTCTAGAGTATATGTAAGTACATCTATTCAATTTTTTCAAAAACGGGAGACTTTGGAGGGACTGTGTGTAATGTTATGGCATGTAATTGAAGAGCACAAAGTGTGTACTTGGACTTTAGATATTTATATATATATACACAAAAAACCCTAGAAGTTTTTGTGTGCCCAGAAATTTGTCACATTTATTCAGCTAAAACAGGTAGTTTCACAACACACCTTTATTTTTTTGTGTACATGAACATATGACAGGTGCACATAAAAACCGTCTTTTCATTTTTTGTTAGCAGGATATATTGCACACATATGACAACAGAACTCAACATAAAAGCCATTTTACTGTGTACCTGGATTTTATTTCTTCTAGTAACACTTGTTCCAATTTTTGATCCCTAATCGAATAGCTCACAAGTAAGCACCTAGGCATGGATTAATCTCATTTAACATTATACCTCTAAAAGTTCATAAGTTAGCTGATCAGGCACTGTCTTCAGTGAAGGGTAGGAGACAGGTAAATCACCCCAGTGTAGGACAGGAATCTAGAATAGTCAGTTGAATCACCAGCTGAACATGCCTGTTTCTCTCCACTAGAGCACGAAACAAGTAGATTACCTTTAGACAAGCAAATACTAGACACCTAAAGTCAGCAGCTCTGAGTCACATACCATGAGGCCACCAGGAAATATGCATGGAGAAGCAGAGTAGCTCAGTACCTGAGCCTGAATGGCATTAACATGTTGGTCTCCTTGTAGGCACCTGCAGTTGGGCACAGGCTGCTCTTCCAGTCATGGAGTGGTGGGGGCAGTGATATCCACCGGGTTTAGAGTGTGGCAAATGTATTTGGTCAGGCAACCTAAACATTCATTAACTCTGGCCTTCCAAAAAAATGGGGTACGTGCAGGATATCATGCTACCAAGCAACAGCCAAGGGCTGCTCCAAGGGCTCAGCTGTGGTTTGCCACGGGCTCCCTGCATGGAGCAGGGCTCCACTGAGCAGCCTCAGGCACATGCCACAGAGCTGCTTGGTGGTGGGATGACCCACAAGACCAAAACATGCATCTCTTCAGTACCCTTATTGTGGATGATGATCATGATGATCATGATGGTGATGATGAACCATGCTGTGACCCTGCACCCAGTGTAATGCATGCTTCCTGGTTAGAGGCTCTGTCTCATTTTCTTTCCTACTCACTCCTTACCCAGAGGAAGCCAGAGAGGGAGCAGTATTTCTATGTGTTTTTCTATGACACTTTTAATACTCCCAGATTCCACCATTGAAAATCACATGGAATAACAACATTTGCAGACAAGGCAGATTTTCTTCTTTCTAAGAAGTGTTCCAGATGATATGGAGGTGAACAAAGTGCATAAAAACTGACTGAAATTGTAGCACAAGGAATATGAAGCCACTCACTTCATGTGTACTATGTACTATAAAATGATATTGCTGTCTGGGAACCCAGTTTCATTCTTTCCTGTTATGCAAACTAATTTCTCTGAAATGTGTGAAGCCCAGTTTCAAAGTACTGCTTTAGTTCCTGAAATCATACTTGGAATACAAGAATACAAAAGCTTCTCACTTGTATGATTTGTAAAATTTTCTTTGTACAAGAGAAAGCTGTAATTCACTCTTTAAGATTCAGGAATGCCATAAACCTCCAGAGTTGAGTTAACATAATTAATCACCATAACCACAAAATTAATTTCTTTTTATTATCATGATCTTTGTCTGTTGTTTTATTGTACACATTTAAAATATTTTTACCTTGAGATGCTCTCTAAGACATGTTATCTTAATGATAACTGAGTTTGTTTAATGTCAGTCAGAGATTACACTTTCTCTCAAAACTAAACAGCCATTACAAGGCTGGAGTAAAAATTCATGTGACCACGTAAACTATGGGTAAAATGGTGCACCTAAATATTTAGGAGCCAAGCACCTGACACCACAGTTCCAGGCTACCACATCAGATACCCTTCTCTGTTTCTACTCCTACCTGTCTAGAGTAATGTAACTCAGCTTCAAAGGTAAGTGCAGGTGCAGTAGAACTTTGTTTCTCAACTGGTAAACAAAATTACATACAAAATTACATGTGTCTTGAGCTCATCTAATTTTAGCAAATAAAGCATGCAAGTTAATAATGTTTTCTCCTCCACAACTCCATGGAAAGAGAGAAAATATTTTTATTTGGGGTAATTAATCCATGTAATTGCTTTTAGCAAAAGACTCTCATTTCTGATATCCAGTCCCTTGCAAATCAAGACACTCAAATAAACATTCCAACAGTTTTGCCACTCTTTCAGGTAGAGATTGTATCATTCAGACATTTTGGCAAAAGGTTGGGAAAAAACCAGCTCAGGTGAGCAGGTGGGAGGTTGATGCTGGGCCTCTTGGTCTCCAAAAGGGACTGTTGCCTGCTTTTCTCTCTGTAGGGAGTAGGGCATCTTGGCTTGCCTCATTTATCCAAAATATTGTGTTTGCTTGTTCCCAGCTGTAAGCAAATGGGATAGCTATGCTGGCAGTGAGCTGCCTCTATTCCAGGCTGTGCAAGAGGCAAGCTGCCTTTGCCCTCAACCCCCACTTCCCTCATGTAGGGTTAGGCATCATCTGGCCATGGTAAAGACTTCAGCTAATTCATCTGTGGAGAGAGGACTTGAGTCACACAGTGTGTGGAATCCTCATTTTTCATCATTATGAGAAGGCTTCCTGGTGCCAGGGTATCCCAGCGTTTATTCACTCTTCTGGCATAGCCGTGTAGGGGGTGGATGCCAAGACAAAGCAGTCTGTGAGGCAGACAAACACTGTGGGTGAGACTGGTTGGGAGATACAGACTAGACATCTCCCTCAGGAAGGCCAGTCTGCTGCCAATATGACTGGGAGCCCTTGGAGGCTTCAGAAATGTGCCCTTTGGTATCTTGGCCCGTGAGTCAGTTGCATGGGGAAAACAGTGCATGGTTTTACTGTGCCCAGCAACACATCTCCTGCCTCGAGCAGAGTTATATGGGCTTGCTTTTTGAGAATAATGGGGGAAAACTCTTTGAACTGAGAGACTGATTCATGCATTTGCAGTTATATAAAATGTGTGTTTTTGCTGGAGCATCTCATTACGCAGCCACCATTTTGGCATGCCAGTGTGATGAGTGTGCCGGTTAACCACGGAATTATGAAGGAGGTGCAAACAGGACTGTCTCTTGTACCTTTGCCTTTTCTTAGAGGAGCAAGTAATATCCCACCTCCATGTTAGTAAATGTACCTTTTGGAATTAAATCAGGATTTCATGCATAACTTCTTGCAGCTACTGTCAGTTACATCTGTTAATAAGCTATGTCTCTGGCTGGCAACAGATCATTGTGTATGTCAATTATTACTAATTGTCTGTCTGAAATTAGGATTTCAGTAACTTTTTAATGCAAATACCTCCATCAAGTTATTATATTGTCAAAATCTTACACTGAAATAAATTCTTCCCTTCTCTCTCTGTGTCAGAGCTACACAAGGCTGTTGAAAAATTGAATGACATATTTTAATGGTGGTGAAAATTCCCTTTTACCTAGATTAGTCACATTTGAGTTACATAGTGTTCACATTTTCAAGCATTTCTGCAATCCTACTTAATTTGAAACAAAAGCTGAGACTATTCTGTAAGTACAATACTTCCAGGACCTGAAGTTTGAAGAAAAATACTGATTATCACAAGGGTTCATAATAAAATCTTGAGATATAGCAACAAGTAGCCATTTTCAGAACAGAGGGGAGCAAATATTCTTTAATGTAAGAGAATACTGACCTTAATTTCTGCTTAGTGGCACTATTTTTAGATGATAAAATGCCCAAATTACTCCAAATTTTAATTTCTATCTGATACTAAAAGTCTAGCTACATGATGTAATGGAGTATTATACAAAGAGTCCCTCATCCTCTCCAAGATCACTTTAGAACTGGGAAATATCTATGATTATAATAATGCAAAGCCGATTTGCATATATGCTAGTAATATCTGTTTAGGGGTAGACTGAATAAGTATGGGTGCCTGTTCCTGTTCTGACTGCTAGTTCACTGGGGTAGCTATTAGGTCTGAAGAATACCTGTTTACAGGATTTAAAGACATGACATTTACTGGGAACTGTATCTCAGAAATGCAGCCATTGAGCTTTATAGATACACCTGAAAAGTAACTTGAATATATTCTTGAATAACTTACTTTTTTTTTTAATAGAAAGAAATAAATATGTAAACACATAATGGTCTGAGGGCTAGAAACACATAAACTGTGTTATTTTAAAAATAAGGTTTAGAAAATACTATCATTAGGACTATACTGTGTTCTGTTGTGTTTTGTGGTGATACAGAAATAATCATAACTATATTTGTATAGCAAAATTTCCACAGTGAGGATTTTTCCTAAAGTTTTTGAACTGAGAAAATGCCAAAAATAAGAATTAAATGCATTAGATATTAATATAATCAGATTTTAAAGTATAAGTTTTTTTTTATTTTTTTCAGGAGATAGGAAAAAACCAGATTTACTTGAAACAATGGTTCATAAGCAGTTCAGGTACAGGCTCCTTTGGTGTCCTGTGAGCATCCTTATTGTTCTATGCTTTAAGATATACCCCAGGCTGGTTTTGGTGCAGGCTGGTAACCTGTCAGAAGGAGCATGGATATGGTTTAGAGGATAACATGGGCCAAGAAATGTTCCCTTAAGGAAATTGTGGAGGCAATCACTTTGTTTTGTGGATGGAGGACCTTTAAGCTGCTTGTGAGCCACATATTGACATCAGCCCTCAGGTGTAGAGTACAGTCCTGTCTCATCTACCTGTACACAGGCATAGTCACTAGGCCTCTAACAATACCAGATGCCCTGGGGTGTTCAAGATATCTGCATGTGATGCCCCAGCTGTGAGCAGCCAGACTGAGCTATCTTGACTTAACCACCAGGCTTCCACCTAAGTACCTGTGAGAAGACACCTGCCTTCAGTGATCTGAGCCTGTGATGGGAATCCTGTCCCTGGGATTCACGTTAACTGCTTAAACAATGCCATTTAGCACCATTTGAACACAGTATGTTATCCTGCCTGATCAGCAGCTTTACTGCACAGGTACCCTGTATCTGCTAGTGCCATGCAGGTGCCTTGGATATCCAGATGCATTACATATCTGAGTCTGGCTCAGGTAGCATGAGGCACCTATGTTTGGGCAACTGAATCCTTTGCACAGTGATAAAATTTTGAGTCAATTTCTGTAAGAAATTACTTTGATATGACTACTGGCTCAAAGTGCCAGAAACATTTTAGCTGTAGATCTGCAGAGTGCTTGCTCATGATGCAAAGAACATGCAAACTTCCGAGATAGCAGAGTTTTGTACTGTAAATGACACTGCTATCTCCCCCCCACAATGATGGTTGCACGGAGGTTAAAGAAAGACCTTTCATTGTTTCCCTTTAGTGATAAAACCCATATTGACTGTGGTTTAAAAGAACTAAAAGGCCCAGTCAAGGCTTGCCATCTGTGTGGCTCAAACTGTTTAAATATGATCGCAATATTGATATTGCTCTAACCTCTGTTATGCCTCTCTCTGCCATCTGCAGAGCTGGGAGAACAGGTTTTCTTTATACTCACCATGAGGAACTGTGTGATAGATTGAAGGAAATCATGTTTATATAAATACATAGTGTGTATACAATACATATAAAATATCTTGAACAACTTGTCTGAACACCAAGTATCCAGGAAAGGACAGTAAGTCACCTCTGCTATCAAAATGCAAACAGAATTTTGTCCAGCCATAACCTTTCTGAAACAGGTGGCATGCAATTGTATGTTTGAAGGTTACGTGTTTTGTTAAACTTAGCAACAATAACTGGTAAGAATGGAAAAGTCAATGTAATCTATGCTACCCAGAAGTCCAAGTAACAATGCTGAACTTCATTTTGATGCAGGAAGAAATTGTCAAGAAAAGGAGAGGTAACAATTTTATGACTGGTGCTGAAACTGAGAAGTAATATTGTCTGTGTTACCATGAAATGTGCCTTTATGAGCAGAATGGTAATGAAGAAGTTCATACATTCACTTCAGTAACTGTCAAGGATATAAACACATAGGGAGATATAAATAAATGAGAGAATCTCACTGGCTTTGGAAAGTGTGTCACAGAAAGAGATGCTGAGAGAAGCTAATCAGTGTCTGAACACAAACCTATGTCAGCAGGGCTGCATGGAGCATCAGGGGCAGCCTTTTGCCTAGGCAGGCAAAATTTTGTAGTTAAAGTGTTATTTTAAGGTACTTGCTGCTGGTCTTTCTCTCAAAGATGGCACTGTAGGGTGAAGAAGGAATCTGAGAACTAAAGTGTTTTCTTTTGTCATTTGGCAAAATTTTTCAGACCCATGCCACAAGCTGCTGAGGTCATTACAGGCTTTTGATTGACTCCAGCAGTCTCTGAATCATAGATGTCATGTAAGAACAGTGAGAAAGAGGGCAATTAGTGCTAGGCACGGAATGGCATGACATGATAAAAGAGGAGAGGAATTGAGGAGATGTTGACAATGTTCATTTCAAACTGCAGGAGAATTTTAAGGAGGAAAAGCTAAATGTACTGCTCGGACTGGGAGTTCGCAGAAACCACTACGACACTGGCTATTCACCCAAAATGTGGCAATTCAACAGCAAATGCACCATCATGAGCTTGCCAAGCACCAGCCTGCTTCTGACTCAGAACAAAAAATACAACCTAGTGATTCATCAGCATCACTTCCTTCTGCACAATTCATTTCCTGAAGAGTTTCCCATCTACTCTTGCTTTCCCTTAAGATGTAGCAGTGGCATGGCTGAAGATCCACATATGAAATTTCACACTAGCAGAATAGAAAGAGGAACAATAGTTCATCTCTATGATGAAGAACACAGAAGATGTACAGAACACTACTATGTGTGTAGTACACAGAAGATGTAACACACATTCTATTTACCTGTATTTTATGGGAGTGGCAGCAGAAAAGCCAAGTCAATTTATAAATTAGGCCTGGTTTCACGGTGTTGTTTTCCAAGTGAATCATCACACTGAGTTGATCACATTTCTAATTTAAAAAGTTTAAACATGCAGAAAAATGTACTTTTTCTCTCTTTATCTTATCAGGTACATCATCAGCACATTACCACCCTCTTCCACTAAAAATATTATCCACTATGCCAACTATGAACATGCCTCAGGCTTATTTATTAAGAAACATTAAGCATTACCTCATACAGTGCATTGAAAATATGTCCAATAACAACACAACATCTAAGAAAAATGCAGAAACCATTATTTGCTGTCAGTAGGATTAGCAACTAATTTTCATCTTAGTCTGGGAAGGAAAAAAGGGGGCAGTTTTCACTTTACCATTTGATTTCCTGATGCTGATTGCATAATTTAAACTTCATGTTCCTTTCAGCAGGCTTACAAGTGAGACCAGACTGGTCAAGTCAGTTGATTTTATTGTATGTCATTGTCAACACCTAGGTTTCAAATTCCTATGTCAAACAACAGATAATAAAATCAAAGGTTCACCATGCAATTATTATTCCTTGGAGCTGGCACAGCTCTCACCAAGTCATGAAATGATGAAGACTATGGAAAATTGCAGTGAGTAGGACAATGAGTCCCTTTGGCAAGTAGGACTCATTACTTACCCTGTTGTAGCCATGGCTGTTTCACATGCATAGTCCATCTGCACTTCTCTCATGGCATTCCTGAATTTCTCACATCTATGCTTGCCCAGCCTCATCCCCCAAGCCTGCACCTGCACACTAAAGCTCCCCCACCTATTTCACCAAGACTGAATTTTCTTATGCCACTACAGAATTCAGGCATTAAAAAACTCCCAAACAGTGAGGAGAGCTTGTTGGGCAACATCTCAGAGAATCCTCATGATTACTGCAAACATTCTATCATGCCAAAGGGAAACCCTAGTAATGGAAATTTCCATAGCTGACATCCTTCCTTGACATCCTTATGCTTTCTGCTGCCATGACTCACAAGCAATGACCTGATGTGTAGGAGGTGAGACTACTGCAGACTACCTTAAATAATGGCTATGGGACAGCTCAGTGAACACAAACTTCAGATTTTAATTTTTTGACCGAAGAAAAATGATGTGTAAATCTATGGCCTGATCCCCAGTCTTCTCCAGATTTCAGAGATAGGCACACTTCTCAGGGAAATCACAAAGGCTGCCAGTACTCTGGTGGTGGCATGATCTTTAGCCTGAATTGGTAGATCTAATCTGGTTAGCTCACAATAAACTTAATGCAATTAGACACCCACTTAAAATAGCCTCTGGCTAACTGTCTGACTTTCTGTCCTATCTGTGAAACTGGCAAACAGCATTGGGGTATCTGAAAACTTTGGTCCTATCCTGATTTTAAGAACACCTCTGTTTATATCCAGAATATGCAATCTGGCTTCACCGTGTTAGAGTCAGGTTTTGAAAAAGAGTTATCAAATAAGTAATCTGGTGCAAAGGTAAGGATGAGACCATGGTATGTAAAAGCTCTAACATGAGACATAAACATGACTCTGTCTTTATGGAATTTAGTGGTGTTACCATGCCAGCATTTCCTTGTTTCATGGACAAAGGAAAAGATAAAAACTCAGGAGTTTCATAATGGTTTCTTAATAGTATCTGGTTTAGAGGTTATTATTACATTTGTCAGCATCCAATACACATTTCTCACTAGCTTCCTTTGCTAACTAATGATCTACCTGCAGTCTGTGAAAATATCCAAGGGTATGTGAGACATGGTTCTCTCTGTGTAGTCTCTAGGAATTTCTTAGTATCTCTGTCTGAAAAAAGGAGTCCTGAGATATTTGCTACTTGTCTTGCCAAAATGAGGGTAACGAAAGGATGAGTTAGGGGTTCATAGGACACATCTGCCAAAGCCATTCTCTCAGAAGAGAGATCTGTGGCCCACCAGCCTGAGTACTGCAGGGTGACTTATGGCCATGTTGGCTTGGATCTCTTTTGCATGAAATGGGAACACTACAGCTCCCTGGAAGCTCTAAGGCATGATATCATGATTTAACCTCCAGATGTCAACTCAGCCCCACACAGTTGCTCACTCACTTTTCCCCAGTGGGATGAAGGAAAGTATTGGAAGAGTAAAAGTGATAAAACTCATGAGTTGAGATAAAAACAGATCAGTAAGTAAAGGAAAAGCCCCACATGAAAACAAGTCAAACCAAGGAATTAGTTCACCCCTTCCCAGGGGCAGGCAGGTGTTCAGCCATCTCAAGGAAAGCAGGGCTCCATCATTGCTAATGGTGACTTGGGATGACTAATGTCCTCTCCTTCCTTCTTCTTCCCCCAGTTATACATGTTGAGAATGATGCCATATGGTGTGGGTTATCCCTTTAGTCACTTAGGGTCAACTGTCCCAGCTGTGTCCTCTCCCAGCTTTTTGTGCAGCCCCAGCCTCCTCTCTGCTGGGCTGGGATAAGGAACAGAAAAGACCTTGACTGTGTAAGAGCTGCTCAGCAGTAACTAAAATACCCCTGTGTTATCAATACTGTTTACAGCACATAGCCCTAGTTTTCAGCATGGCCCCCAGTACCCACTTTGAAGAAAATGAACTGTGTCCCAGCCAAAACCAGCACACATACTGATCATTTTTGTGTGCATTTTTTAAGTTCAATATGTCTGATAGGAAGATTGCACTACAGCCAGTGGAACATGAACATGTACATGTACAATGAGGGTACATGTTGTGTATCTTGGAAGGTGACACATACTCCCTTTGGGAAGATAGGGGCATGTTTTTGGAGAGCTGAGGAGGACAGAAGGAAGCAGATTTGATGGGGATGTGTCCATATTGACATCAGTGAACTACCTTCTGAAGTGAATATCATCTCAGAGAAAATAAGTTTGTTCAGTCCAGAAGGATTCAGCAAGCTGAATGAGGTGCTCCTTTCAGCACTGAGAAAAGGCTCATTACTTTAGTTGGATCTCACAGGCTGCATGCGATAGAAGAGGCAAGTGTGGCTCTGCCAGGGCAGCTTTATGACCCAGCACTGCAGGGGATGCAAGTGTGAAAGCCCACTTGGGGCCAAACTCTTCTGTTAGCTGTCCAAAGTGATGTGTTATCAATGGTCCTCTACCAAATAACCTGTTCCAAGGAAAAGCTGCTACTGCTGCTGCCACTATTTTTGCCTACAACTGTTCTTCCAAGTGTGAGCCATGAGCTACTTTTTGAGAATTACATGAAGCCTTTCCCTTCCAGAGGCCAAGGAATGCAATCCACCCTTTCAATACCTTGAGGAAAAATGTTTTTTCCAACCACAGTCAGGACATTGTGTGAAGGAGTACTTGGCTGCTTTTCTGGTGCCCTGAAACCTTCTTAGTAGAAGGCACACAGGAGCCTTGTCTGAGCCAAATCTCACATCAGGACTCCTAAAAAGGGCTGGGTCTCTGACAAACTTTGGAGTGGAACAAAGATTCCAGCACTCCTAAACTGAAAGGAAATGTTTGCAGCAATAGTCTTCAGCCTCCTATGATCTTTAGGGGAAGGAATGGGAAGCAACATCCTTCTGGAATATGCCCTCTTCTGAAGGCCAGAAAGAGCTTCTGTGGACCATTGTTTTAGAACACTAGAGGTGGAAGAGGTAGTTCTAGAAATGAAATACTCTGTTCAGTTATAGAACAGTCATCAATACTGGAAAAAAACATTTCCCTGACCTAATATTACAAAAACGGCTTTTGCTGTTTTTGAAGGGATGAACAGAATGCTACACACTAACTCTAACTAAAGAAACATATAACTAAGTATTTACTGGAAGAAAAAAAAAAATTCCTGCTCTAGAGTAAAGGATGCTGCCAAGGGATTTTATCTGGCAAGCATAGAGTCATAGGCAAGACTCAAGGGAAATTTGCTCCTGCTCTATCTCTTGTAAGTTTCAGTGAGATACAAGGACAGCCACAGTGCAGATGTAGTTTCAAAGGCCAATACTGACAATGGGAGCCAAGCTCACTCTTTTTGGGGACAGGCCCATCACAACTAGAAAAATTAAATCAATGGAAGTCTTCCCTATTAACACTAAGGCTGCTAGCATGTTTGTAAGGCAATATATTTCAATGTTTACTTTTAAAAATATATGTATATATAATGTAGTTCTGTCATTGGTAAAGAAATAGCTTCCCATGACTGCAAGTACAGTTAAATAAGCAAATTTAGCTTTACAATGGATTGACTACTGATGGACCTACTGGCACAGGCTTCGTACTGGAGTACTAATGCTTTCTTGGAAATAAAATTACATGGAAACAAAATGAAAAAATACTTGATATTTAAGTGATCTAAATAATTTATTGTTTCTGGTTCTTGGAGCAGAAGTTACACATTTCTATGTCTTACGTGGTGTGTACAGAAGTTAGGCACTAATAACTGCACATGCAGCAGCCACTAATACGTCAAACAATACCTCAAACATTAAAAAAAGTATGGAGACATGATTAACCTAATCTAAGTTGGATGTGCCTTTGAAATTCTTCTCCATAGCCACTGACTCCAGAGGCATCTGACTGTACGAGAAACTGAAATCCTTGCTTTGGATTAAGTGTTCAGGTTTAGGTGGACAAGACCACAAGAACGAAACCTTGTAAAATCCTCTCTGAATCTGGTTCTCCTCTGAAAAAATAGGACCAAGGCATCAAATTTATCTGTTTGGGACTTAAGAGTTGGCTGGTTTTAATTTCAATGGATGACTAATAGTAGCAATGTGGACAACACTTGGAGCATTCATCATACTTCCAGTTCCTACATCTGTATTTATTATATATTCTTCTTTGTGTTCCTTACCCCTTACTGCAACTGCAGAACAAAGGATTCTTCCCCATTAAATAACAGTTAGTGAAGAACAGAATTTATACAGGTCTCCATAACTGTTAAAGAAGCACAATTCTCACAAAATTAATGAAATGGAGATTGCTTAATGAAGAGACTAGTAGAAGGGTCACATAATTTTTTTCATGCAATGACTATATAATCCCTGTATATAATGCAGAGGGACAAAAGTATGAATGGGTTCAAAGTAGAAATTAGTCAAACATGGCAGAAGAGTTCATCAGTGACTGTTATGTACAATGAATTGGATACAACTCCAAACTCTTTTGAGCATGAAAATCCAGAAAATTCTTATACAAATAGATACCATACTCATTTGTAGAAATGCATTCCAAGCAACTGTTCCTAGGTGGTATCAAAGACAGAGCTGTGGGGATATTTGTCATATTTAGCCCTGCATTTCTCATGCTCTTATTCCCCTGAAACCACTGACAAAGGTGGATGTGGAAGGAAGTTTATATCATAATTATATCACCTTGTAAACAAATTATTTAAGAAGGTTCATTGTGTTACATCTTCTCTGTGAACTTTTTGCACCTTACATTTCTCCCTGATGACCTACAAAACTTCAAACTGTTGAATACTTTTGATTGGGATTCAGTGTTTTTTTGGCAGCTGTCTCTCATTCTGTCACTCGGTCACTTCTGTCACTGCTAAATGAAAGAATTATGCTATCACCTTAGGAAAGGCCCAAATCTCCAAAGGGCAGAGGCATAACCAAGAGACTTCTTAGCAGAACTCCGGATTCTAGCTCTATGCTCTATCAGAATAATCAATGGCAATTTTTTTTTTCCCACTGAAAGAGTGATAAACTACTGGACTGGTCTGCCCAGGGAGGCAGTAGAGTCACCATCCCTGGATGTGGCACTCGGTGCTATGGTTTAGTTGTAGTGTTAGGGCATGGGTTGGATTCGATGGTCTTTAAGGTCTCTTCCAACCTTGTGTTTCTGTGATTCTGTGATTGGATGGGGCTCATTCAGACACAGGCAAACACAAACTTTTCACTCACTATTCATCTGCTTGCTGATCCTGGGTTCTGGGAGACATGTGAAAAGTTGAACTTCACATTCTGTCTTTCAATGGTATAGGAAATACCAAGCTCTGAGAAATTGTGGGAGCTATTTGGGCAGGATTGCTTTCTAATGAAAGTGTAAAACCTCATCTACTGCCAAATATGCTACAAACATGGAAAAGAAAATCAAAGTTTCGGAAAAAATACAGTATGAAATTTCTAACATGGAGAGTTTAAATGATCAGAAAATCCTGCGGGAATTTCTTGAGGGAACATGGAAACATTACTTCTGTGGAAGAAGTGTTGCTCACAGTGAGTGATGAAAGAAGCAGTTGGTTATAGTTCTATATTGGGGGTACACTTATATTTACTGTTTGCCTAACTACAGACAATATGCTCTACCCATTCATATACTTTCTTGTCTTCAGTTTTCTCTCTTGTATTGACTAAATGCAACTGACAAAAAAAATTGTTTGGCAGAAATACTGTGATTAATTATTTTCTCTAGCTCTTAGTTCTTATACATTTTCTTTTTAATGTTATTTGAATATATAAATTTGAAATGTGTTTCTTTTTCTTATAAAAACTGTTGAGAGGAAACACATTTTTCCTGGCTTCATGTGAAGTGAAAAAAATAGAGAGAAAAGGGTCTATGTATTATACGTATATTATCTTGAACATATATATAAGATCTGCAATATGTATATTATATTGAATGTGTATATAAGCTCTGAAAACTTAAAACTTTCATTTATAGTCAACACCACCAGCCATGTGTTTTGAAGTGAGCTCATATTTATAGAATTGTACAACCAATAATAATAATAATAACCAATGGTAAAATAAGTTAAAATATTTATGTGGAGGTGTAGGCACAAAAGTATCAGAGTAGGGCGTGTCATATTTTGCTTATGGAGACAAGGATGGAATTCAAGGGTTTCTTCTTCAGTTTCCCCTTCCCCTACACAACTATTCATTCATTGATTTGTTAGCAGTAGCACATGGAGATGTCATGCAGAATGAATTTCTCTGATGTTAATAAAAATCTCAGTGAAATGTAAATGATAGCTTATCTGTGTTGTTAATTGAGGGCCAAATTGAGACCTGACAGAAAGCGAATGCATTGGGAAATAGGGGACTGTTTGATGACAGCAAGAGTGGCAGAATTTGGACCTTGGAGCAAGCTTCCTCAAGTGAAGACCTGGAGGCCAAATGCAGATCATAATGCCCAGCCAAAGCTCATGACAAATTTGCCTGCCTGGGGAGTGGCCTCAAATCCAGATGGGGTGAGTGATAGAAGCCCTGGGATTTTACTCACACATATGCTTGAGGCAGGGAGATGTAGCTGAAAGTAGCATCTAAAAGGGAAAAGCACATCCCACTCTCCCACTCCTCCCATTCAATGTGCTTCTGAGCATACTCCCACTTGGGTGCTGATCTGTCTACTCTTCATAATGTTTTGGTCCTTTCAAAAAGGACCATACTTTTTTATTATTGTTGTTCCAAGCTACTCTCTTCTGCATGAAAACTTAAAAGCAAATTCCTTGAAGTTTCAATAGTACTGCACCTCATTATTTTTAAAAGACATCAGAATTGGTCGTCCCATGAAGATAGTTCTGCATGCATCTGGTATTTCTGCTACCTCATTTCTTTAGCTGGTCCATCCAAAGAAGATTGCTGGCTTGAATTCAAAAAATACCATAAATTTTTTTACATAAAAGCTTCAAGCATAGTTTGGTGTTTGTCAGTTGGTAAACACGTTTAAATGATTGTTATATAAGGAGAAACACGGGACTACAACAGTCAATGGAGTATGTGTATATGGTACATTTACATAATTTTAATAACTAGAACAGGATTACATGCAATGTCTGTTTGCCCATGATAAACCACAATGGGTACATTTATAGAGGCAATCTGCTAGAGATCTTATTCACCAGACTCTTGATGGCCACACTGCTTCAGTCTTAGCTCACTTCTTGGCCTTGTCCCGAAGATTGTCCCTCCATGCAGGCTCTGGGATGAGTCATGTGCAGAAAGGACTGATGCAAGGCAGCCAGTGTCACTTGGCCTCCAGGTCAGGGCAGGGTCCCTGCCCTTGCTTTAGCCAGCACCATTTCATACACGCGCTGATGCTCACGCATGAGATTAACACACTCTTATTTTTACCTGGCATTACACGTCTTTATTTCAACCTGGTAATTATGGCATTAGATTGATAGGAAGACAGATGGGGTGTCAGCATAGCAATCAAATTTTGCATGCCTTTCCCTGAAGTCGTCCTGTAAGTGTTGAGACACCAGAGGCATAAAGGCTAAAGAAACCTGCCTGCTTGCCATCCTCTGCTGCACTAACCTGTGGGGTATTATTTTGGCATTTATCACTAACATAAAAGAATCTGAAATAAATGAAGTTATATCCCTTTATATGCCCATTAATATTGGAATTTTAAGACGCATGATATCCTGTGCCTCTTGAGTTTCCATAGGGAATGTCTTGGATGATGGGACTTTGTTCAGAGCTCAAAGTTGTGAATGAAGGCCAAAACCCTACTGCTCTCCTTACAATCAAAGTCTGTCCTGCAGAACGTACTCTCCAATATTATTTCAGCAACATGTTTATGTTGCATATACTTGTAAGGCCCACAGTTTTATTATTATAGCTGTCATTTTTTTTTTTCTTAAAAAAAAATAGATCTAGTATGTTTTTTATGTTACAGTTTCATGATTCATTCCAGCTTGGCTTTGGCACAACATTTTTCCACCCACATAGAAAAGCATGCCAAGCCTCCAAGGTTTTGCAATATTCTTCTGTAGTATTACTTTTATCAGGCAATCAAGTAAATATTAATATAGCTCTTTTTTTTTAAGGAAAAGCAAGTTTTGCTGCCAACTGCACAACTTTCCATGTGATAATTTGAAGAATCAACATGTATCTTCTTTGAAAAATTC
This sequence comes from Peucedramus taeniatus, assembly GCA_013400575.1. Taxonomy (NCBI): domain Eukaryota; kingdom Metazoa; phylum Chordata; class Aves; order Passeriformes; family Fringillidae; genus Peucedramus; species Peucedramus taeniatus. Next base: position 552,328 of record WBNO01019305.1, read on the forward strand.
AGCTCATATATTCCTAAATATATGTAGTGTTAAACTGCTCATGGGTATCAACTTAATATTACACATATTTTTACTTTTTTTAAAATATAGATTTTTTTTGTTGATCAGGACTCAAAGTCTGTTCATTTTATTCACCTGAGAATTCCCATTTGAGTAGGTAAAATCTAGCAGCTTTACAAGCACAGGTATATGCTGTCTTGCAAACACAGTCATGTTGGGATGTAAGTTTTAATGCCGTTATAATTTATACTAGATCCCGAGTGAGCATAACCTGCAGCAGTTTCAGTACTTCCAAAACTGTAATAGCATCATTTAAACTGACATATTTTACCAGTTTAACAATATAATTAAACCAGAAAAACTTTCAGGTCTAAATCTGATGTCAGAACACTGGAATCTGACTCATATATCCACCAAATGATGGGTTTTGCATGATTATTTTAGAGACGGGTGAAAACATAGATACATAAGATATACTGCCTGGTTTCACAATCTTTTTACATGATGAATCACTTTTGCTCACTTACATAGGTGAATAAGTATTGTGGCACTTCCAGTGAACACAATCCAAAGCAAAAGTTGCAGACTAGAACCCATAAAATATGTAATATGGCAGATAAGCTTTCCAGTCATGCTGCGAAAAAAGGTTATTTATTCTTTCCTGTCATATCACTGGGTGGCAATTTTCAGTTCATGACCCAGTAGTTCCTACCCAGCATCCTTTCTAAGATGTTTAATCCACTGCCACAGGCTACCATGCCTAACGCATGGCTACAGCTACATAGAAGTTTAGTTCCTTGTCATTAACAAAGCAGATGAGACACATGTTCCTTATATGAGTTAAAACCACATATACACAGAGGTAAAAAAATCTATTTCAGGTTAACTAAAAGGAATTTAGTGTATAACTTTCAGTCCAACCACCAAACCCAAAAATTCATTATTTGCACAGTTCTATTTCCAGCACACATAAATATGCCACTTGTGTTCATTAATAGTACCACAACCTACCTCTGCCTTTTCTTCCCTGTGAACAGGGCTATTCTTCCCACTCCCAGCACTTGTTTACCACTTCTGTTGCATTCACTATGAAATACTGAGAAGAATTCATCTTTCCTGAATTTAAGCTGTGTATCACAGGTGTCTGTATCTGGGCTTGAACAAGTTCACCTCAGAGTTAAGGGAAAGCTCATATGCAAGCCAGTTTCCTAGACACAGAAGTCTTATTGAAGTGTTAGATGCTATGTGTTGTCACCCTTAGGCTGCTCCAGAAGAGCATGGGTCACCCCTGGGTCTTGGGTGTTATCGTCAGGCTTTATGCAGATATCTTTTATTCTTGATGGCATCTCGAATGACACTAGAAGGCTGTGCTTAGGCAACCTTCAAACTCTCCATTAATTTTAATAGGAGCTTAACACCTAATTGAGGTGCAGATATCTAGACTGCAGACACCATAATATAGGCTGAGATAAATCCTCCACTCAGACCTGAAGAAAACAGACACTCATCAATTTAGAGGCTTGTGAAGATTTCTCTAACTTATCTTGTCTAATTTGGAACTTTTCTGAATTCAGACATCCTTCTCATTAGGTACTTTTTCCTTTGCAATTATACCTAAAATTCTTACATATAGACTGAACAATTCCCTACTACTTGTGTACAGAAAGTGAAAGTAATCTATATCTCTTATGCAGCCATTTACATCCATGTAATCCATGACTACGTCGATGTAATCCATTACTATCTGGTATAATAAAACAGCCCACAAAGCACAAAGTCAAGAGGATCATCTGCACACAGAGTGTGAACTCTGCCCCAAGGAAATCAACTAATTCTCAACTATCCATAAGAACTTCCTCTAAAAAGAAACACGCTTTTTCAGACCACAACCAGCCCCATCTGTAGCCTAGTTACACTCAACAGTGCATAGGAGAATACTCAGAAGTGACCAAAAAAAAAGGTCATTCCTAAAGGCTCTCAAAACTCTGATAATAAAGTATCTATGACAGCAGACAAAATTTTAAATGCACTCATTACAGACAAATGGAATAGCTGCAAATTGGAATGAGGTGTTCTGGATCATTTATTGACTCCTCCCTGAGAGCTCTGCAGTGTGCCTCAAAACCTGAGCTATCTAAGCCTCCCGCTGCCCCAGCAAATCCAGACTAGTGGGAAGAGGCACTGAGGAATGCTGGGTACTCTGCACACATTTCTGGGCTTTGACATCAGATTAGTTCTAGGTTGGTCCTGTTGACTGAAGTTCCATTAGCAATGGAAGGGTGTTAGGTAGTTTTTTGGAGCACATTATTTAGTTAGTGTCATCCAAAAGGAATCTAGCTTCCATGTTTTAAGAGGCTCCATGACGCAAACCAAAGCTTCATTGGCCAGCAGGTCAAGGGAAGTGATTCTGCCCCTTCACTTTGTGCTGGTGAGACTCCACCTGGCATGCTGCATCCAGCACTGGGGTCCTCAGTATGGGAAGAACAGGGTCCCGTTGGAATAGATCCAGAGGAGGGCCATAAAAATGATTGGAGGTCTGGAGCCTATGAAGAAAAGCTAAGAGGATTGGGATTGTCCAGTCTGGAGAAGAGAAGGCTCCATGGAAACCTTATTGTAATCTTTCACTACTTAAAGGGGGATTATAAGAAAGACAAGGACGCCCTTTTTAGTCTGTCCTTTTGTGACAAGACAAGGGGTAGTGGTTTTAAACTAAAAGAGGGTAGCTACAAGGAAGAAATGTTTTGTGAAAAGAGGGGTGAAACAGTGGAAAAAGTTGCCCAGAGGGGTGGTGGATACCCCGATCCTGGAAACATTTGAGGCCATGTTGGATGAGGCCTGAGCAACCTGATCTAGTCGAGAATGTCCCTGCTTGCCGCAGGGATTTGGACTAGATGAATTTCAAAATTCCCTTCCAACCCAAACCAGTCTATGATTCTATGATTCTATACTAGCTAGAGGCGGTCAGGAGATTCCCCTCAAAGTATCACTTCCAGCCTAAACTAAAACATTAATAGAGGTTTGTCCTTAAACATCTCCTTCTCCTATCTTCTGATTTTGGTAGTGTGTTTTGCTTGTGGTTCACTGTATGTATTCATTAATCTCCAGAGACATTTCTGTCTTCTGACAGGAGTGTTCATTGGGATAGAAAAAAATTAGAGGTCTGAGCAGATGTGGATATCAGTGTCTTTGTAAGATACGTTGTGGTTGCCCAAGTCCATTACCCAAATTAGAGATTTACATAGAAAAATTTATTGTAAGCAACATTCTTCAGGTGAAGTTCAGCCCAATCTCCAGAAAATTAGTTGTCAGCACTCATATGACTGTACGAATGGCTTCTCTTGCCACATTGAAAACCTGCCACCTTTTGCCATTTCTCTGTATAAAGGAGCATGTATGTGCTTTTCCAATTTCATAAGTCACTGTGTTCTCAACACACTTCATTCACAGCGTCTTTGTTCTATGTGTGGTGATAAAGGGAGGATGAAGGGTTAAGGAGTTTCCAAAGGCTGCTGTTTAACAATGGTTGTCCTTCTGAATCATGGATTAGCAAATAATCATTTGTTCTGATGATGTAATATTTGTAACTTACAGTAATGTAACTGAAGGGAGGAGTTCTGTGGAAATTCGTTTGAACTGGTCTCTCTGGTTTATGATCCTTCCTGTTCCCCTGCTCATGCACTGGTTTAATCTTACTCAGTAAACATGCTTGTTTCCTAATTCTCCTTAAGACTTCAATTTGCAAGCATCTTGGAGAAATCCTGATTTCAAACCCAAAATCATAAAAAACAGAAAAAAACAAACAAGGTGTTTTAGCACTAAAAAGCAAAAGAAAGCACTGATTTACTTTGGTATTGCATTCTAACTCAGCATAAAATTAACTCCCTGGAGATTGCTGATGAATACATTCTTCTTTCTAAGCTCTCATTTGGCTCAGAATCTCTGGTATACCAAGGGTTTCTTTTTAAGGCAGTTCCTGAAAGACTGTACTAAATGCTATATATTGTTACTAGAGGTAAAAAAATACCAAAAAATTTGATTATATTAATATATTTGTTACTAAGAATATATAATATTTATGACACTTTTAGATAGGAGGTGAAATTTTTCTGATGAAAGTTACAAATGAAAGTTATTATTTCATTAGGGCTGCAGACTTTCTCAGGAATACCTTGAATACTTGCTGAGAGATCCTGAAATGGAATTCTAATTTTTTTTCCTGTTTTTTCAGGCCGTGCCTACCACAGAGAAGTGAGTAGGAGTAAAGATTATCTCATTGCCTTGTATTCACGCTATTGGTGACCACTATTGAAAAATCAACCATTGTCATCTGTTGTCATACCATAACATGTAAAACAGATGGTTACTTTCAAGTATCATATACCATTTCGTTTCTGCTAATGAAAATTAATAAATATTTACTTTCTAAGGATAGCATAGTGTGCCTCTGATTGTGTGCAATAAAATAAAGCATATGTGAAAGACTGGTTGCATTCAAGATGAATAATCACGCTTAGACCGTGGACTGGACAGGAAGGAGGAAACCATTATTCTGCATGATGGATTGTGTTTGTGGATTTGACAGTTGCAGGATGGATATTCCTGGCAAATGCCAAGCCACCTCCTCTGCATCCGGCTGGAACATGTCTCAACTTACAAACCACCTTGATTACATAGTCCTGACCACAGTCCACTGCTGACTCGAATGTGTTATCTGTAATAGCACCATGACATCTCTTCCTACCATCACATAAGAGATTTCTTGCTAATCAGATAAAGTGGACTTTAAAAGAAATTCAGTAAAATCAGTACCAGCCCCATGCCACCAACAAAAAGCATCAAAGCTGCTTTATTTGCTATCACAGTTCATAAATTGTTTTCCCAGCTGAACCTTGAAGATTATATGTACTATTCAAAAGTAGGGTAAGTTAACTCCAAAAACAAGTGCAGTGAGCATATATGTAGGATTATGTGAGACCATTTCCAAACTGTGAAACTCAAATAGATTGGCATGCAATGATGCATAGGTCAATCAAGTCACAGCATGCTTCTGTTTAGTATAATTGTAGATGCTCTAACATTTTTAGCTGCACAGTGCATAGTCAAACAGTATCGCAAATGGATTTTGTGGGTGTGTGTTCTTCAGCTCACATTCTATTCAACGAAATGCAAGGGGGTTTTTTTTGTTTGGTTGGCTTTGGTTTTGGTTTTGGCTTTTTGTGCGTTTGCTTTTTTTTTTTTTTTTGGTTGGTTGGGGTTTTTCAAAGTTGAATAAGTCTCTGCTTACTTTCTTACTAATGTTAGAAAACACTTTGGTAAGGATCCATACTTAATATCCATTTAGACTTTGTTGACCTTGAACTTTTCTGAAGAGCATTCATCATATCCTTAAACACTTAGCTGATTTTTGCATCTTAAAGCCAAATTACTCAAGTAGTATCCAGCAGTTAGTGGTAATGCACTACGCCACTGACCCACTACCAGCAAAGATCACTGGAATTTCTCATTGCTTTCCAGCCATTCACTCAGTCTTTAAGATGAGAACTAGTACCCGAATGGCCCTCTTGTTGCTGAAACAGAAAAGCTGGTTAAAGTTAAGAACATGGTTCATGTTCAATATACATTCAGAATTTGTTTCGGTGCTGAGTCACAACTGAATCAAATATTTTAAAAACTGCTACAGAGTAAAAAGTTTTATGTTTTTAAAAAAAGTTGACTTGGAGGGGAATTTGCATTTCAACCCAAAATTTCTCATTGTTAGTAACAGTTAGAGACATTTGTTTATTTTTATGGCTTCATTGTGGAAGTCCATAATAAACCACATGCCATAACATATTATTTGAACCAGAATTGCAGGATAATGGAAAGATACAGTAAACAGCTGGCTTCTCTAATTTGTATGTTGAATGTTTACATGCTCCTCTTGTTAAGTACCAAACTGTTTCATCAGAACAAAAACATGAGATACTTTGATCTGGAAAATAAGGTAAGATGTTTCAATGATACACTGCAGTCACAATTCATCCTACCTAATGCTAATCACCCATGTAAGGCATGTAAATTAAGGTGTTAGTCATCTCAGACTCCCTCTAATGTCGCAGGAGGATGATGGGCACTTTCTCAGGGTGGCAGGGAGACTTGGTGGCTCCATAAGACTGGAGAGAGTCAGGGTGGTTAGGATGTAACTCTGGTACCTCAGTGGTGGAGCCAAGTGCAGGTTCAGGCACTGCCTCATACCTCCTGCTTTCCAAAACAAATCAATGAAATAGTGTAATTATTCCTACTTCGTAATTTATTTTGCGGAGGGGTTTTCTTTGGTAGGAAAAATAAGTAAAGTCTTTCTGATTCCACAAAAACTTCTACATCATTAGAAAGCAAAGTACATTTGCTCCAAATCCTCCCATCAGCTTTAGCTGTGAGCAGCACAAAAAAGCTGTATTACCAATTCATGGAGGAAAAGGTGTGCTTTCATTCTTCAGCAAACTATTTATGACTTCAGAAATAGGCTTTCACAGGCTCTGGAAAGGTCCAAGTCAACTTGCTCTTTGGCCCACAGTCAGGTCAAGCAGAAGTTATGATTTTGTGGGCCAAAATAGGGAGATTAGAAAGACACCCTGAACTGCAAGATGAATTAAGCAAGAAGCACATAAATCCCTCAGGTGCTCTTCTTTGTTTTCTCTGAATTAAGTTGTTTTTTGTTACAGAAATGAGAACTCAGAATATATTATTGCAAGCCTATTAGAGCACCAGCATTATGGGATATTGCAGATACACATATCTGTCATCTTGAGCAAAAATTAAGGGCAGTGGAACAAGGATATAATGTAAGGTGTCAAGGACAAGGAAGCCTCTATGCCTAAAAGTTTTCTAGATTCTTAGAACCATGGGCCATGGGAAAACCTGTAGAAAAAGAACTCTGCAGGTCATCTACACCAAATCCCAGCTAGAGGTGGAACTATTGCAAATAACGAAGTATCTCAGCTGGGCCTTTTCCACCTGAGAGAGTGTTGGAGTCTTCCAGGAATGGAGAACCACAGCTGCTGTAGTTTTTGTAGAGTAAATCACCCAGAGACATAAAAGATTATCATATGGTCACTACTTTCAAACATGTCTGTCATTTCAAAATCAAAGATTGATGCAGGATGGAGAAAGAGGTTTTTGTTGCATCACTGCTCCCATGCAGGAATTTTGAGGACCCTGGAGGTAGAAGCAGGAAGGTGGGAAAGATGAGAGACTGTCCCCATTCCCTTAGTTTCATTCAGTTTGATCTCAGAATCTCTTTTCCTCCAGACCTTTCAGATCTACGTAGTTGTATTTCCTCAGAGGACTCCACCAACTCCCAATTTATCTGATGTGTCTTTTTCCTGAGGAAAAATTTCTTTCCCGGTAAAATTCCCAGCTCTTACACTTGTCTCTTCTAAATGTTGATTATGTCTGGACTTCTCCTAACCCTCCCCCATTCTAAAATGCACTGATGATGGAAATGTTTCTGTCTATTTAGTTTATTTAGTCTGCTTAGTAGAAGTAAAATCATCATAGAGGACAAAGTGGGAGACCAGAATTTAATTTCCTCTGGTTTTTCAAGCATCAAATGTCCTGCTTGTCTGAGTTGAGTTGAAAGGATGTTGACCATAAAGTGTATAGTTAAGTTTCTGCCCAAAACTGCTTTGTGCAGTCTGCAGAATGATGTACCTCTGTGGAGGTGCCTGTCTATTGACTTTTGAGGTTTTTACTACACATTAATATAACTTGAAGAGAAAATGTAGGCTGTGAATGAAACAATGCAATCCCTGAGAAGAGGACATTTTCCTTGGAAAAATGTTGGTTTCACCCACTTCAGTCAGAGCAAAGTGTTGAATCTTCAGTCAGAGCAAAATGTTGAATCTGAGCTTAACTCCCTAAGCAAATGACTTAATGAAAGAATTTTTTATGAAAGGTGGGTGGCAGATCCTCCTCCACTGTCTGTTCTAAAAATCACCCACAAATCATTTTCCAAGAGCTTTCTGGGTGTGTGTTGGGTGTTTTTTTTTTGACAATGTCTGCAGGTTTGAGCTCCCCAGGAGACTTCAGCAGAGGAATGCCTTGATTCATAGGTGGGAGATATCTATCAAGCTGCCTAAACTGTTCTGGGTATGTGCCAAAGCCGTGCTCTGGACACCCAGAAGAGCTGAAGCTCAGACAGGCAGGTGCCTTCAGCAAGATTCAGATAAAACACCTAAGCAGTTATGGTGCAAACAAGGAGAATTTCATCAAAGAAAGAGAAAAGTGATTTTCCCTATAACGTTTGCCCCACTAAGGTATTCAAAACTTCCATTATAAAATTTACTTTCATGCCTAAAATTACACCACTGACACCTTGTTGAACTAAATACATAGACTACCATTTCCCGGAGTGCGTTTGGGATTTACAGAATTGGTATTTCACTAAGGCCCCCAAAAATCCCCAATTTCTGGGCATGCTTAGACCACATCTAATGCATATCAGCAGCACTAGGTCCAGCACAGGGCAGACCTGCCACTGTCACTTTAATTCAAAAACACCAGTGTAGGAGAAGCAGTGGTGGTGGTGGTGGTGGTGGTGGTGGTGGAATCCAATTTTTGCATACTAGCCTACAGGATTGGCTGCCTACACAACCATGGATGACCCAGGTTCATTGAATTCTGGCATCAGACTGCAAGCACAGGAGCAGATAAATCCTTCCTGGTGAAGCCATGGCATTATCCAGCAAAACTTTTATAATAAGGTAATTACTGAGTTTTTTCATTGTTTTCCTAATGAAATATATTTTGAAGAAGTTATGGACATTTTTCCTGCCCCAGTTTGATTAACCTTTTCTGTTAAATAAGCTTCCCTGCTCCGTGAAAGAATAACTCAATCCAGTGTGTCATATTCCAAATGGATGGCGACTGCACCACAGCCACCTACCCCCGTCTGTGACTAGGATGAATTTAGCCCACTGCCACTGAAAAGGGCAAACAGTGACAGCAGCTGTCTGTGGGACAGGATGATAACAAAGTGTGAATAACAAGCCTCCTTTTCACGTAGATATTATGCAGATTATTCTTATTTGGTAACACTTGGAGTATACTGAGAAACTTAAACACATGCTGTTTGGTTAAGTAAACTATGAGAGAATATGGGAACCCAAAAGAACTGCAAAAAAAAAAAAAAAAAGCTCAACCTCATTGCCAGATTGGATTCAAAATTCTGCAAAGCTGGTGAAGGTAGGCTGGAGAAAACAAAAGGCAGCAATGCTATCTATGACACAAGAAGAAAAATAGGAAACTCAGCACAGGGTTTAAAGATGTCTGTGGAGGTGGGTGAGTCATTGTTGCTCACACTTTGAAGTGAAGGAGACAAGCCTGTGCGTCATATATTATTTCCTCTTAATCTGCAGAGAACAGGCCATCCCAAGCCATTGATGGAAGCCAAACACTTGGAGCACAAATGAAACGTGACTGGACATGGGTTTCTCTTAGTCAGGCATCCTGGGAGCCCAGAACCACAAGTCAGACTCTGTCAGCAGTTGAAATACCTTTGGTTCACAGGTTAACAACCTGGCGATAAAATGAACTGTGGCTGAAACTAAGTCTACGTGGGCCTGATGTAATTAGGAGCCAAGTTTCGTACCGCTATAGGGCTGATACTACACCCACTGAAGTCAATGATAATCTTTCCATGAATAACAGAGGCAGATCTTTTTATCTCTTGATGGCTGCACTTATAAAACAGGAATAACGGTACTTTCTTTCTCCTTTATTTGCAGCCTCAAAAACATTTTATAATGAGGATTGTCTCTTTCTAGGTACTCCATGTGTCATTTAACACCTCCAGATTTTTCTCTAATTTGGAATTTGAAGCCAGAAAAACACATTACAGCTGGCATGACAGATAGGATGTATGCTGTATGCAGACTACCACAGACTTGTGGAGATCTGAATATCTAAGTCTATTGCTACCAATAGAAACACTGGCTACTGGCAATTTCTGAAACCCCTGTTTAAAAACTCTAGGTTTTTTATTTCTTCTTCTTTGAACTACTGCAGTAGTATAAAGCTTGTGAAGGCAGCATAGAACTTTGTAGGACTCTGTAAGTGCAAGGCTGACTCTACCAGTAAAGATAACTACTAAGTTGAGTAAGTTGGATATGTATCTTTTATTCATACAGCACTGTTTAAATGTGCAGCTCAATGTGTTACACTAAGATCCATCTCTAGCGTGGACAGGACAAACAGCAGAAGAAAGCCTTGCAAGATCTGTATCGTATTGATTCTTGTTGACAATTGAGCTGGACTCTTTGTTTCATCTTTAGGTCACTTACATGAATTTATGCTTGGTTTGGGGTTTTTTCCCTTCATGGGAAGCAACTCAGACTATTACTCACTGTTTTGGAAGAGATGCTGGCAGACCCTTTAGTTCACATCCTCTGTAGGGCTTAGGTCTTCTTTTTTCTTTCTTTTTTTTTTTTTTCTTTTCAAGTAAATATATGTTTGCTTGGATATGATGTGCTGACAAAGCATTTTGTTACACTTTTGTAGCAAAGCCCCACACCATCAAATACCACACAAATATAAACACTACCATGAAAGAATACTAAGTCTTACTAAGTCTTGAATTGAAAGTCATGCTCTTTCTAGATTCTAAGCACCTTATTAATGAATATGATCCAATAAAATTATGTTAACACTTGAGACGAATATTTCCTCAGAGTCCTGAAATGTCCTCACTTAGACCTCTAGACCCTGAGAAACTGTTGTTATGTCACAGCATACTTGAAAGGTCACAATAATAGTAGAAAAGCCAGAGCTATCAGCCCTCCAGCCTTTGTAATTTGCTGAGCCATTCCATCTTGAAAACCTGGTGTCTTTCCTACTGGAACTGCACATTTTAAGGCTAGAAAAATCTCTCAAAATTATAGACTCTTTCAAAACTTTTGTAAGCTAAATACTTTGTTGTTGCTCTTGGAAGAAAACAAATCCTTGGGCAACCGAGCATAGAAAATAGGGCTGAACAACCTGTTCAGAAATCCCAACCTGCCTAAACACAGCAAGTTTCAGCTTGAAGAGGACTGATTGTGCTGAGGATGGCCTGAAGCCCACATAATGCAGCTAACTTCCCTGTCAGTTAGTTAGGAGTTTCTATGAGCTGGGTTCACTCTTTTCTTTAAAGAGAAGGCTCCACTCATCTATTTGAATCTTGATTTAGTTTTGTTCACAAAATATAAACAAGAAAAAGCAAAAAAATTAGTACTGAAATAACCTGGGTGGCATTTTTTTCAGTATTGTAGACATCATAATCTCTTGAGATGCGTGTGGGGGTTTTGTGGATGCCAATATCTTCTACTCCTTACTCAGAAAGGTCCCAGATGTGGAAAATTTCCTTGAATCTCTCATGGTGGCAGTGGAAAAATGTGGAAAGGAGCAAAGAGTACTGATTCATTAGTGTTTTATTCCAAAATGACACATGGATGTAATATTGCTGGGATCGATTAAGTCACATAAAAATAAAATTGGGTCAAAGAGGTAGGATGGATTTGGCTCAAAAGATCTATTCATGTTTTGAGGAAGGGGACACTGCCTCCTACTACTTCAAAATAGCATGCAATGTTTTTGACATTAAATAACAGTGACTGCCAATAAGACAGCAGGCTGGTTGAAAACACTTTCACATGACTGCAGGTAACCATGTGTTATAAACTAGCTGAGACCTGGGAAAACACTCTAGGCAGTGGTAGGCAGACAGGTAAACTTAGCCTCATGCCTTGCTTTTAGAAGTTCCAGTACGTACTGCCGCAACCAGTTTTTGTTTTGTTTTTTTTCCCAGAGAGCCAGTCTGTAACCACAGACAAATGTTTTTCTCTGTTGAAACTCATCCTTATGGCATGACAGCCTGGCTAATTCTTGGTTATACTATGTACATAATAAGAATGTTTAAACATAAAAGGGATGAAAGACCAAAGCAGGAGAAATTTCTCTCAATTTTACATTCCAGAAAAGCAAAATCTGGCATACCCAGGTCTTTTTGTTGCTTCTAGATGCTGAAACAAGGGATGTGAATGGCAGCCATTGCTGCCAGTTAGGTTTCCGTATTTATTAAAGAAAGCTTTCTCTTAGGCTCTTCCTTTGTTTTTTTTACATATTCTCTCATACTCTGGATTGAATTCTGCTCAATAGCCCACAATATGCAGACTTTGTCTTCTAGTTTCTGTTGTCTACAATCTGTCATCTAGTTTCTGTCTTGTTCACCTTTTGTGACTAACCTTCTAAATCCTCCTTTATCTTGTGTAATTGTGCCAATAAAAATTTCAGCAAAATAACATTGTATTCATGTCCTGTGACTGTCTCAAAATACTCAAGTTAAGGTTAAGTTGCAAAAAAATTTTTTTTCTTTGTTGCTTGCCCTAAAAATTAATCCTTGACATCTGAAAGTCAAACTGCTCTTTCTCCATACATTTAAACAGCTATAAAAATTCAGCTTTGGAAATCTGGAGCCCAGTTCAGCAAAGTACAACTATTTGCATAATAATGGATGAGACAAGGCTGATCCAGCTCACTTTTCCACGTATGGGCTGTGCAAGGCCAGCCAGAGCTAGGGAAGTAAGAAAATTATTTTCATAAGCAGCACAGGTGAGCACAACTGGAGGAAAACTTAGTCATTTCATTCTTGTGAGTATTTGTGTTCCCACTTTCCATTTGGTCAAGGATCCTCTGGCTTACGCAGGTGCTTACCGCATTCCGGAGGGGGTTTGGAGCTGCCATTATGGACTGAGCTGGGTATCGCTGGCAGGATCATGCTTACACAGAGATGTTGTTCAGCTACACAGCTGTGCCAAAGGAGCCAAAGCTCTGTTGTTTTGTCGTATTCCAACTATCTTTACTCATAGTGAGTAATTCTTTTGAAGTCAGTGTGTCTACGCATGTGAGTAATGGCCTCAGGATCCGGCCCTTCAACACTGTATGACGTGTTGTGTTTCAAATGCTTCTGCACTGTTGTTTTTAAAACTTCATTGCGATTCACCTACTGGAATTATCTTCTGAATAGCTTCTTTCCATGGATTCCATTATGTATATTCTTTTATTTATTACATTTTCACTTTGATCTGCATGCCAATCTAGATAAACTCAATAAAGATAGAATTTTAATGAACACAAGGAACTATGTGTAACTGCAACAGCCAGTTTTACTAGTTTTATGGGTGTGTGCATTTATTTTTACTTGTGTAATATCCAGCTTGCAAGGTTACAGTGTGTGAAACACTTCATATTCATTTGATTGTTGTAAAGAATGAGATATCTCTATAATTTTCATGACTATCATTGGTACTTCATTTTATGTATTTGAATGTTTTTCTTCAATTGTACAGAATTAAGGAAGACTGCTTAGAAAAACAAATACTAAATAGAATCATGACAAAGATCAATATTTTTCAGAGACAATACCTAGGAGTCTTTCAGAACAGGGACTTTTAACAGTGAAATATCTACCATCTGGCTCCAGGTAGGTTACCGATGGATATTTCCAAGGTCAGGATCAAAGAAACTTAAAACTTGTTAAAAGGCAGCCTGAAGTAGAAAGGGTGGAAACAAGCAGCAGTTTCTGAGTATCTGTGTCTTCTAGTAGAAGAGAAGGGCAACAGGACTAAGGCTTGTGGAAAAAAAACGGTGGGGAAAACACACAAGGACTAAGGCTTAGATGTTGATGGACAAGACTTCTGGCATCTTTTTCTACTGTTACATGTCTTTTGATAAGTAATGTGTGAGTTACTCAAATAAGGCAATCAACAGAACCTCTTGGAGAGATGTTTTTGTACGTGTCAGAGCCAGGCAAGTAATGATCCGGAGACAGAAGCAATCCCCAGTCCAAGGTCCAGCCATAGAGCTGTTAGAGGGACAGTCTCTTTCACAATAGGCAGGGGACGAGAAAAGGAGCAGGTTCCAAATGTGAGAGATGTTTAAAAAAATAAAATAAAGGAAAAAGGGAAAGAAGAGTGTCTAGGATAGAAGAGGTCTTGCAAGAGGATCTAAACCAAAGCATCTCTGGCAACAACAGAAGGTGCTTTAACAGATAACAACAACCAGAACTGTGTAGGTATGTGAAATTATTCATAAGAATTAGACTTCATTGTCTGTAGTGTAATAATGTTAATAAATGGAATCATTGCTTCATAATCAAAATGGTTGTTACTAAAGGGATGATGTCTTAACTACAGTCAAACAGCAGTTAGTGTTCCTTTTCATTTTTTTGGAAACACTGGATTGCCCAACCATTGAAGCCACTTGGGGATGTTTGGACTGTGGCACATGGGCAGCAACTACATTGGACCAAAAATCATTTCTCAGTAAGTAGTAACTATACTACGAGCATCCATCCATAGCAACTACCACAGAGGCCCTCCCAAATAAAGGAACAACCAGGCCTTGACTTGGTTCAGTTCATTATAGTGAAGGCATAATGTGGTGCAATTCACTATAGTAGAGCTATATTGCTGTGGATCTACTTCACAGCACATTGATTCTGGAAATGAAGTTAATACCAGCTGTTTATCCAAGGTGGACATACCCACTTACCTGTCTGGGGGAAAGCTTGCTTGAATCGAACTCATTCCCCTTCCAAATTCCAGTGGCAAATACCATTATTGGAAGATATTTATGCTTTTCTCTACCAGAGACTTGCTACAGTTTAGCAGTTGACAACAAAGAGGAATCAGTACCATGTGTCTAACCAGCCCTCAGTGAGGCTGGTTAGACCAGTGGAATATAGAGAATTGCAGTGGAATATAGAGAATTGCCTCAGACTCACCATCATAATTCTTTGTGATATACTAAAAGGGTTATGATAAACAAGGTAGATGCAGCTGGCATACAAATTAGGAAATAAGAGACAGATTCTCTTTCCTAAATTTACCTTCACCTTCCAGTGCTACCTCAAAGACATGAGGTATCACAGTTCAAAGATCACCAGTCAGAGTTCATCTGACTATCTTCTTGATGACAATAATTAAAATGCTTCTCCAGAAAATGACAGAACTCCAGCAATGTAGAGGTTGTAGCAGCTGAAGCAATTGGTGCCACAGAAATAGTCATAATGCTGTGTCCATGAGACAGGGTAAGCATGGAAAACATGGCTCTGCCCAAAGGATCAGGATGAAGTACACAAATGAGACAGGGCAAGTTGTTGCAATAGCGGGAAGATTGTGTTATATACATCAGCCAAGGAGCAAGAAGGTATGCTTGCCTCTCAATTATGCAGGATGTCTGACTGCTCATGCTTTGTCAGTGCTTTGTCCCTGAAATTGTTTACCCTTGATTCTGAATGCATATGTGAGAGTTTTTGGTCCTTGTTTTAATATTTTGCTCAACTGTCCTATTCCTCATATTAAGTTCATTCTCCTTTTTGGAGATCTTTTCCTCAACATGTCCTCAATGCAACACTAGAGTTATCTGGACAACCAGGGCTTGGTCTGTGTTCTGTATTTCTTCTGGGACAGTGCTGTCACTACATTTGGGATTTCCAGGTTTTCAAAAATAGGGACGCTCCAGTCTGTCTGTACTGGCTATAGGCCTGGAAGTAGACCACTTTTACACAAGTGAGGTATTCCAGAAGAATTTTAGTGTGGTTTGTGTTGGAAGGGACCTTAAAGATCACCTAGTTTCAGCCCCCCAGCCTGGACTTCACCACGTCCAGGAATGGGCATCCACAACCTCTCTGTGCAGCCTGTTCCTGTGCTTCACCATCCTTATAGTAAAAAATTCCTATATTCTGTACTAGAGTGCATTACTGTCTGTGTAGACAGCTGCAAGCACAGATTTACGTATCTCTGCATTTTGTTCATATCTGATCATAGCCTTCTGCCTTATTTCAGAAAAGTATTAGCCTGATTTGAAAGCAGTGGAGAATCTCTGCTAATTTTCAAGCAGAAATGATGAAGTAAGAATAATTTATTTCCCTTTACTCAACTCCGTGGTATGGCAAATCATTAACAGAAATATGTTGCTAAAATTTGGGATTAACAACTGGATAAAAATCCATGCAATAAAAAGAAAAAAATTCTTGCTGATTTTAGAAATGAGAGAAGTGAGTTAATGTCTGTGTTGGTCCTGACGCATCCTTCGACATAACCTGGGCAATTACGGCACAGGACAGTGTAAATATGGGTTGTATCCCAGCCTCTGCACTTCCAAAAGCCAGTCCTGCTTCATTGGCTCCAAGGAAACCTGAAGAATGAAACTAGAATATGGTGCCCTACAGGCTGGGTAAATACATAGCAAAGGTGTAGCTTTGCAGGTTCAATCAAGGAAAGCCAAAAGCAAGAAAAAGGTGTTTGCCCATTACCACAAAGAAATATATACCAGGCAAATAATTTCACCTCCCTCAGCCTCACCTCAAAGGGAAAATAACCACAGAAGGTGCACCCTTGGTGTACACACACCTTCCCAGGTGAACAGGCTGGAATAGCGAGCAGGTCTCCTGAGATCCCTGCAGCTGTGTGGCACTGTCCGTGAACTCTTACCAAGAAAGAGTCAGCTTTGGGGTGCTGGAGAGAACATTTCTGTGGAATACCTGGTGGTCTTGCTGGGCATCCTTTCCAGGCCTGCTAATGGCATGAGGCAGCAGGCGCACAGAATCCATCAGTGGCTGGGACAGCCGTGGGGGGCTTCAGTGACTTCATGCCTCAGAGACCTGACAGCTTTCCTGCCAGGCGCCTGCCTCGCTCCTGCCCCAGGGCTGCAACACTTTCTCCACTGCCACATCCCTACAGGAAAACATTTCCCTTTTCAGTTGAGCCAGGCATCCATGGCCTATGGGCTAGGCTGGGGCTGGAGCTCTGTTCCAGACAACCTGCAGCCACCCCTGTGGGAGGAAGGAGGACACAGACATCTCGCTACTGCACAGAAGGTGAACACTGATTGTATTGTATCTATCACAGGAGAAGCCTTTTGTGTGCATCAATGTGCAACCCACAAAGAATGCACTAACCTCCAAATAAATTCTAGGTTAAAAAAATGCCCATCCTGTGACTACAGAATCTGTGCTGTCCATGAGTCTGTAAGAGATGATACATCCCTTGCATCAGCTGCAGCAGTGTCTGATTCTTAAGGTCCCTAAAAACTGATGGGTCTGTCACCTCACTCTCCACACAGCCCAGCCTGCTTTATTCTACAGTGAGCACAACCTTGTACTCTGTCAGCCATCAGTTTATGTGTGTCTCTTTGCTAACAAATGGATCTCATGATGAATGCTATTGACAGGACACAAGTACTTTCGTTGAAAGAAATGTGGATTTAAGACAAAATATTTTTTTAATTACTGTCGCATTCACAACTTTTCTTCTAAAGGAAAACTGCCTCTCCATTTTCTCTGGTGCAAAAATAAATGATACATTTTAGCTTTCTTTTAAGCAGAGTGCTAAATACAACTTGAAACCTGTGCAGCACATTTTCTTCTCAATCAATTCAAGACATTCACGGTAACAAAATTTTACCAAGATAACAAAAATGCCCATTATTCTCACAAACTTTTCTTGTTGAATATACTGAGGGCAACATCCAGAGGTCACTACTTGTTGGTAGGTATATTCTAAAGGACAAGTGGTCTGAAACAAAAAACAATGCAAAATGATGCAAATGAAACAAATGTGATGCAAATGCACATCCCCAGTGCCAGTGAAAAATACTGAGATAGGGCTTGAAAACAAGAATCTAGACAAATAAAAAGCAAGTTGGAACATGTATTTTACAACTAAATGCCAGTATGTACATTAAATGCAAATATTTCAATTGTTCTAAGAGGAAGATTAAAATTTTACCCTTTGGATTAACAATTTGGGAAGAAACAGATTAAAGGGGTATTTGCCATTTAACAAACTTCCACAACAGTACAGCAAAACCCTTTAAAATATAATTCTGATTTACAAAATTTAGAGCTTCAATATGACTGTTCATGAATATACATGAAAATCATCAAGTAATAAGAAAACACTGACATCAAAATTACACTATTTCCTTTCTGCAGACAAAAAGTAGTAGGGTGTCATGCTAAAAATGTACTAATTCAAGAAGTCTACAAATAATCAATTTTAGAATAGATGTTTGATTTCAGAAACAGTTGTATGTGGTGGGTCAATGAATCAAAGGAATAAGGCTGAAAATTAACTTAAGAGGTTGCTGTGTTCTCAAATCACCCCTACAGACATTTTTCTAGCGCATCCAAAAAAGGAGATTTTCAATTCCCTCAAGTGAATCTATCTTTTTGTGGTAATCTCCTTACTGTAGCTGACTTTTGCATCCTCTCTTCAGTCCTTTAGATCAAGTAATTCTCTTTCTATGGCTCTTCTTTTGTATGTCCTGTTTTCTAAACCTCTTCCTCTGCTTGTTACCCCCTCCTGGAGTTTGCCTATATCCTTGTTCAAGTGCAGCATCCAAAAGCAGGCAGTCTTCCAGCTGAGGTTTTATCAATGTCAAACAGAGCAAGGCAGTCAGTTCCTGTCTCTTACAGATGATGTTCTTGATCACATCATGATGAATTTTTGTTGTTTGCAACAGCCTCAGATTGCTGACTTGGCTTGTGCTTCATAGTAATCCTTTCCTGTTGTGCTGCTGTAACTATCATTATTTTCTATTTGTGTGTTTGATTTTTCCTTCTAAACTGTAGTTCTCTGCATTTCCCCCTGCTTAGTTTCTCTCTGTGAATTTCAGGCCATTACCCCACTTTGCCTTTTTGATCTGTGAAGATCTCCAAAACACTTGGAATATCATCCTCTCTGTGCCATTTGCAAATTAACTCTATGTGTGTGTGTGTGTGTGTGTGCCCATGCTCTCTAGCCTGCTGTCTTGACCCTTCATGAAAAACCAGATTAAGGCTGGGATGAAGATGAAAGTCTGCAAGGACCCTACTCAAGAACTTCACAATTTTTCAGTGAATGCTTACTCTTTAAGCAAGGTGTTTCAGGCTGTCCTTCTGCCCAATTATTTCCTCTAGGCTGTTTTGCCTTGCTTTGCTCGTAACATCATGAAACACAGTGTCAGAAAATTCTCACCAAATATTTATCCACTGTTCACCCACCCTTCAGTAGGTTAGTTATCCACTCCAAGAAGGAAAAGGGAAAATTACTGTAATATTTTCATGCTGAAACATGAAGTTATCCTTGCATTCTAAACAAAATTCTATAGTAAAACAATTTTTTTAATAAATGCCTGAACTTTTCTATCAGTGATTTAACAAACTTTGCATGTTTAAAAAAGAAAAAGTACACTAAACACACTCATACTACAGGCATTTATAAATACTTCTGATCAGACAGCAAATGAGTAAAAATTACACTTCATTTAGAAACTGTTTGCTTTGGCATCTGCCCTATAATGTGTCTGTACAAAGAAAAGGTTAGTCATGCAACATAATTATTTTCCCACCTATTCTTGTCACAAAGTTTTCTGAAAGTGCAGTTTCTTTCTTCACTCCCTCTATGTAACCTCAGAATAGTATCTCATGGCCACAAAACTCTTATGTTGTGTAAATATCTGTTAGGGCATTTGATCTTTTCTCTCTTCTTTCCTCCTCTTCCATTAGCAGTTTTTATTGCAGTAGCTTGAATACAAGATAATGAAAGCTCATGTTTCTGTTTGCACTTTATCCAAATTGGTACACAGAACAAGCGAGGAAACAAAAACCTTGGGCATCGTTATAGAGGTTGTCATCAAACAGCCACTATTTTTTAGTTTTTACTTTAATCAGTGTCAGGAATGACATTTCAGAGCCTGGCAATTCATGCATTAAAAGGATTTTTTTTGGGATTCTTTGAAAGTACTCTCTTATTTCTGTGTCTGGTGAAAGGCAGTACATTTTAACCTGATAAAAAAATTAAATTTGATAATAACTTATGCTTGTGTATGGTGCATGACCAGTGAGTGATTTGTGATTACATAATGATTTCTATTCTTCAGACAGGGTATGCAGCTCCACTCAGCGTTACATGGGGACAGGAGATGAGTCAGACTGTTACTTGCATACCCTGGGGGTCCTGTGGGCTTTTGCAAGACAGCAGTGGAAAGTCTCCAACAGTGGCAATGGTGCTGTTCTATCACATGAGGGACAAGGATGATACAAAAACCAGGTGGAGGGTGCATTCTTTTTGTGACTGAGAAGAGCTGTGTCTTTCTCCATTACTGTAGTAGAGCACATGACAAGGAAGAAAATAACCAGGAAAAAAATTCTCCCACAAGCCTTCCATTTCCTGCTGAATTTTCTCTGCACAGTGACACGAGGTACTAATCTCCAGTGGCTCTTTCATCCTCTGGCCCTGTAAGGTCTGCAGGCAGCTTTACAGCAGAGAAAAGGACACATAGTGAAATTGCAGTTTCAGCTGTGGCAAACCTGAAGGATCAAATGGATTATCAATGCATTATTGATATACAAACAGATCAATGACAGAATATGTACAACAAAAATTTTATTGAGACAACTCTCATAATATGCATTAAGAATTGAATATGTCAAGTTTAACATGGATAGATAGATAGACAGACAGATCTGGAATGAGGAACTGTCTACCCTCTACAAAGATAAGTGGTTGGGGAAATGTTCTATTTGTATTCGATCAGTACATAAATATTACAGTTTCCATGGTGTTGGTATTTGTCAAACTACTTTCTAAGGAGAAGCTCAAATACTGAATAGTTAAATGACTAAGAATGTCTTTTGAATGTTAGTTACTTCAAAAACTTAGTATGTAACAATATCCACCCAAAGCATTTACAAATTCCAAAGCACCACAATTATTTTTGAAATTATAACCCCTCCCATGAAATATGTATAAACAGAACTCTCCCTAGTGAGTGCTTGAAAATCTGTCCCTTTGGCCCCAATCTTTGGTTCCTTGGTTAGTTAATTAATAGGCTTTTCCCAGAAAATAAATTTCATACAAATCCAAACAATGGACAAATTCATGGAAAACGTGAACAGCTCATAGGCAAATCATGAAGAGAAGAAACAGTTGGAGTTCTTCAAACAATATGATAGATCATAAGAATTCTTATTTTGCTTAGTACCGAGAGTGGGAGCCTAGTACATCTGAGAGGTGGTGTGGTAATAGAGCTGTAGATGGTTAATATAACTCTAGAGAGGAAATTACATTCATGTATTGCAACCATTTGTTCTCTCATTATTTCTTGCATTCCTGTTAAATTTAACCTGTTTTTCCTAATTCTCTGTAACATAGAAACTGCAATTTGTTGAAATACATTACTGTACAAGTGGGCTCTGCAATTGTTATTCTCTAATCACTACATGAAGTACTAAAGAAATAATTACAGAGCAAGTAATGAACATGTTTAAGCACCCTTAAAAACCCCATTGCTCTGTATCTATATTTTTAGTCTCTATTTTCAAGCCCACTGATAGTTAACTGCCTTCAGAGGTGTGTGCCATTCACACACTTTAAGTTATAAATGTTCCTGAGTGCTTTGCAAAATAAGGGTCTACTTTATCTACCAAGTGGAACTACAAACAGCTGGAAACTCTTTATTAAGCAGCCGGAAGGGAGTGAAATTAAATGAGAATTTAATAAAAGTTAAAAATGTTCCAATGACTGGTTTTGCATGAAAAATTCAAGCAAACTCCAAACACTTTAGAATGGAAGTCTCAAAGGCACACCAATGTATTTTGAGCAACAAAAACCCACCCTTGCGCTCACATATTTCATTACCCACTTGCTGGCTTCATCAGGCACTTTTGAATAAGACAAACTCTCATTAAAAGTAATGGTAGTTTTGCCTAAACATGCACCTGCAGGATCAGGCTTCACTTGCTGAAACTCACATTTACTCCCTGAAACTAGCAGCAGATCAGCATGCTGATAAGCACTGAATACATTACCGCAGGAGAACATACAAAGCTGCATTTGAACAGGTGACATTTCCTTTTCAAGGCAGACCTGTTCAAAAGTTTAGCATTAATCATTTCTAATCAGGTGTAACAGAATTATCTACTATATCTGTCAACTTTCTGCTTCTTATAAAGGCAAACTTCTTCAACCTGTAGAAAGTGATGTCAAAAACTATAAAGTAGGGCCACTGATTAATGACTCAGCACAATTTAACTGCAGCATCAGAACTTCCTCTATCAACAATTGCTACAAGTCAGCAATATCTCTGTATATACTGCTTGAAGTAAGAGACAATATTTGGTTTGGTTACCTCAGGCTCAGTTTTGCAGAACACTATGGTCACAACCGACTTTTCACAGATGAGTGAGCCCACTGAACACACCAGACTGGACTAGCAGTCAATATCCACGTAAACAACAAGAGGGTGCCACAGATGCACCTGAGTCCTTTTTTGAAGGGCCTCTGTGGGTGTTGTTTCAAGTACCTGAACCTCTATAATCCATTATTTGCAACAAACAAAAAAGAAAAGCACTTGCATGCAACTAGCAGTAGCTGTAGCACTCCAGAAGCACCTACTAGAACCCACAGGGATGCATGCCCATGTGTCTGGGGAAGAGGATTGCCCTTGATGCCCCTGGTTCCTGTTTGTACTGGTGTGCCTGGCAGAGGTGTCTTTGGGATGGGGGCCTGTGGGATGCACCACAGCATTGTGAACTGAACATGAGTCTCTGGGACTCTGAAAAGATTGATTTCAGCCACAGTTGGGACTCTGCTTGCAGATTTTGCTCTTTGTGCAGCCCAGCTGCACTTACAGTAATGAATGACACTTGCATGGGACCATTCTCCAGCATCGAAATTGGCCAACTCACAGTGTACCATGTCATTAGAATTAAATTCTCTTACTTTCCAAACCAGGGTGGCCAGACTTGTGTGACCACCAGGGAACAGTCTCTGGCCTCTGCTGAGTCCCCAGTCATGCCAGGGAATTGTTTCGGGAAGTTCTTGGTGGCCCAGGCCAAAATCATGTCAGCAACTGCTCTGATGACTTAAGTTCCAGTGCCCTGGCACCATTTAATTTACTGGCGGAGAGTAAGACCCAGTGCATGTGGTCTTGGGAGCAGCCTCAGGGAGCATCTCAGAGTGAATGCAGAAATATCCCCGAGGCTACTGATGGGACAGACAACTCCTTGAGCTGAGCAAGATTATCAACATCTGGCCTATAATTAACAGCACTGTCCAAGCTGACAATACTCTGATAGAGCAATACTTAGCACTGTCGGAGCTTGCTCTGTTTTGATTAATGAGTGTACATTTAACTAAACAGTATAGATTAAATATTATTAACAACAAGTTAGTTGTTAACAATACGTTACCTAAATGCTTTATTAGATTATTGCCTTTCCATTAATACATTAATCAATATGCCTGTAGATGAAATGATTTGGCAAAATCACTCATCTTTATCTCAGAAATAAATGTACTAATTTATTATTCCATGAGGATACTGATTGAAGAATTGTGAGCATTTAAATTCCTTCCCTACTGGGGTATTTTAACTAATCTGGCTGTGGAAATACCACTCTACTTGTATGATCACCAAAGAGCCTAACAAATTCAGATCTTATCATCACCTCTACAATCTTTGCAGAACCAATTTTCAAAGTTTACTCATCAAGAAGCTCCCACTCCACAATAGAAAAAAAAAAGTTGGTGCTAGAGTAGTACCTAAGTAAGTCCTCCTGATAACCCTCATTCTGGGAGCTTTTATTAGGAGGTTTCTATCTGTATTTGTCTTCAACAGAAGGGTAAGCAAAACTAAGTATGCACCCACATGTGACTGCCAAAGGCACTAACTTGAAAGACCTAGATAGACAAAAGAGTGTCTTATACCACATTTTGTAAAACCTAGACAATGGAAGAGCTGACAGCTGCTTTGTATACAACAACTTAGCAGTTAGGGCGTTCCTGAAGAACATGGGAGATATGGAGCCTATAGTAGTTTCCCATCTGGAGAGGTTCAGCTTCCAAGTCCCCAGGGAGTGCTCCAGCCACCACCGTGTGGAAGTTGCCAGACTGCAGCAAAAACAAACACTGAGACCCAGAGAGAAAGAAAGCAAGAAAGGATTTGACTCTGCATCCATCACAAAGGAGAAGAGTCCTAGGTACTGGTCCTTGTTCCAAGAATTGTTTGTATATCTTAGCTAATGATTATTTCATGTAAACAGTCCTCATATGAGGCATGAGAATCTCTGGGACTTTTCCAAAGTCCACTGAAGTCAATGGAAATCTAAGTTAAATGAAGTCAATAGAAAGTTTTCCACAGATTTCAGTAGGCTTTGGATCACTTCGGGAATACTTCTTGGGTGGTAAGGGCTCCATGCCAATGCACTGGAGGCATGCACCGATTTCATACTAACACACACGTTGTTGTGGCTTATTGCTATATTGGAACCAGCCTTTCAAAAGTATCATAATATCCTGAGGCAAACTAGAGAGTCAATTATTCAAAATGTTGGTCTTGAATGTTTAAAGGCCCAGTCATGGGCTCCTTGGGCTAAGATCCCACTGCCTGCAATAAGAACTTGCTCTGAGGAGGATGGGCAGAGTCAAGCTTAGAGACTCACATTTGCAGGGATTTTGATGTGCTTGGCACTGCCAAGCTTCAGTTGAATGCAGAGATAGCCAACCTGACCTGAAATCTTGTAATGTGGGTAACAAACACAATTTAGCTGTATTAGCATAACACTCCATATGGGCCAACTAGCCCTGCCAAGAGGCAGAGTTCACTAGCCTGAGGAGAAAACTGCATGAAGATAGACAATTTCCGACTCATTTAGAGGCAGCTTTGCAAAGCAGTGCTTTGTGCCACGTAGACATGTTAGCTATCCTCCTATTCCAAACAATGCACACCCTCCGATTCTGCAGCAGCTGCGGCAACTGCGCACTTACAGTGCATCTCTCTGCCCTCCCCATGGAAGGGTCTGTCATGCAGTTTGATATTTCCATTATCAGGGGGCATGCACTGCGGCTTTCCTCTGACCAGGCAAATAATTTCCAGGTTGAAGGTTGGCATACAAAATTTTAGCAAAGAGATTTTAATTGCCTTCTTTTTTTTCAGGAAAAAACCCCATCTAAACAAACCAAAAACTAAGATCAGTTGTCTTAGTGATTTCAGTAGTACAAAGCTTAGATTCCTAGACACAATTGCCAGCGCAAGCCAGCATGGTCTCACCACCAAGCCTTGACCATGGCCCTCATTCCTGCTTACAGTTTGATGAGCTGCCGTGTCACATCCAAGGATTCCAGTCCAGATTCCTTTTTCTAAGGACACACCTTCCATTAAAACTGTTTTCCTGGCAACTAAGCAAGTCTAATTTGCTCATTGCAATTTAAACTTTCTTTAATAATTTGCACAGTGTTTCAGTTAACATACGAGTCACTGCAGTATCCTGACTGTAACAGCACCTAACACTCTAGTCCAGGAATGAATTCAGATACACTACATGATTCTGTAAATCACTTTATGCATTATTTATATTTTAGTGTTTTGGTGAATATAGAGCTGGATCTGCCCATGTTTTTGACTTGGGATCTCCCCATGGCGAGTGTCAAAAGTCTCAGTCCAGTAAAATGTGTAATTTGTGAGATAACTAAAAGAGAACTTAAGTTGCTCAACTGAGAACCCCACAGTATTTTCTCCATAGAGGGAGATAAGATCTTTGCCCCACAGAGTTAAAGAGATAAATTAAACACTGGCAGACAGGTAGTCCAGCCACATGCCATATTTCTCAAGTGAGTTACCACATTGTGGGCATTCATATTAACAGCTGGTGAGGTGCAAGAAAAAGGAGGAGCAGTGTTTGATTGGCTGTGAACCACCTTGGTTCTACGAGCATCTGTACCCAGTAGGCAATGCAATGCAAAATATCTTCCTGCACAGCCCCCGCAGACTGTCTGGAGGCTGCTGGCATAATCCTGCTGCAGGATGCAGGGAAGACATGCTTCCCCCCTTTTGCAGGGACCCTGCACCCACACTGCCAGCAGATAAAGTAGACAGACCCACAGAGTACAACAAGCACCTCCTTTTGCAGGCTGTCACAAAGCCTCTTGCAGGTTCTGTCCGTAAATTTGATTTTGTGTCTGGTAAGNACACCTCCTTTTGCAGGCTGTCATGGGCTACCAAGGAGGCAACTGCAAGGACACAAAGCCTCTTGCAGGTTCTGTCTGTAAATTTGATTTTGTGTCTGGTAAGGAAAAAATCATCCATTGCTATGGCAGGACACCAATGCAAAGGCAGTTCTTGACTACTTCTTCTGAAAGTTATGTTTCAAAATCCCCTCAGCCAGTTGCACTTAGAAAAATAACTTCTCAAAACAATGAAGAACTGAAGTCTGAACTCAGAGAGGGGATAAAGAATGGAGCTGTCACCATAACACAGATGCAGCTCTGTACTCAGGAGGGAACTGCACTAGTTTTTTGTGAAAAATCTGGATATTTAGAACCATGAAAGCAAATAAGGGTTTCAACCATCATTTACAGCACTTTGAATTTTCATAATTTAAAACTTTTCAAGAGTCCTCAATGGGCAAACACCCTGCATGCTTGTTTGTACTTTCACATGCCCAATAGGCTGTAAAACTTCAAAGAAATTAATTTTGCTGCTCGCTAAAAAACCTTTTTAACATTATACACCTTCAAAAATGTTATGGTACCTGGTGCCAAGAGTCTGTATTTTTAAAATTCCCTACTTCAGTCTGAGTTCTAAACCCATTAAACTCAGTAAGAGTTTTGACGTTGACTTAAAAGAGTGGAAGATCAAACAATTATCTGACAGACTATAACAAGACTCAGGAATAATTAGGGAGTTTTGAAGCCTATCCATACAGGGTTTTTTTCTTTGCTTTAAATAAGAAATATATTCAGAAATGTATTTTGGAAATGTTAATTTAAATTTAGAAGTGAGGAGATTAAGCATAAAGGCAGATTTTTGACTCTAGCTTTTGGTCTTGTTTCATACATTTTGCACATTTTTCACGTCTCTTTTTATCTAAATAAGACTAGGAGAAGCCAGGATAACAGGTTGGTTCCAATGCAGTTCATTTCACTGAACTGTGTGGGCTGCTGTAAGATTTTTGGTATATCTGCATTTAAAGGCCTGAGACCAATTGTTTCCAAAATTGATCTTATCAAAAGAAATATGTGTGGATTCATACGCAGATCCCAAGTCATTGATTTCTGCAGAGACATTTTGTCAAAACACAGTGATTATTAATAGAGAACCTCCAGCTGTAGACAAGAAAGCAACAGAAAAAATTGAGAATAGCAGCCATAACCCATCCTAAGACATTACTCCAGAAAAGCCAATCTGTCATTAGATGCTACTGCTGATGTGCCACCCATACTCTCACCAATCTCCTAGAGCAGAGTAGTAGCTGGCCCCAGCTTTGGATATGCCACAGCCTCCTGAGCAATTGGCTGCCTAAACAAGGTCTTCTGCAGGTCAATGCAGATGTGGGGGAGTGGGTGTTTCTGTTCCTTGGGACCATGACCAGAATGTATGGAAACAATTGTGTTATTGAGAGAATTTAGTGTCTTTGCAGGTATATACACAGGCACGCTTTATTCTTAAAGCAGAGGATGTCAGCACTTTAAAAAATCAGGAATCCCTTGGGTACTCCTTGAGCATCTCCCGTATTCTTCACATGGGACAAAATTATTAGTATCCTCTTCTGACAACACAGAGTGCCTGAGTTTTTCTAGAATATGCTGCTATTCCTGTCAAATCTACATATAAAATTTCACATATAATATTTTTAAACTGATTTTTTTTATTATCTATATAACATCACAAGCCCTTTTTCTACCTCAGTGTGCAACCACAAAACCTAGAAAAAGTAATAAGATAGTAGGAAATGTTTGTTTGCGTTCCATGGTTTGTAAAAGACAAACTGTCAGCTCCTTATTATAATCAGACAATCAGTTTCCTATTTTATAAATATTTTAGGGAGCCTGTCACCATAGTAGCACAATGTAGAAGACTATAAATTTCAAGTCCTTAAAATGAAATTAAAACATGAAATTGGTCAAGGTGTTGCATTTCCTGTGCTTATTTATGAAAATGGTTCAGACACATCTTCATCAAGCACAGAGATGTAAAAAACTAGACACCAGTTTTCCGGTATTTGAAATCATAGGAAAATTTGGCTTTCAACACACCCTGGATAGCTGTGCCCTGCAGATGCACTGTTTATCTGAATCATTTAAATAAACTTCATATTGGCTTTTGATAAATTTGCTGATCAGTTGTTTCTTTTGGTTTTGACTGAGAATCTCATTTTGACAGCTAAACTTGATGACACCTCTCTCATAAGTGCCAGAAAGCATTGGATAGAAGGCACCCAAGCAAAACTAACCCTGTGGCAAAACTCAAACAGGAAGAACTTTGGAAATCCAGAATGGATCCTGGTGTCAGGGATTCCATATCCTGGAATGCCAGGGACGCAACCCAAGCATTCACGGATAAGACCACAAGACACAAATAAGCTAAAAGACTCTATTTGGTTCTTTTTTGTCTTGACTGAGTTGGCAAAGCAGAAAGCCCAGAAGTCTACATTAAGTAATAATATGGTTTGAAAGCTTTCAGTTTTTCTTTCTCTTCCAAGGATAAATTTTGTTGCCAAAATAAAAATTCTATTAACTGCATTGCCTTCTGCATAGGAAGGCTGACTTTTAACAAGGGGGAAAGTTTCAATAAAACCCAAGATTCTGAAGACAGAAGTTTTTTGTTTTTTCATTTGATTTCAACTGTCAGACCAATCCATTACCAGGCAAACCCAAATATTTCCTTTCATATAAGGAAACGGACCAGAAAAAAGATGTGTCTTTCTGTTCCACAGAGGTCTTGGGCAACCAGCAGGGAAGCAAAAGACCAGGACTTGGACATTTCTTTCCCTCCCCAATAAATCACTGCTACTGTCCAGCAGCGAGAACTTGAGCTGGATGCACACCACAGTGAGGCCTGTGGAGGAAAACAAGAGGATGGGACTTCCAGATGCTGTGCAGGAGTTGCATGCTGAATGGGTCCTTACTATGAGCAACTAGATTTTAGTTAAAAAGAAAAAAAAAAAGGGGACATACTTTCTTCAGGTGCCATCTACATTTCACAAAAACACGAAATTAAGAGTTCGTTTTCAGCTCATTAAAAAACAGAGATTGCCTCAGATTTGCTCAGTTCCCTGCACAGATAATTGTAGATAAGTCTTGGCTTTTTACATTTCTTTTCCTTATATTCAGTGTCATCCCAGGCAGTTCATTCAAAACTGTATAACCACTCATCTGTGAAAACTGGAGTGTACAGTCTGTTGGCTGGGGTTCAGAGAGCTATTCAGCTCATAACAAGAATGACCTATCTGTCATGTTGGAAGACCTACCACAAAGCTCTGGACCCCACTAACTGTGTTGGCTAAAACTCCGCTGACCCTGCTTGTTTCTCAGGCTCTTGGTTCCCATACTGTGCCTGCAATGACACCTAAGCTTTGGTGCCTACAACTTGGAGCTGAATCCCACCCCTTCAGACTGTCATGGAGGCCTCAGTTCAATTGCCTGGACTCTGGTCTTTGCACTTCACACAAGATACTTCCAGAGTATCTCACATGGCCTCCAAAACATCTGCCCTATCCCTCTCCCAGCAGCCAGCCTCATGCAATTGCCCTGTCTGTCCCAAGAGATCTAATGTCACCAAACATGAAATGCTCATCAAACACCTAAGATCACACACCTGACTCGAGCCCTCAGTTTCCATAGACACAGCCTACATCAATGAGGCACTCTCTTAGCTGGAGGAGATGTTTGAAAGGGGAAATAACCAGCCAGATTGCATAATCTCGTTCATTAACTGATATTCTCTCCGTTTTGTGGCCTTTGCTCAGACAATGATTTCAAAACCACCCACTGTTTCACCTTCAAAATAACTTTTTTAAATGTTAGTTTAACTGTAGTTTGATTTCTTAAATTGTCCCCCCATGTTTTCAACCAGTGGTGCAGAAGGTCTCCATGCCCCAGCCGTGTGCCTCCCCAGCAGCACAGCATTGCTCCCTGGGCAGCCACACTCTGTTCTCCAACGGGGAACTCACTAACCGGGCTGGAAATGATAGGAAGGGGATTTCTCCCTCCTTCTTATTCCACGTCTTCTTTGATTGAATCACCAACTAGTAAAGGCAATGGGATGAGAGAGTGAGGAATGAACAAAAGCAGCAGATACCCAGCACACAGTACAGGCACTGAAGGGTCTTAAGTCACAGGAGTTTGTTTCTCCAGAATTGTCAGTGGCCCTTTAAGTAACCCAATCTGCTCTAGCTGATGTTGAGATGGCTGCTTTAAAACAAAAGGCTTTCTTGGGTATAATCCTTCCAGTTTAAAATAGATACAAGTTCGACAAGTTCTATATTTTATTTCTTTAATCCATTTCCTCATGGCCAGCATTTATGGGAAAGCTTTAAACTTTTAAACTTGCAATTAATACTATTGCAAACATCACAGATGCTTGTCTGTTACACTAAAATAAGAACTGCAGCACTGCAGCCATTGCTGGCACCACAAATAAGCCCTTACTGTAGTCTCAGAAACAAATAAAAATGAATTTTTATCAAGTCTGAATAATGCAGGATTTCTCATTATGCCATTACTTGATGGAAGATGTTTTTTAGAATTCTGTTACTGGGGACCTGAATGACTTATATAAATTTGCTCAGCATGGTTTTCAAAGGTCTCATTATTTAAAGCCAATGGCTCATATATATAGATGTCCTCAGTAGAATAGTCATTATTTACTACTAAATTTACTTACTGGTTTTATTAAGTTCATGAAATAAAACCAAAGTGTACAGTGATAGACTTGGGCTTAAATCAAACACACATTCACAGACTCCCACAATAACTTCAAAAGTCATCTAAATATCTGGTTTGGACCCTTTGAAAAAACACATTTGCACTAGCCCCTGTGTTCAGAGAATAGACACACCAGTAGAACAATTTCAACCCCCTACAAAGGGGTTGAAAGTATTCTCCACCCGAGACCCCTAAATAAAAAATGGATCTTTCTTTGAAAAGACACATCCCAGCTAAACTGTCTGCAATGCTGGAGATTTGCTCATCTCTTTGTTATAGTCTGTTTTCTTTAATCAAGTCCTGAAGAGGCTGCTATTGCTGTATTCTTATGTTGTGTTCAAATAAAAAGAGATGACTCAAAGAGATCAAAGTAGCTGATGGATAAGCAGTCACAGCATCTCATTTAGAACATCTTTTTTCCTTAAACAAAACCGATTCAGATCTCATATGCTAAATTAAGTGAGTTCCACACATTCAGGTGTTCCAGAAAGGTGGTTTTTTTTCAGAATAACTCCATGGTATTTGAAGTCTTGCCTCTTCCTCCTAGACATCAGTGCATCTCATCCTTTCTGTGGTCTTTAAGCAAATTTTCCTTTAGAATGCTCCTTTGTAGTTTCTTCCCTCCTGACTGGTTTTTCCTTTTGAATACTGAAATAACCAAATCGCTAACACCCTTGCTGTATTTAACAGAGGGCTGGCTGCTGGGAGGTGTTAGACATACAGAAGTTTTGAGTGCTCATTGCCTTTCAAAATAAGGCCAAACTTTGTATTCTAGAAAAGGCTGACATGAATTTACTGTGTAAGATCTCAGAGAGTTGTCAAGTGCTGTCTGTCACTCCTTTCATGATTGAATGAATAAGGTTAGAAGTAACAAACTGATAGAGCAGGTATGCAGTGGTTTCTTGACAACACAGGCATTTTCATCAGTAATTTGATTCCACTTGGAGCACTTGTATGGTGAGGAGAGGGTGAGGGAGAGAGGCTTGTTCAGCCTGGAGAAGAGGCAGCTGCTCAGGCACCCAACAGTAGAACCCACAGGGAGGCCACCAAGGAGATGGAGCCGGGTCCTTCACAATGCGATGGGGCAGGAAAACAAGAGGCAGTGACCTTAACTTGAAAAGGAAAGAGGTTCAGAGTGGCTATAAGGAAAAAAAATAAAGTCACTATGAAGATAACAGCTCCTTGGAAGTTTTCAAGGCATAACCGGATTAAAGCCCTAACAGCTTGGTTTGATTTTTTGTCATACCCTGCCTTGGGCAGGAGGTAGGATGAGAGGCCTCCCGAGGTCTCTTCCTGTCTGAGTGATTCCATGATTTGTATCTTTTCAGAGGACACATTTCCAGGTTGTCTGCACATACCAGTACAGTCTATGAGCTACAGAGGTATCTACCTTTGTCTGAACTCACTGCAATGATTACCCCAGGGTAGAGAGGAAGGTTGTATTTTTGTACAGGCAACGTGAGGACAGAAGAAAGCTATATCCACATCATCTACATTTATATTTTAGGTATGCACCACAGGTGCAATTTAAAATAAAGAGAGAGGCTTGTGATCTTTGAATAATCTTGACAAAGATAGGTGCCTCCAGAAGGTGATCAGGACATCTATTTTGGATTCATATAACTATGATCAATGTCCTGTCAGTCTCCAGGTTGTGAATGTCATTGATTTGGATGTACATACAAATACAGACACAGCTCTTTGACTCCTTTCACACAACTAGTAGCTATATATGGACACTGTTATTTTGATCAGCAACTGGTGCTGAGATGTAATATGTTCCTGTTGGCTGCTATATTTTCAGCTGTATTGGAGAGATGTGAGTAATATGTTTATTTTGTATGTCAGTAATTTATAGTTTGCATTCCACGGTACTTTCTGCGTGTTACTAGATTTCCGTTTTTTATCCAAGATGCTTTGTAGAGCGGTCAGTTGAGAATTTAACTTTAGAACAAAGATACTTTTTTAAATTAAAGAGGAAAAAAAACTTCACATGAACAGATAGCTTTAGAAAACAACTGGTATGTGCATACATTTGTTTAACCCCCTAATGTAAATACATACATTCTGAAATGTATTTTAGTCCTCTAAAGAGCCAAGAGCAGCTCTCAAGATCACATGACAAGCAAAACATTTGTTAATCAGAAAAATTACAGCCTATTCATACTTACTGTTTGATTATTTCCACTCTGACCTCAAAGATCCCATTGTTGATTGAACTAGTTATAGTAACTTCTGTTTATTTTTACAACTAGCTATTATGAGTGCAAACTATCCTTATCTCCAAATGATTGATAGGCACATTAAGAAGCTGTTCAACAGGTTGCTAGGTTTGAAGAAATGCTTAAATCATGATTAGTTATTCCTTATCAGCCAAGAATGGGAACTGAGCTCAGATAAATACATGGTGACGAAAATTAGATTTTCAGCATCAAGTGCTCTCTCACTGATTTCTGTTTGCTATTGTTAAGCAGGGGTGCCACAGCTTCCTTTCAGTTTTATTTAAGGAGCATTTGGGCTTTCTTAGCAAACGCAGTTGTCATGTTAGTGTGCTTAGGAGAGCTAAAAATCTTGTTCATTGATAACTTGCATCAGGGTCCCGATGTAGATTTAGAAAGCGGAGAACTGTGAGTTATACTAAAGCATATTCTTACTTTCATCTATCAAAAAACTTGAAATCACTTTAAATGGGTGAATATTTTTAAGTGTGTAAATGTCAGGCTCAAATTCTCACGTGGGGATTTGGGGATTTATAGCTTTATTTGTGCTATTGGGAAGAGGGTTTCTATCAGCAAAGTCCAGTTGTGCAACCTAAGGACCAAAAAAAAAAAAGAAAAAAAGGAAAGGTAGGTGTTGGAGGTATAGCTTCCTGTGGTTTTACCAACATCATGAGATCTCCTGTATCAATAGTCTGAAGAAAACTCACATGTTACTTAGAAATGTAACAATATTATTCTCCAGGTGACGGGCAGTGTGATTTGGTATGATTTGTGAAGTCACTATATGGGAAGTACAACTTTTATACCCAGAAAACAAAAAGGAATTGAGCTTATAAGTTCTTGGTTTTAGAAAAGGGCTCTGGAAAATTCAAAATCAGCTCTCTCAAAGGGCAGTCGGGTTAATGTATTTGTCAAAATGTGTACTACTCAGTTTCTACTCCTTGAGCTGTATTTGCAAATAAAGTCCCAAAACGTAATCTGACAACCAAGTTGCAGGAGACTTTCTGCTGCAAGGTTTGCCAAAGCAGAATATTGCCTTCTCCAGTATTAAAGCACAACTACTCCAAACAAACCTTCAACACAACTAAAGGGCAGATGAGAGCAGGGACAGAGAACTAAAGTGAAAATACCAATCTGAAAGCTAAAACTTTTCTGCTTTTTTTATCACCATTCTACAAAGAGTGAAAGGGCTGAGCTTTCACTCAGAGTACCTGAAAGGGAGAAGGAAAGGATGGTTTTCAGGTGGTTTTGAAAGTATGAGATGCACAAGAGACAAAACCCGTAAGTAATGTATTTGCACCCCAGGGGTGGTGAAGGCCTCAGGCAGGACTGTGTGAAGCAGCTTGGCAGTAAAGCCTTTGCAGGATGTACACATGGCCATCCATGGTTTACCTGCAGTGCTCTGGGCACACAGAGAAGGTAAGACCATGAACACCAAGCCTGACTGGCAGAGAACGAATCCAGTAGCAAATCCTTCTATACTCAGCACCTCACATTTAAAGCCCTTGCTCAAGATCGAAGAGGCTGCTTCCATCCCTTTGTGAGACAGAGGAAGAGGAGGGAGGATACACCTCTTACACCTTCTCCCTGGCATCTCTGCCATCAGCCATACCCATCTGTGGTATGCAGATGGGCTCTCTGATCCTTCCCTCAGAAATGGCCCCATGTTGAACAGAATAAATAAATATATCTTAACTCAGGGACGGAAAGACAAATAGCAACAAAAGAAAATACAGGGCTATGGCAAGCAAGGGCTGCCCAGCAAGAGAGAGAGATGGATGCCCCAAAATTTCCTGTATCAGCAAATCTGTCATAAAAGAGCGGTGACAAACTCATTAGATGTTATGATCACCTCCAGTTATCACAGAACCATAGTTTCCAGATTTCCCAGATTTTCCCATGAAGACATAGGGTAACAGTATGCTGGAAGTCCTTCTGTATGTCAAGCACTGTTCACTACATAACCAGAGAGATGCTGCTCCACAAAACTTAACACTTACAGTGATATTAGAGATGTCTCTGTGTGTGGCTGGCCTGTGAGGTTTATATAATGCAACTATTTTGGTAGCCAGCCTCAATCTCTGACTTTCCAGCCCAAATGTCTGGGTCTCCATACACAGCAAGATGCCTCAACCACTCTGCCATTTAACTGTAAAAAAAAAACCAAATTATGTTAACAAATTTCCAAATTATAATCTCCTTACTGTTTTGTGTTGATCTTATGCTTCTCCTTGTTTACAAATGCCAAGCATATGTGGGACTGCAAGATCAAGGCAATGCTGGATTCTCCACTGTGACCTTAGTTTGCAATTGCTAACAGCACAGGGTAAATTAATGCTGTCTGTCACACAGTCTCTGCACTTTTTATCCCTTGATGTAGCAGAAGAAACATATTTGACCCCTGGATTGTAAAAGCCTTTTCTACACTGTCGATCTGCCCACCTTAGAGATGTGCTACCTTAAAGAAAGGAAACTTCATAGAGAAATCACAGATGCAAAATCTGCCTTAAGGAAATAAGTGGGTGGCAGCATATAATTAATAGAAGAAACCCTCCAGAAAATACTTGCTACAAACAGAATCAGTCTTGCAGGAGACAGCTGTGACAAAATCCAAACCGTAATCTAATTTTTGTGGTATGCACATCTGAAAATAAATAAACAGAAGCAGTTTTTAGAATACCTCTCCCATTCAAGTCAGACTAGAACCTGACACAGCTGTGGAACAAAGAGGCTGCAAATTGTTTGAGTTTGGTATGACAGGTCTGCCTGAAAGTCCCAGCTCTTCTTGGCTGTACTAGCCAAAAGAGTATGAAGGATTGTGGATTGCTAGGTTTAGGCTGGCTTGGATGTGGTATGCGACCTGTGCTGTTTCATGGTGTTTTGTGTCAGTCAGCTGGGACACTTCAATACCTCTGTCAGCTTCCATGCATGCCTCAAAGGAGGCGAGGAACCATCAAGAGAATATGAAGTATAAGAAGATTGAATGCTAGGACCTAGTGAAGAGGTGTGCTGGGGGAAAGGAAAGCACTGAACTGGGAACAGTAACACCACACCAAGGGAATGAGACAGCAGCTGACCCTCAGAAAACATCAGCCATTTTGTAGGTCCCTGAGAGGTGTGGATGTGTGAGCTCCTCTGAGCTCCTAGGTCTGGGTATACATCACGATTCCAGAAAGGGGTAAAACGGGGATGCACACTGGTTTCTGGCTGCTTGGGCCAACAGAGCTCCCCAACAGCAGCACCCCAACAGAGCTCAGTGTGAGACACCACAGCCCAAGACTGCCCCTCAGCAGGCAAGGTTAAGAGTTGAGACTACAGTGACTTTACTAATGCTCCATCCCTGGAAGTGTTCAAGGCCAAGCTGGAAGCTGCCCTGAGCAACCTGGTCTTGGGGAAGGTGCCCTTGCCCATGGGAGGGGGATGGTTGGAACTAGATGACTTTTAATACCCATTCCAACTACAACCATTCAATGATTTTATGATCTGGCCTCCAGTTGGAGTGCAGGACAGTAAAAGTCCCACAGAGCGCTTTTGAGCGCTCTGGACTCTACATAACCTGTTCTTTGCCTTCTCTCTTCTTCTCCCACCCATCTAGAGCCCTTCAGAGTACAAATGTAGGAACTTCCGAACTGAGGTAAGATTGCATTTAATCTATCAAAATGAAAAAAATATAGCCTGAAATTTTACAGGTGTCTGTCCATCTCCTGCAGGGCGGTTGTTTTTTTTTGGCAAATCAATTCTTGGGCTTTTCTGTTAAACAGCCCTGGGTTCCTGTGTTTTCTGGTCAGATCTCAGAGGTCCAACAATAATGGCAGACCTAGTTCTGTGCCTTTCCCCGCCCCTATGAAAATCTACACAAATTCAGGAAGTTGAAAAATTTTAGAATTTGAGGTCTGCACCTGCTCAGCATTTATCTAAGCAGGTGATTTAACCAGCTCAGGCTAAATTGCTTCAGCATCACTGAACTCTATGTTTCTCACAAGTTCCTGCATGTGACCACACTACACAAACATGGTCCCAGGCAGGGCATGCAAGTCTGGGCAGGTATCTCTTTCTAAATCTCCCATGCAGGACTCTGCTGTTGCTGTGCATGAAAAACCAAGGTCTTTGCTCACACTGTGGTCAACACTATGTCCAAGGCACTTGGCATCCAGCCTTTAATGACTACAGCATCCTTTACCAACCAGAGGTGGAAGCACTGACCCCTGTGGAACTATGCCCTGAGTGCCCCCACAAAGCAGCTGGGCTGAAGCAAAGCAGGCTTTCTTCATGGCTTAGTGGCTGTTAGCAATGGTTAGGAGTGGGAAGGGATCATGCTCAAGAACCAAGAGCAAGAAACAAGGCAGCGGGAGGAGGAAGCAGAGATGTGGTTTGAAGGGTGAGACATCAAAGTCAGACCAGGGGATCAGGATTGGATTCCCTGGGAGGATAAGTTTTGAGAGTTTGTCCCAAAGCAGGGAACAGAAACCTGTGCTGGCTGGGTGTGGACACGGGAGTGATGACTGAGTATGGAAAATTGGACTGAGACCTGGGACTGAAGAGCCAGATAGCTGAGAAACAGTGGCTGCATCTGTACTTACTTGCTCTGCAGCATGTCTTGGGGCCCTCATTTCCTGGTCATCTGAATGGCTCAGCCTGTTGAGACACGCTGCAGCTCCCATCCAGCACACATGTCCAGGTTTCCATCTCAACACAGAGCTGGGGCATGACTAACCACACATCCAGACATGGGAATTGGGAAGCACTTTTGGGTCCAATGGTGTAAACACAGACAGCAAGTCCAGATAAGAATCTTGAGAAAGAGGAAGACAACAACTACGTGACCATGGTTTACTAATGGAAACAAGCAGTTTGGGCAAGAGGAAAGACTGGTCAGGATACAAAAAGACAAGATGGAGTGTTGGAACTGGAGGACTCTTCAGGCAAAACCTTGGGACAGGGAAGCAGGGCTGGGGAAACACAAGAATGGAGGGGACATGGTGTAGTGGCACGGAAAAAACAAGTGGACTTGGCCTGACAAAGCCAAGAGGCTACAGTAGTGTGACCAGGCTGGCTTGTAGCAAGCCCTCACAGTGGGCTGGTACCAGCTCTGCAGGGAATGAGGCATCAGGAGAGAGGCTGGGTGCAACTGGTGCCTACTTCAGACACTATCCACTGCCCATTTTATCCTGTTACTTCTTGCCTGACTTGTGACACACAATCGGACTATGATGCACCCTGTCCAGTAAAAAGATACTTGACATGCTCTGATTCTGGCCCTTGCAAGTAGAACGTTTTTGCTAAATAAATGCATGCATTTGCATCCATTATGATTATTTGGGTCAAGGAGCCTAGCCTATTTCTAGTCCTAGCCTGAAATACTGAATTTTTTGTTACCTATCAAAAACACAGGTCAAGCCTTCACAGATTTCTCTGTTTGCCTAAAGTCAGTCTCTGGCACTTTTCTTAGGTTGTTTTTGTGCTACTCACATTATTCTTCAAAACGTTCATCTTTATTATAACACTTTGAGGCCCTTTCTCCTGACCACTTAAACCAAAATCCTACTAGTCTTAAGAGTTTCTTTTAACACTGATGATAGAAACTGGAAATAGACCTTCTCAGAAACATGCTGAAAGTTTCAGCTCCTTTCTTGGGGATTACATCCCTATAGATGACAGCCACACTGCATATTTTGTCTCAGACAGACTTTTTAATAAAACTCCAACATAAATAACCCACCTCTGGACATAATTCTGTGGCATTTTTTTCTAAGGTGCTCAAAAGAGTCTATTTGATTTCCCAAATCTTGCTCAGGATTCCATTCAGTTTGCTACTCATATCTGTAACTGAACTGAAAAAATTGTTTCCCAGCAAGAAGCTTGCCAGGCCTCTTTTAGCAATAGCAATAAGTAGTTTATGATCAGTTTCAACTGGCAAAAATTTCAGCAAAGCTTTTTTACATCTCATGGCCTGGGACCAAGTCTTCCTTCCCTATGTGAATGCTGTGACATTTCATTTCTGTAAGTACCCATGACACATGATCCACTGTATTGCTATTTGGCTGGTCTCCAACCAGTTAGGCCAGTTTTACTGTGGCTTATAGCTGTGGTGGAACAATTTAATCCCAGGTTTTCCTTATGTGAGGGGATTGGGGTACTGGTGTGGTAGGAGAAAGCAGGGGGAATGCAATGAGCCTGCTGTGGTGAGGAATAAGTCATTCTCTTGCAATCTTGGAGAGGAATGATCTTCCTGGTAGCAGCATGGTGAGATGATCTCAGCTGGGGTGGACATCCAGCCATGCCACCAGCCAGAATGACCACAGCTTCAACGGGGAGGAGAAAGGAAGAAAGAAAAGCTAGGCCATGAATATTTGGGATAACCTGGTGCTAGGACTGGGAGATAACAAGGGAAGATGAGGGAAAGAGGATGATTCAGAGCAAGGGAGATGAGGTGACTGTTTTTAGGTCACTAAAGAGGAGGTGAAGAGACTAGATAAAGACATCTTGGTTGAAGACTCAGGAGAGCTGCAGTTCTTGGTCACTTCAGTGCTGAATAGTGGATGGCTTGGACATAGTCTAGTCTTCAGCTAGGGAAACAGGCTTGCACCTCCAGATTGCTGATTTTTCTTTTGGATTGGGTTGGGTTTGTTTTGTTGTCATTTTCCTTTGTTGTTGTAGTTTGTTTCTCTTTTATTTCAAAGATTGCAACCTTATCTGCAAGTTTAATCATGCTGTTGGAAGAAGTCTGAGCCAGTCCTGTCATAGGGCTGTCTGTAGACAATTTTGCATTTGAAATAATAAGTTCTAGATTGTATATGTCTACTTTACTTCTATGTACCATAAGGATCACTGGCTTAGAAATTGTCACAAATCCAGTTTTCCGTTCTTACAGTCTTCCTTTTCAAGGAGTTCCTTACCCTTCCCTGTCTGCCATGACTAGGCTACCAGAGATGCCATGCTAGTGGCACCTCAACAGGACGATAGTGTAGAACATCTTGTGGACCTCTCAGTCCTTGGAAAAGCAGTCCTGTAATAAGCCTTTGATGCAAAAGCTGGCTACCATCATCATTACTCCTAGTAAGCAAAAGGACCACAATTCTTAAGTTGATCATAGAGATACCTTTAGAAGTATTATCAAGCTTGCCATCTTGACAATTGTCCAGGATTAGGCACCTAGACACCACTGGAACCTCAATTTTAAATCTGTATCTGGGAAACTATTTGCAAATATTTACAAGGGTTAGTATTTGTTTCAGAAGGTACACCCGCAGGTTCTGCTCTCAACTGGCCTCAGCCAAGGTAGGTCATAATACTTCTATATCCTCAGACAGGACATTTCAGAAGTTGCTTCACATCAAGTTGTTAACTTTGAAATGTACAGATTAACAGTTTTACAGAGGATCCCATGTGCATACTGTTAAAATGCTGTTACGGTGTTCTCTTAAAACAATAGGCATCTCAGTCTAATGCAAATATTAGTAAAACTATTCTGATCATTTACAAGCACAGCTGCAGGTGAGAATATTCCCACAAGTGCGTGCAAGGGTGCAATGCAAGCAGACTGGGATGCCAAAGGTCTGTGTGGCAATTGCTCCTTTAAAAGAGACATTAAAAGCATTTATTGAGGGTGGGCAGAAAAATAACAGAAAATACTGGAAGGGAAGGTGGGAAGTCATGGGCAGACCTGTCTCTAGGAGAAGAGTTTCAAAGTATGGAAAAGAGAAGGTTGAAAATGAGAAAGAACCAAGGCAGTAGAAGTGACCAACTTGGCAGCACCATCACGAACGAAAGGAAGGAGTGCCTGTGAGATGACAAGATGTTGAAATCCTCTGGCTCAAGCAAAGCCAACCAGCAGCAGATTTAGGAGGACCAAGGTTTGAAAAACACATGGGTGTTCTTGGACAAAGGCACCTTTATCACAGTGTCTTTCACTACCATTTTGACTGCTGAATCTGCCCCTCCTTTGAGGTATTCTAATTTCAAGGTTTTTCAGTAAAGGGGAAGTGTCACTGCTTGGCAAGTCTCCTAAAGCAAGCACGACAATCCCTAACATCCTCCAAGGTACGTGTCCTGTCAAAGCCAGCCAAGTTGGGAGCTAGTCAATGGATAGCTACCACTACAACCACACTCAGGTATTAGAAATATGCTCTCATTCCTAAAGGAGCCAGGTTGAGTTTTCTTCACCTCTCACCTGTCCAATGGTTGATGGATTCGCAAGGTCAGAAGCAATAAAATATTAACATCTAATCTGTCATCCCACCAATGAAAACTATAATCTGGCTCATGACCTCACGTGAGTATCAGGTTGTTAACTAAAGAAATGAATCAAATCTTCCTCTAATAAATACTCCAGACTGTGACAGGTAAAATTCAGGTCATACCTCTCCTTTGAAGTTTTAATGGCCACTTCAATTTTATGATAAAGCCACTTACCTTATGTTTGTAGTAATTTTGCAAAGCCTGAAGCGGCTCTAGTCATCTTTGGTGCACAGTTCCCAAGGACATAGCTCTCATAAAACTGCAAGCTTCAAAGGGATTAGCCCTCTTCTTTTCTCTCCTCTCTGTCTTTGTCTCCCTTTTTTAAAGGAACATTTCTGAATATTTCCTCCCCTGTTTTCTACATAGCACCCTGCAGAGCCTCCCCATTGAACGCTGAAACTAGACTTCTTCCTCAAGGTCTGCCACTCACCAAACCAAACCAAACCAAACCAAACCAAACCAAACCAAATCAAACCAAAACTAAACTAAAAATAAAATAAAATAAAATAAAATAAAATAAAATAAAAAAATAAAATAAAATAAAATAAAATAAAATAAAATACTACTTTTTTCCTCTTTTCATTATAGTGAGGCAATTTTCTGGGTAATTTCTGCTTTTTGTCTTTATTCTATTGTCAATGCAGAGCAATTTGAAGCAAATCAATAGAGCCTGTGTATTTGCATATTTCTCAGGCTCTAAGAAGGACCGCATGCAGCAGAACTGGTCCCCTGAATGCCATGGGGTTTTGTTTGTTTGCTTCCCTCCTTTTAAAGTCAGGGGGAAGCCAAGCTGAATCTGCCAAAGCTTGAATCCAAAGCTAATGCCCATCCTGGTAAATGAAACAACTCTGGGGAACGTTTCCAGGCGCTGGAAGGCAACTGTCTGTGCTGCTTAATTGTTAGCACAGTGCCTGGCACAGCAGAGCCAGGGCCAACTTTCCCAAACAATTCCCAAGCGCAGGCCAACAGCTGGCATGGGCTGGGGCCACTCTCAACAGGCGGCTTGTGTGCCAAGCAAGGAGGAGAGAGGAGGTCGGGGATGTGGATGCACTGCTTCCATCTCCCCTGGCCCCAGCACCAGTGAACGGTCCCAACCTCGTTTAATTTACGAGTACAGACACAGCTCCGATTGCTCAAACAAGGCTTGTACAACTGTGCTGTTGCAAGGAGAAAGCTGCTTATCCATCTTGCTGGCATAAATATACATATTTGCTTGTAGACTGATCGTATGCATTGCCTTGGTTGTAAGAATGATTTGTTTCCATTAATTGCTAAGCGTGGTTTTTTTCAGATGTTCAGGCTTAAATGCAAGGATGAGACACTAGGGGAAAAAAACCCCAAAAATATCTGTTCATTTTGCCAATTCTCCGATGGCATTAAGGATTAGAAGTCTGAGAGGGAACAGATAGAAACTTTCTGCTCTTATACTGAGTGCTGGAAAACAATACAAATAGGTGTCTGTCAGGCATGGGCCAAACCATCCCCAACCACAGTTGTGCAAATAGCATACAGTTCAAAGTAATTTGGCTTTCTCTGTAAATGTGTCAGTCCCAGATGTTTCTCCAGGCATGGTAAGGTGCACCAACCCACACACCTTATGGCAGCAGTGGCTGGTGGCATTTGCATGGAAGGAATACTTGCTTGGAAACAAGTTGAAGATGGGTCAGGTGATCATTCTCTTTTGAGTCACCAGAACCCAGCTAAAACCCTGTTCCCCACTTTGGGGACAAAGTGGGCAACAGGCAGAAAATACAGCAGAAGTTGTCTCTAAGGAATCGTCACAAAACAGCAGTCCCAGACACAAGCAAATAAAGGATCATCTACCAGCCACTGTATGCAAGCTACACAACATAAATACACAAAATAATCTCCTGAAGATGATAAAACAGGAACATGTGGGTTCTCTCAGACTAATTTGTCTGCAGATGGTACATGTCAGAAATAGCTGGTATTCAGAACTGTCTTTTCAGGGCACGCTTCTTTAAGGTTACTGAAAAGTTCCTTTATTCAAGAAATTAGCTTAAATGTCCTAAGGCACAGAATGTACTCTGAAAATACTCACATTTCATTTGATTGCTGTTGTTAATGTTTCAGAAATGAAGTAAGTTTTCCCCCGGGGACACTGAGCCTGGCTTACCCACTTGTCTGAGCTTCTTCAAAGAAGGAATGACTCTTAGTTCTGGCCTGATAACAGCACAGGAGAAAAACCAAACACAGTATTAGGAAAACAGCGATTTATTAATTTTTTGGGGTGGAGGGAAACCACAGGTAAATTTAGTAATAGCGTATAAATATTTGTATAAGAAAACTACTGTTATTTCATTACTTACGTGAGAACACAGAGAACAAAAAAACAAGCCAAACCAATTTCAACTTTAAGTGCATCTGAACATATTTCTATTGCTTTTTCTTACCCACACTTTATGAATTTGAGTGTTCATTCAAGAGATTCATCACAGATGGCCTGAGGGGAACGGTTTGGACCATGTAAGGCTCTTACTGACTGATAATGGGCAGCAGAGAAAATAGAGTTGATCAGGCAAGAATTCTGCCATCTTCTGCAGCAGAAATCTCACTGTATTCAAAT
This sequence comes from Peucedramus taeniatus, assembly GCA_013400575.1. Lineage (NCBI taxonomy): Eukaryota > Metazoa > Chordata > Aves > Passeriformes > Fringillidae > Peucedramus > Peucedramus taeniatus. The sequence goes on from WBNO01019305.1 coordinate 596,136, forward strand.
GAAACTGGAAAAGAAATATTTTTTATAAGATCAAATCCAGATCCAGCCCCGGGAGACACTGCAGATTAAAAGATTGGCATCCAGAAATTTGTTGTGAAAACTCCCCAAGAGCAATACACCAAGACTTTAGGTCTTCTTTTCTGTCATACTTAATACATATGTATTAATACAGCTGATTTTTCAAATTGAACCTATTTCAGCATATTATTTCAGTGATGGTGGTTGCCCAGTCAAGCCCAAAGTGTACAAGTTGCCCAGAGTCACCTACAAGGTGGTGGCAGTGGTGCCAGCTCTGCACCAACACCACCAAGGAAGAAGGCTGCTCCCTCAGAGCCATCTCTGCTGCCAATGCAGCCTGCAGAAACAGATTTCTCAAGCCTGCTCCAGTCATGTGAGTTACTGAAGCTGCAAATTTCTTCTCACAGAAGCAAAACATCTGATCCACTTAGAAGGGATTTAGCACCTATGGTGGGTTGTAATGTAAGCACACAATCCAGAAAGCATTCATACTGCTAATGTTTGACCTTACAGCTTAAATTCTGATAAATTTATGAGTTTAAAATTCCTTATGGGGTCCTAGAGCTGTGCTTTTGTAGATTTGTAGCAGAGCCTCAGGCTTCATGCTGTTAAGGACTCCAAGCTCATCCCCTTTCAGGATCCAGAAACAAGGTGTTGCCCTGCTGAAATCCTCTTTGGATCTTAATGTCAAAGGCACACTTCTGGCTCACTTTCCACATGTCCACAGCATGAAGCTTCTCACAAGCTGCTGCTGTTTTTCTTTGCTAAGCCACTGGCTTGAAGGCATTTGGTGATGGCTCCCTTCTCTGGTGGAGTAACCCATGAAGCAGGATAGTGCTCCAGTGGCTGGAGATGCAGTACTGGCTCCTCCTGGCCCTGAGAAAGCCAAAAGCACATGTCCACAACTTCCCAGGATATCCAGCAGGCCATGGACTATTCAGGGGCACAGTGAGAGCTCACTGCATTTGCATTCATCCTCCTCAAGCAGCCAGGAGGATTCATGGGACTGGAAAAAGAGAACGATGAGTCTGCATCCTCTCAGTGTGGGTACTGACCTGGGAGACTGGGACTCTGGTCCCTCTGAGGGGTCTATGTCCTTTTTTTGGTCTAGTGATCCACCCCAATGGGTTGGAAATAATGACAAACCACAATAACAATAGCCAGCTAAACAAAACAAGTATAAACAGAAACAACAACTGAGGCTGGGAAGAGAAATGGCCTTTGGGGATATTATTTTGAAGAGACTTGAGACTTTGATTTCCCAGGCAGAGGAGATGGCAAATCAGCCAGTGTGACTCCTTGTTTCTTGAGAAAGAGACAAACCACATTTTTCAAAATCTTCCTGTAGCCAAAGCTGCTGGACTCTGCCACAGTAAAAAAGAGTGAGATGGGAAAATGGGGAGGTCAGCACAAAAACAAAGGTTGGATACCCCACGACTCCACTCTGAAGCCTTTCTAAGGTGCTGCCTCAAAAGCAGAGAATTTCCCTTGGCACCACATACCTTTGCTTGATCCCATGGGGAGGAGAAGGCTCTTATCAGGTTCTTGAGCCCTGTGTGGGATAAAGACTACACTAAGTGCAAAAGTAGTCATAGCATGTCCTGTGTATTGATACAAGCACTGCACGTACAGGAGAAAGTTTGCCCCTGTTATACAGCACAGGGAGACTGGCAGAACACAAACAAGCCATGTTGTTATTGTTTATGCCATGAATTCAAACCTGAGGCAGGTGGGAAGGGTGCCCCAGCCAGCACCAGTGCAGCACCTGGCCATGGGCAGGCAGAGCAGGGCTGGGGCAGCACTGGCCCAAGCCCATCACTGCAGCTGCCCAGCTGGGTGGGAAGGAACAACAACAGGAGCTGGAGCTACAGGAGCAATCAGAAATACGAATTAAGCCCAAGACTGATGAGCAGCAGAAAAAGAACAGGACAGAGACCAAGAAGGAAAAGTGGAGAAAGGAAGCCTGCTTTAACAAGCTACACTTGAGACCTCATTTCAGGATGCTGCTGCTACTTGAACAGGTTCTCCTGCAGAAATAACTCACATTTCTAACTGCCTAGCTGAAGTTACTTTCTTTTTCAGTGTGAATTCACTTTGTTTCTGTAATATAACCACCCTTCCCCCCCCCC